>ML682065.1:5415404-5727470 GCA_007922195.1 Podocnemis expansa
CACCCCTCTCCACCATCCCTGCCATGCTCCCCCTTGCCACCCCACCCTATCTTCCCTTGCCAGCCTTGTCCCTGCCCCTCACGCTCCCTGCGCTTTCCCCTGCCGCCCCCCCTTTGGCCTGCCATGCTCTCCTGCCACCTGTACAAACTGACACATCCTGGGGAGGAAAAAAAAAAGTGAACCTTTTTCAAGTTTTCACAACCTGTGGTTTAATTAACAAGTGAAAAAATTGTTGTATTCAATTGTGAAAGTGACATTTACGTAAAGGCGGCTGTAGGAAGGATGGATATTATTTGAAAATTGTGTTTAGCTATGAAATGCAGATTTCTGCTTTTACAAAACCAACCAGTATTTATTTTTGACTATTTAAATTTGATTAATGGTCAGATCACTTTCTACTGTCCTTATCTATCCAAACTTTGTTCACCAGCCCTCCAAGTCAGAAAAGATTTGCAGTGTGGCCCCTCACCTAAAAAGCCTGGACACCCTTGCTGTAAGGCATGGTTTCCAGTCCTTTCATTATTCCCATGGCTCTGCTCTGAACCCTCTCCTACATATAAATGTGCCTGTTGAAGTGAGGATGCTATGACAGGCACAGGATTATAGCGGAAGGAGAGGTGATGTGCATGGGGGGAATGTGACCCCATTTACCCTTCCCCTCCAGACTTGCTGCTTGGTTTGTACTGAGCATGCTCACATGGACTGAGACGGCTTATTGACATCTGCTGGTTTGGCCGCCCTCGGTCTGCCCCCTATCATCAGCAGGCATGGGTCATCTCTGAGTTGCTACTTCCCAGAATAGTGTCCCGCATCCTGTAAGTATGCCGTGCGTTCTTTGTTCCTAGATGCATCATTTCACGTTTGGCCGCATGAAAATGTGGATTGTTTACTTGTGTCCAATTTAACAAGTGATCCAGAACATTCTGTAACAGTGACCTGCCCTCTTGATTATTTACTTTTCCTCTAATCTTTGTGTGCTCTCCTTACTTCATCAGCAACAATTTTATATTTTCTTTCTAATCGTTTCATAAAAATGTGAACTAGGATAGGGCCAGGAATCCACCTCTGCAGGATCCTGCTGAAAACATCTGCTCAGGGATGATTCCCCATTTATAGTTACATTTTTGGGCACAAGTCAGTTAGCCAGTTTTTAATCCATTTACTATGGACCATGTTAATATTATGTTATTTAGTTTTTTAATCAGAATGTCCTGTCTCCCTACTACAGATGAGACACAACGGGTATGTCTACACTAGGAAAAGTTAGTTCAAACTGAACTCAAACTTATTAGTTCAAATTAAAAAGGGAGACTAATTCAAACTAACATTAGTTTGAATTAGTCCACTTAGTTAATTCAAACTAACTGCCCTTAGTTTGAACTAAGAGTTAATCCTTATCTATGTCATCCTTAGTTTGAAATAACGATCAAACTAAGGACTTAGTTTGAACCAACTGGCAAGTCTTAGTAGTTTGAACTAAGCTTTAATTAGTTCAAAGTAAGGAATTCCTTAGTTTTGAACTAACGAAAGCCTAGTGTAGATAGGTACTAAGTTTGTTCAAATTAAGCCTCCTTAATTTGAACTAACTTGCAAGTATAGACATACCCAACAAGAGTCATTAACACACAAGGGCACAGGACAGAGGGAGGGCAAGGTGCCTAGGAGATGGTCATAAACTTCCTGAGCAGTGCAGGAGCATAGATCAATGGTTCTGATTATATTTTCCCTGATGTTTCTGTTTGTCATTTTTTTAACAGCGCAGCACCTTTGATGCATTCAACACATGGTGCAATATGTCCCAACCATATGTTTGCTGTCACATGTCTGCATTATTAATATGTCCAGGGAGGCAAGCAGAACATAATTATGGACTGCAATAAGAATGTGCAGCTATGAAGCCAATGGTTGGGATTTAAAGGTTATTCTTAGCATTGAGGGGTTTAGATATCTGTCACAAAATGCTTCTTCCTTTGGTGCTTGCTCTGTATAAGAACAAAATTTTTCCTCCTTGTCATCTAACACAGATTTAGTATCTTGCATTCATGGATTTGAGAGTTATTAAGCCTCGCAAGGGCCCTGTCCTATAAGGAAATGTGGTTATCCTCTCCAGGTGCTACCAGTGGGAGAGACTGATCCATTTCCAGGACTGTGCTAGCAGCGTGGACAGGAACTGATCAAAACTCAGAATTTCTGTTTTCATGAGAAAAAGCGAACAGGGAGTCCTGTGGCATTTTTAAAGACTAACAAATTTATTTATCACATGAGCTTTTGTGGAAGGAAGGTGGGATTTTCTCCCATGAAAGCTCATGCAATAGATAAGTTTTAGTCCTTAAAAGTGTGACTTGTTTGTTTTGCTGAACTAGACTAACACAGCTGCCACTTTGCAACTTATTTTCATGAGAAATGTGGACAATCAAAATCGGGTTCCATTCCAGTTCAGAATGAAAACATTCATTTCTGAAAATGCCTGGAAACAAAAATGCGAAAAGTCTGCAAGCCATATCCTTCCAACCATCCTCTGCCCCACGTCCCTCTCCCTCCCACACACCCAATCTCCCATGCCTCACCAGTATTTGTACCTGCAGAAGGGCAGGCACATCATAAGGGGCTTGCCCAGGGCCTTCCTGTTGCTCAGGTCCTCTGTGGTGACAAACCAGTCAGAGACCTCTTCATTGTCCCCCCAGTGATGTTTATTTAGAGTTGCTTGCCCACCATCTTCTATTTACAGACAAGTTCCAAAAGGGTGGCCGTGTTAGTCTAGCTCAGTGAAATAAGCTAGGAGTCCTGTGGCTCATGCAATAAATAAATTTGTTAGTCTTTTGAGTGCTGCAGGACTCCTTGCCTATTTACAGACCATTCAGTTTAACAGCTTCAGGGGCCTTGTTATCTCAGCCATCAACCAAGGGGAGCTCTACCTTTCGTTGACTCCAGGACTCGACTCAACTTGACTCCTCTCCTCCCACCAAACGGCACCTGCTTCCTGTGAGCCTTTCGTAACCCCAGCTAACAAGGCTGGCACTTGCTCCCAGTTGGTCCGCTAAGTGCTGGCTTATTCAGCCAGCTCCAATTCTTTTTCCTTCCTTGGGCTTCATGTGACAGAAGCCTGGCTCTGCTTTCCTTTGCCGCGCAACCTGTCACACCTCCCTTATGAACCACAAGGTTCATCCTTCCCTGTTCCCTCCTTCATCTATCAGAGGGGTCTGCTCAGGGGAATTTTCCTCTTCTGTTGGATAATCCCTGAGGTTATTCTTGTGGAATTCATTATCCCCCACTTGCAAAAAGTACAGTGCATGGGGGTTGGATACCCCCCCAGCTCCATTGCCGCCCACAAGTCCCCAAACCAGTCACATTCTTGGGTTTGTCCCCCTTCCTTTTGTCTCTGTCTTTTGGCAGGGGTCCAGAGTCCATTCTGACCTCCCTCAGGACTGCCAGGGCCTCAGGTTCCTTCAACCCATCAAATGAGGCTAGAGGCTGCATCCGGGTGGGCTCCCCTGGCCCTTTTTCTTCTCACTTAGGGACCTGGCTGACTGTCTCCCCTGTTCCTTCCGCTCGACCTTTACCCCTCTGGGCTCTGCTGTCAAGGGTCTTTTTTCACACCCCCTGGTTCTCCTCCTCACTGGAGTCTACTACCTCCCGGGGCTCCACCTGCTCTTTCTTTTATTTCTTTCCACATCCCCAGGCCCCCATCCCCTCTTTCCTTTCACTTTTGGGAAGGAGTCTCAGTCCACGAACAACATCGCTTGGTATAGTAGCCTCTCCACTACCCTGATCCATTTCCAAGTAAACTTGCTCCAAACTTTGAAGACCACTTGGGTCACCGGGCAGTATGTCCCATGGCCATGGATTCACTCTAGGTCAGCGATTCCCGAACTCTGATATTGCGTACCACCTGTAGTGCCACCACCAAGCAGACGCGATCAGTCGAGAATCGCCGAATTGCTCAGCAGCCCAGTTGCCAAGGGTAGCTTAAGTAGAGCATTGGCAGCAGCTTAGCACAGCTTCTGCAACCAACACTCTGCTTAAACTAACCCTTGGCAACTGGCACGTCAGAGAGCTGAGTCACGTACCAGAGGAGGTGGTCTACATGTCACTGGTGGTATTTGCACCACAGGTTGGGAACCCCAATTCCTCCTCACCTCCTGGGGTGATCCAGTGTGGCTTTATCAGCTCCCCTCCCTGCCATCCCCTAGATGAGCAAGCAGGCAAAGGCTGTATCCACAAGGTGCCTCTGGGGTTTCCACTCCACCGTCATGGGGCTGCTGGACAGTTTCTGCCCCTCTCTAGCCTCCAGCAATAGTCCAGCTGCAAAATTCATTCTGTACATGGGCAGTCAGCCTGAGAAGCTCCTCCTCTTTCTCTCTTCCTTCCTCTCTGTGCCCTTGACTCAGCAAGGGAGGGGGGTTTCCTTGGTTTTTTTTCCAACTCCAGGTCCTTACATGGCTGACCCCCCTCTCCAAGTGAAGTCTGTCTCTGCATACTTTTCCGTCAACTCTACCACCACATTCACCATGCTCGGCTGATGCCTCCTGATCCAAATGTTCTCAAGCAGGCCTTGGAAAAACAATTCAGGTACTAGCACGTCCATTATTTCCCCAACGTTTGTGCATTGAGCCTCAGCCAGAGGGTGACCCAGTCCTTTAAGCTCTGGGTAAACACTTTGGGGCTGCACCCACCTTGGGTTGAACGAAACTTCTGATGGTACTTCTCTACAAATTGGCCCACCTGCTCAAGGACGACGCTCCTTACCACTTCATGGTCCTGCTCATTGGCTTGCTCATTAGTTGCATGAGCTTTGCTGGCCAGGCATGACACCAGCTGTGGGACCCAGATTATCCTGTCCCAGCTAGTGCCCATCACTAACCACTTGAACATACCAAGGAATGAATCCAGATAATCTGTAGGGCCCATTTTACACAGGTCCAATCCCAGGTGCCATCCCCCCACCGTGGGGCTCACCATGCCTCGCAGGAATTGCTGCAGCGCACTGGCTTGCTCCCTTAAAAAGTCCCACAGACTTTTCTGCTGTTCTGCCTGCCAGGCGAGCAAGTCTAGCTGGATTGGTTTGCTGAAAGCATCACCTGCTGCATCTGCTCCTGCTTCTTCATAAGCTATTCCAGGGTCTTTTCCACCCCAGGACCTATGTTCCCTCTAAGCTGTGCACATGTGCACATGCACGCAGATTGTGAAACCCATGCACACAACAAAATAAAGTGCGCACAAAAAAACTCAACAGTGTGAATATTTTTATGCTACTTTAAGAAAGCTGTTTCAAGTAGCATGTTTCAAATAAGGTTTTGTAAGTTATAAAATCATTTCCATCACCATATCAAAATAAAGCCACTATAGTATTTGCATTATACACACTTGCTTCATTGTGCTTGCAAGTTTGACTGCACTCACTGGAATGCACACAAATTTGGACACTAGTTCCGAAAATTTGCACAGAAGAAATTTTTTGTGCACACAGCCTACAAAAAATTAGAAGAAACATTGCCCAGGACTGCCAACCTCATTTGCTGGCTCCATGTCCTGGAGAAGCCCCCATGTGTAGCCGGTTCATGCAGGGACCTCCTGCAGCTTGGGTCCTTTGTGCCCACAAACCAGTCAGAGACCTCAGCTTTGTGATCCCTCAACTCAAGTGAGGTTTATTTACAGTTGCTTGCCACCACCTGTTATCTACAGATGGTTCAGTTTAACAGCCTCAGGCGCCTCATATAGTTTTAGCTACCATCTGAGACGAGTGCAGCCTCCCACTCACTCTGTGACTTCTTTCTTTCTTTCTTTCTTTTCCCCTCCACTTCCTTCCTGTGAGCCTTTTGTGGCCCCTGGCTAAAGAGGCGAGCAGTAGCTCCCTAGTGGCCTGCTAAATGCGGGCTTATTCAACCAGCTGTGGTTCTCTTTCCTTAATTGGGGCTCAAGTGACATAGCCTGGCTCAGCTTTCCTTTGCCCAGTGGCCTGTCACTCACATGTTGGAGTGCTTTGCTGAACTGGGACCTAAATGAAGTGTAATCAGTGAATCCAGAGCAAGTTACAACTGTCAGCACCATGGGGATAACAGGAATGATGTGAACAAACTGGGACAATGACTTGCTGCAGGATATACGCACGGCTTAATGTCTGAACAGGGGACACGTAGGAGCCCCAGTCTAAGATTGCACCAAGTGCTGTACAGGTAAGTAACAAAGATGGCACCTGCCTCAGAAAGCCGGTCCAAGTGGTGATGTTAATCTAAGTTCATGATCTAAGTAATGAACAAGATGCAACAGTAAAACAAACAAACTAGGACCTATGTTAGTCTTTCAGCGCCACCGGGCTCCTTGTCTGTTTGTTTTACTGAACTAGACTAACACAGCTATCCCTTTGGATCTTGGCAAGATGCAACAGGAAGATAAAATAATCTGCGGGGAGAAGAGTGTAAGGATAAGGAGGGAAAGAAAGGAAGGGTGAGGAAAATGAACTGTTAAGCAGAGAGTTACGGTCATAATAATTCTTTAAAAAACAAACTTTTAGAGAACCCCCAACTCAAACCTCTACAGCACATCATCAAGGATCTACAGTCTATTCTCACAATGATTGCTCCCACTCTGCAGCCTTAGGAGGCAGACCTCTCCTGGCTTACAGACAGCCCCCCAACCTTATGCAGATACTCACAGCAACTACAGACCAAACAAGGAAAACATTAAAGCAGGGACATATTCCTACGACAAATCATGTTGCCAGTTTTGCCCACATATCTGCACAAAAGACACCATCACAGGACCTAATCTAACCGGCTACTCCGTCAAGGGCTCATTCACCTGCTCATCCACCAATGAGATGTATAGCATTATGTGCTAGCAATACCCCTCAGCCTTATACATTGGACAAACAGGACAGTCTCTGCTCAAAAGAATAAATAGATGCAAATCTAACATAAGAAATAACAACAGTCAAAAGCCAATAGCAGAACATTGCCAATCTCCTTGCTCGCTCCATTGATGATATGTTAATAGCTGCATTTAGGCAAATGGATTGCAAATCAAAGCTTCAAAGAGAAACCGCAGAATTGGAATTCATATGCAGATTTGACACTGGTGCCTTAAGGTTAAATAGGTATTGGGGGGAGGAGGGGTTCTTATTACAGCAGCTGATTTTGCTTTTTTTTAACCTCAACTCCTGTTTGAATCTAAACAACTGCTTTGATTTACTGTCAGTCTGATCTGTTCCCATGACTTATACTTCCCTGCATTTATTTTCCTCCCATTCTGTAAGTTCCCCCATCTTCAAAACATCTGACAAAGTGGGATTTTCTCCCACAGAAGCTCATGTGATAAATACATCTGTTGACCTTTAAACGTGTCACAGGACTACCTCTTTGTTTTTCAGAGAAGGGAGTTACTGGCTTCCCCAAAACGTCCTGTTTTCTGTACAGCTCGAGTCCACAGCTTCTTAACCCAGGGGCATAAATTGGTGTCAGGAGGGTTATAACTCCACTCTCTTTCTTTATGGCTAGATAGAAAGGAATCTCACGCTTGCAAAAAAAATTCTCATCAAAATTCAAACATTTCTGCAGCCCGACATGCAAAATCCACATCAAATGTGAAATGTTGGGCATTGCCTACATCATTCCTTGGCCTGTGTTGAGAAGTCATGGAAGGATAAACCGCCACATACCTCCATCACACACACACACGCAATGAAGGCAACGGGTGGAATAGGACAGGGACACATGCCTCAGCCCGAGAGCTGCAACAGGGCTCTGGATCGGGTCTTTTATCCTCAAGGCCCAGCCTACTCTGTGGTCGAGCCAGGCCAGAGTGGGGGGCGAGTCATGTTCAGCAACATGTTAGCAATCAAAAATTAAACCTTATTGGGACTAGAATTTACCTTTGCTACTTGACATGTGGCTAAACTTCCCCCATGAGTAAGGCCAATTTGCAGGAATCAGGGCAGGTAGAGTAGGTCCTCGCTCTTTCCCTATCTAATGTAAGTCGCCGCTGTAACTCAATACCATGGGAATAAGGCCAGGGGAGCGGGAAGGATGGGGATGAATGAAGCCACTGTGCTTTTTTTGTATAATTTTCTTTTCCTATGACTATCAGTGCACAAGTTTTTTCAGTCCAGCTGGAAAGGATGCTCTGCTTTCAAGAAATGAAGTACCACAAGACTCCTTGCTTGTTAAGACTTGTGCTGTATGCATCTGATCCCAATGGGCTGGCCACCTATATACTCTCTGCAGGAGACAGGCCTGTCACAAACAAGCAAACCATCTATGCTAGGGGTCTCAAACTCAAATCACCACGAGGGCCACATGAGGACTAATATGTTAGCCCGAGGGCCGCACCACTGACACCTTTTCATATAACAATATTGCAAATATCGGTAATGACAATGTCATTTCAGGCCTCAGGAAATAGCTTTAGGAGCCACATGTGGCCCGCGGGCTGTGTGTTTGAGACCCCTGGCATGGAAAATGTTTCTCTCCCTCACTGCACTCAGTCTTTTCTGTCCTAAGTGGAGAGGAAACAATCTAAGGAGGAGAGTTGGTAAGGTTTCCCCTCAAAGCACTTGTTTGATGGAAACAACAAAAGGCTTTTTGACAAAATGGAAACGTTCACAAACACAGACTAGTACTTGGCATGAGCTAAACTTGAAAGTGTTTTGGTTTTCAGCAACTGAAAATTTTGAGGGTTCAGTATTTTCCAACAAAACTGGGGGCAAAAAATGGAGGAAATGTTTCACTTAAAATGGGAGTGAAGGACTGGACATGTTGAAATATTTCATAGGGGAAAGCAGTCTCCTGACCAGCTAAACATGGAGTCTTGTCTTCAGGCCAACAATGGCCTGAAACTGGTTCGCAGTTAGCTCTGACTTTGGAAAAGCTTCCTCTGAAAAAAATAGGAGTTTGCCTTAGTAAGGGCTATAGCTGTGCAAATAATAATAATAATAATTAATAAATAATTTCCTCGTTCAGTAACTGAATCGAAAAAGTCAAAAAAAATTCATTTTGGGTCAATCACAATGTTTCATTTGACTTAATACATTGTTTCATTTTTTAAGGTTTTTTTTTTTAACCTCTAAAAAAAACTAATAAATTGATATAACATTCCAACTGGAAAGGCAAAAATGTTTTAAAAAAAAGTTTACTTTTTTTGGTGCCAATTAAAATACTGTAGTAAATTCAATACAAATTACTTAACTGTTTCTGTCAACTCACATCCTTCTTTTTCTTTTTGGTAAGAAAAAGGGTTTTCCAGAAAATGTTGCCTGGCTGTAGGAAGAACATCAACATTTTGTTCCTCTGATATCTGGTAACTCTTGAAAAAGGGATTTAGGAGCAATCTAAATACTCCCATCACTGTTGTTTGAATGTCAGATACAGAAGTGTGAATCACCCACACAGTGCTCTGACTTCTCTCTGCTCCTAAAGCCATCTGCCTCACTGACTGGAAAAAAATATTTCATTCTTTCTCTCTTCACTGCCTGGGCAGGTGATTATTGTGGGAAGGCTGGTACCGGCAGGTGCGGTCTCCTGCTAGCTAGATTTGGAGCCCTGCTGATTTGTGTGGATGAAATTCTTCAAATGGATGGTGATTCCTCTTTGATGCCAGCTTGAATTCTACCTCTCTCTCCATACTTACCCACCCACTTTCTTATGGTATCGACCACTGCATTATCTTAGTGCTAAGCGGGCAAATTCCTCAGGCATCAAAGTTCATGCTACTTTGATGCTTGAGCTCATGTTAAGGAGGGTGGAGATGGCTACTAAGAGCCATCCCAAAATGGAAAAGCAGGAGGTGGAACTATGTCTCATGTCACCCTCTCGTGCCAGTAACCCAGCTGCTTCATTCCACCTTGTATCTGGACACTCCAGGTTGCCTTTGCTCTTCCCCACATCCTGCTAGTGCAGCTGTTTCTATTATCTATTTATTATATTACTGTAGCATCTAGAGGTGCTAACCACGATCAGGACCCCATCGTGCTAGGTGCTGTACACAGTGAAAGTGTCCCTTCCCTAAAGAGTGCCTGCTCTAAAAGGAGATGAGAGGCAAAAGGAGATGACAGAGTCATTAAAGAGGTGAAGTGACATGCAAAAATCATACTGCAGGCTAGTGGCCAAGCAGGGGCTAGAACAGCTAGTCTCTGCAGATGGCTAGTCTAGTGCCATAACCGCTAGATGACACAGCCTCCACAGAAGCAAAGCTGCCAGGACTTCTCAGAGGAGGGGTGACTCCAGGAGGCCCTCGGTAAGTGGCTTTTGCAAAGGAAGAGGACCCTGAGTGCCTGTTCTGCAGGGCTAGGAACGGGAGGAGGATACCCCTATCTACTCTGAATCGCTGCATCTCCAGGGAGTATCCCTTTTGCCCTCTATACCCTTCATAAAGGCCAGGCAAACATAATATAACCCTTAATTAGCATTGGACCACATGTGAAAGTTAAACCTCCTCCACACATGCATCCCTATGCAGCTTTCAGCATAAATCTACTTAGCTTTTTAGTACTGATCAGCTGCCCCGGTAACCAGTCAGTTGTAGCCAGTCTCTTACCAGGACACATAAAGCAGGTGTCATTCAAACACAATGCAAACAATTTGGGTGTTAGTACTTGATCACTCCTCGGAGTAGCCTTTTTGTCTGAAAGCCTCTCTAATTATACATGCAGCACTTTCTATCCCAGCACATTTTCTGTTAGTCACATTGCCTAATCTATACCGCACAACCGAGATAACGGCAGTGACACAAAGAGACGTGTAATCACGCCCCTGAGTGTTTTGTGAGAGGACTATAAAACAGCTCATCCAGCACCCGGGATGGAGGGAAAAATAGCTCTGCTGAAAAAAATAGTCGGTAGAAGTGCTGTACTGTGAACAAGTCGGAGAAGATAAGAGGCGGGGGTGATCTGTTAAGGCAGCCTAAGCAAGAAGGGAAAAGGAAAGAGAAGGAAGTTTAAGAAACAAGCTGGGAAACTCAAACCCTTTCTTTCATTGGTATCGTTATGATGTGTGCCCCTATGTATGTTGCTTCCATTCTCATTTATCTTTCGGCCTTTATTGGTATGATCGGCAATCTCGTCGTTGTCTTTGCCTTCGTCAGTAATGCTTTCCGGCACAGAGCCCTTCTACCCTTGGATAGAATCATCGTCAACATGGCCTTGGTCAACCTCTTACTCTGCTGCTACCAGGTTACCCCAGGACTCCTTTACTTTACCAGTGCCAGAGTTTTTGGAAAGCTGGGCTGCACAATCCTTCTCTACACTTACCACACGCTGAGGTTGATCAGCATCTGGTCAGTGGAGAATTTAAGCTTCCTTCACCTGATCAAGATCCGAAGACCTAACCACCGCTGGTCGAAATTCATCTACAGGCACCAGGGGCAATACGTAAATAGCGTCCTTGTGGGCTGTTGGCTCTTTACCATAGTTTTCCACATCCCTTACCTTCAATATGGCAGAACAGTGGAGATGATGACTAACAGGACCGCAGCATATCTGACCATTACAGCCTGTTTAAGATATATGGGGACGTTCAATATGAAGTTCACCACCTATGCATCAGTCGGTTTGGACCTCATCTTCATCATCCTCGTGATCATCTTGAATTGCTTCACCATCGACCTGCTCTGCAAGCACCGGAGGAAAGTAAAGGCCACGTCGACCAATGACAGCAGCTGGAACAAGCACACGGCCCAAGCCACAAAAATCTTGCTCTCATTGCTGTCCATCTATGTGGTTTGCTGGATCTCCAATGACATGGTCTGGATTGCCATCATTTCAGGGCTGATCGAAAGCGATTTTGAAAACAGTGTCCTCAATGCTATCTATGGTATTTTGTCCTCCATTTATTACTCTGCCAGCTCCTACATTGTGGTGTTTGGTTACAGAAAGGTCAGAGAGTTCCTGGCTGAAGCCTGCTGGTGCCTTAAGTGTGAGAGGCCCACCATCATTCAGAGCATGGAGCTGTAGTCTGGATCTGGCCTGAAACTACTTCAGTGTCGTCCATCCTCTAGACCACGAATGTCGTTCTGCAGCCACGGCTTTCTTTGTATGTTTACAGTCCCCCTCTGACCAGCCTTTTGAAATCCTATCTTGGATATTGCTTGAAATTCAGAAAGTTTCCATTTGCTTCCCACACACCCAGGCTTTATGGTAATATTCATGCTGAAGCTGTGTCAAGCAGGGTGGGGAACTATTGAAATAGCAAGTCTGTTAGACACTACACAATAGATGCTGCAAGGAGATCTGCCACAGAAAACACGCAGCAAAAGGGGTATTTCTAAAGGCTGGTGGCAAGTAAACATTTGCCTTCAGTCAGATGAAAGCAAATGGAAATACTCCAATCTTTACCAACCCGCAGGAGCACAGATTTTAAACAAAAGACTGAGCACACACATGACCCTGAGCATTCAGGTGTTTAATGTTCATTATCTTTTAAAGCTGCAAAGTTGGTGGGTGGGAGAAATTATGGCTTTTTAATATTGTCACTGTCACCCAAGCAGGCTTTTCTGCAACAAATGCTAGCTGATATTCCAGGCAGGCACCATGTACTTATTCAGCAAACGAAACTTCTCTTCTGTACAGGTTCTTATTCTGTGCTCAGCACTGGAGTAACTTGGCACCTTCCGTATGTGTATTAAGCAGCATGACTGACATCTGTTATGTGTTTGTTCTCTCATTTTCTCCCCAGGTGGAGAGGTATGTGCCATGGAGTGTCTTGTTTTGAGAGGAGTTTCTTTTAGGACAGCTGGAGAGCTTGGTTAGATTTTTAAACCAAGTTCTTATTTATAAATATACCCATTGCTGTGTATTTATGTTAGAGAAGGAAGAGCAAAGCAGTGAACTTTGCACTTTGAGTGGATGGTGATGTGGTCTGTGATGGTCTTTTAGGTTGTGGAAGACTTTGTTACAGTGTCTGAGTTGTCACCAGGAAAGTTGGGCCTCCTGCAGAGACAAGTTTTATTTTTATTATGTAGAGCTTCATTATGTCCAAGTCATGGAGTTGTCAACCATGGTCTTCATCCAAGACTTTTAGGTTATGTCTACACTACAATTGCATAACCATGGCTGGCCCACATTAACTGATTTGGGTTTGTATGGTCTAGCTGTTCAAGATCAGGTTATCACTCAGAGAGCCCAGAGGGTCAGCGACGTGGGCTCACACAGATGTGTAATTGTAGTGCAAACGTACTCTGGGTGCAGGCCTTGGAGCCTCCTGAAGATAAGTGAACATGGTCTCAGGTGATGCTTTTCGGTTGAGAAAACTAATGGCCAACCTAGAACCATTTTATTTATTGCCCCAGAACATAGCATGTGAAATGGCAGCAAGTGCTTTTCTTCATGTCATGATTGCTACATATGGACCAAAACCTGAAATCCATACCCTCATTCTCCTTTGGCCTCCAGATCTAATCCTGGCCCTGCAGCTTTATTTCTGAGATGGATCTCCAACTGACAAAGTGGGTTTGAGCCCACAGAAGTTTATGTCCAAAGAAATCTATTAGTCTTTACAGTGCCACAGGACTCTTGTTTTTGTGGAAGGCACTTGTTTTCTGAATGCACTTGGTCATGATTCAAAATGGCTAAAATCTCCTGGGAAAAGTTGGATTGGTAAGGTTTCCCTCACACAAATTCTATCTAAAGACTCACTAGTCCCATGGTGTACCTAAAAATAAAGTCATTATACAATCCCCAAATGAAAATCCACATCTGCCAGATGGTCTCATTTCTGGGATTTGTGGTGCAGCCTATCTGCTCAGTGTCTGTCTGGTTTATATGAGATGACCCATCTATTTCTGTCTGAATAATTGTCGGCTTTTCATGAACAATCAAGGAATAGTGATAATGCACTGATGCTTCAGTTTTCACCAAAAAGGTTGATGGCGACTGGATGCTTAACATAATGAATAGCAGTAAAAATAGGATAGGACCAGCAGTTAAACCAGGGAAAGAGCAAGTTAAAAATTACTTAAACTAGTTAAATGAACAAGGAGTCCTATGGCACTTAAAGACTAACAAATATATTTATTGCATGAGTTTTCATGGGAGAAAATCCCACGGCATCAGATGCTTTGAAGATGGGGGAACTGAAGTTAACTTCAAAGAGTCTGATGACATGGGATTTACTCCCACGAAAGTTCATGCAATAAATATGTTTTGTTAGTCTTTAAGTGCCACAGGACTCCCTGTTTGTTTTACGGATCTAAACTAACACAGCTGCCCCTTTGGATCGTAAATTAGTTAGATCTCTTCAAGTCACGGGGCCTGATGATATATACCCTCGAGTACTCAAGGAGTTGACTCAGAGATACTTGAACCATTAGCAATTATCTTTGAAAAATCATGGGTGACAGGAAAGATCCCAGAGGACTGGAAAAGGACAAATATAATGACCATCTATAAAAAAAAAAGAAAAAGAAATAAGAACTACCCAGGGAGTTACAGACCAGTCAGCTTAACTTCTGTACCAGGAAAGATAATGGAGCAAATGATTAAGGAATCAATTAGCAAACATCTAGAAGAGAATAAGGTATAAAGTGACAGTCAGCATGCGTTTGTCAAGAACAAATTGAGTCAAAGCAACCTGATGGCTTTCAATGACAGGGTAGCAAGCCTTGTAGATGAAGGAGAAGCAATAGATGTGGTATATCTTGACTTTCACAGGCTTTCAATATGGTCTTGCATCACCTTCTGATTAACAAATCAGGGAAGTACAATCTGTATGGAGCTACTGTAAGATGGGTGCATAACTGGTTGGATAATTGCTCCCAGAGAGTAGTTATCACCAGCTCACAATCATGCTGGAAGGGCATAACAAGTGGGGTACTGCAGGGATTGGTTCTGGATCCGGGTCTGTTCAGTATTTTCATCAAGTATTTAGATGATGGATAGCAGGGCTGGCTTAAGGGACAAGCCAGTGTGGCACCAGCTTGGGGTGCTGAAGCTTAGGGGCACCAGTGTCAAAAATTGAAAGCTTGGCCCGGGAATAGGTTGCCATGAAGATCCCCAGGGTCTCACCTTGCAGCTCCCTGCGCTCGGCGGGACAGCATGACCAGGCCCTCCGCCACCAGGTCGTGTGACTCCACCTGCTGCCACGTGACTGCCGGCCTGGCCATGCCCCTCCTGCCCTGCAAGCACGCTCCACGACAAGAGTCAGCGATGGGGGTGTAAAAGCAAAAGTTGGCTCAGGGTGCCACAACCCCTTGAGCTGGCCCTGTGGCATAGCAAGTACACTTAAAAACTTTTCTGGATGACACCAAGCTGGGAAGGATTGCAAGTGCTTTGGAGATAGGATCACAGTTCAAAATGATTTAGACAAACTGGTGAAATGGTGTGAAGTAAATAGAAAGAAATGCAATAACGACGAATGCGAAGTGCTCCACTTTGGAAAGACCACTCAGGTGCACCCATACAACATGGGGAGTGAGTGCCTAGGAAGGAGCACTGTGGAAAGGGATCTGGGTGTCATAGTGGACAAGCTAAATATGAGTCAACAGTGTAACACTGTTGCAAAAAAAAGCAAACACCATTCTGGGATATATTAACAGAAGTATTGTAAGTAGGACACGAGAAGTAATTCTTCCACTCTACTCTGACCTGATTAGACCTCTATGTGTCCAGCTCTGGGGACCTCATTTCAGGAAAGAGGTGGACCATTTGGAGAAACTCCAGAGAAGAGCAACAAGAATGATTAAAAGTCTGAAACACTTGACTTACGAGAGAAGATTCGAAGAGCTGGGTTTATTTAGTCAGGAAAAGAGACTGAGAGGGGACATGGTAACAGTTCTCAAATACCTAAAAGGCTGTTACAAGGAGGAGGGAGAAAAATGATTCCCCTTAACTGCTGCTGATAGAACAAGAAGCAATCGCCTTCAATTACAGCAAGGGAGGTTTAGGTTGGACATTAGGAGAAAATTCCTAACTGTCAGGGTGATTAACCACTGGAATAAGTTGCCTAGGCAGGTTGTGGAATCTCCATCATGGGAAATGTTTAAGACCAGGTTCGACAAACACCTGTCAGGGATGGTGCTGGGTCACAGACCCTCAGGTACAGGGCCAAGCACTCCCTGCTGCTGCTGCTAAAATACTGGAATGCATTGCTAAAATAGATAACTGTTGGATTATGGGCATAAATTATTTTTTCCAACTGGATCTCAAGGAAGAAAGTTTGAAAAAAACCACTGGTCTAGATGCATGAGTGCACTGGACTGGACTTGATGACCTCTCATGGTCCCTTCCAGTTCTATGATCTCAGGATTTCTGCCGATTTGAGGCCAAAATAAAGAACAGCTCACGAGAGCTCAGCACCATCAAATCCAGGCCTGAGTGGTTCTCAAACCCAAAAACTCACCCTACACCTCAGTCTGTGTGCAGTACTGGCATCAATCCTTGCTGCACCAAGACTTCTTCCCAGCTCTAATCCAATGAGGCAAAGTGCCCAAAATTAAGCTCAGTGGTGGTTAAAAAAATCTAATTAGTAATTAGTGGTGTACCATCATCATCTAGTCTTTGAACAGATATGGTACTATCCTCGTGCCAACATGCTTATTTCTGTAGATGATAGTGGCTTGTCCGGGGTGAACTACAAGCCATCTGCAGGCGCAGTCTAGATTCATCCATCTGCAGAAGGCTAGCATGGGTCCACATACGTCCTTATACTATTTAAAGAATCTTAAAAAAAGGTCTGGGGAGATGATCATCTTTTGGAGACTTAAACCATCTTTAGGACATTTTCCCCAGTGGGAGTTTGCCCTGTCCCAGTCCAGAATTTGGGCCCAGGTGTCGCTTTCTCTCAGACTGCTTGAGTCTGGCCTGCAGATTCAATACAGTATCAATATTCTCTCCTCATGCCATGCAACTTCATCCGCACCAATCTTCTCACCTCGATCAGCCAGTCTTCTTTATAAAAGATCAGCATCTTGGATTGAGTAGCAGTTGTGAGTGGCCTGATCGCTGCAAGAAGCCCTTTCACATTAGCTTTTGTGGAAAGTGAATTTTTGTTCTTGTGCTGAAGACACGGGTTCCATGTTTTTTCCTGTAGGCAGAGGCGTAACACTTTGTTTCAGCGCCCAGGGCGCGTTCTGATCAGAAGGTGCCCCTTGCAATTAGCAGCACTTGGGGCCGATGGTGCGAAAAGCGCCCTTTAGTAGAGCGACTCTATTGACCTGCTCCAGAGTGCCCACGGCAAAGCCCCTTCTCCCTGCTGTAGTTACAGCCCTGCTTGGAGGGAGCTAAGACAGAACTTCCTGAAGTGTCAGACTGCCAGAATAGCTCTGAACTTGGATTGTTTGGTCACTGAAGTCTTGTGCAACGATTTTTGAGGATCACAAATTCTGCGGCTGTTATCCCCCAGCCATGTCCCCTAGGTAGCCTTCTTCTTATTTTTTAATGAGGAGCTTCACCACTGAAATTTACAATAAATGTCACAGTCGTCTGGTTCTAATATTCCACATGCTGTATTAATCTCTCCTAGAAGATGGCTTGAAACGGTTCCCTGTTGTTTGTGAAAGGTACCACATTGATCACATTGGAAATGGAAGGAAGGCATGTATGCTGGGAAGCCGAATATCTCATGTGCCTACTCTGGTGTTCTTAGACTGACCTTGGGAGCGTCAGGTGCTGTCCTTTGTTAGACAGGACATTGAGCCTGATCCAGTTAAGCAATTCTTATGCTCCTATGTTCCTTTAATTATCCACAGATCAAGTAACACACAGGCAGTTACTGTGTAAACTTCCGCATGGTACCTCCATTCAGGAGTGAGGAGGCAACCCAGTCCTGGACTTTTCTGCTGAGACACCTAAAAAAGTGCTGGTTAAAGCACTGGCAAACACTGTTTTCTAATTCCAGGTCCAGCTCGAGGCCAATCCAGCCAAGCATTTAATTATTTTTACCAACCTGCCTTTACCCCACCCCCACCCCACACATTACCAGGCTTCCCCCACCCATTGCTTAAAACCAAGATAAGGGGTTTGGATGGCATCCAACCAAATAAAAACAACCTTCCTGCTCTCAAAGCTATCTGCAAACCGTGTGCAGTTCAAGTTGAAATGCAAACACGCTTACTCGGTAATGCAGTTTGCTTAGCTGTTGGTAAGTTTAGCCTTCTCAGTGGCCTCTGTGCACGGAACAGGCAATAAGACCCTCTCTGGAAACTGATGGATGACTTTCTAAAGCCAGTCTTATCTGTGGATTCAGCTCAGTTTGATCTATCCGTAACATGCACAGTGCGTTGTTCCATTTTTGCTGACAATACGCATCACCTGTGAGCAAAGCCTGAACGAGCTCTCCCCTGCCAAGCAAGCTGGGGCGGCGGTGGGGGGACGACTTCAGGACCAGTCTGTATTTACACAAGCACAGATATGCAGCTGACAGAGCTATGTTGTCAAAGGAATTGACTGGCTGGTGCTGGGTTACAAACCACTTTACAAATTCATTTCACTTGAATGCAGAGGTAATGAAATATTCTTATTGTCTCAGCAAAGGGTAGCAAAACTGTGCTTTGTCTATCTTCATAGAATCATAGGGTTGGAAGGGACCTCATAGGTCATCTAGTCCAACCCCCTGCCAGAGGCAGGACCACTCCCACTAAACCATCCCAGTCATGGTTTTGTCCAGCCGGGCCTTAAACACCTCCAAAGATGGAGATTTCACCACCTCCCTTGGCAGCTCATTCCAAGGCTTCACCACTCTCCTAGTAAAAAAGTATTTTCTAATATCCAGCCTTGACCTCTCTAACCGCAACTTGAGACCATTGCTCCTCGTTCTGTCCTCTGTTATTACCGAGAACAGTCGAGCTCCATCTTCCTTAGAGCATCCCTTCAAGTAGTTGAAGGTTGCTATCAAATCCCCCCTCAATCTTCTCTTCTGCAGACTAAATAAGCCTAATGCTTTCAGTCTTTCCTCATAGGGCTTGTGCTCCAGCCCTTTAATCATTTTGGTTGCCCTCCGCTGGACTCTCCCTAGCATGTCCCTGTCCTTTTTGTAGTGGGGAGCCCAAAACTGAACACAGTATTCCAGATGTGGCCTCACCAGTGCAGAATAGAGGGGAATGATCACATCCCTTGATCTGCTGGTAATACTTCTTTTGATGCAGCCCAGTATGCCATTGGCCTTTTTGGCAGCAAGAGCACACTGCTGACTCATATCCAGCTTCCCATCCACCATGACCCCCAGGTCCTTTTCTACACTGCTGCTACTTAGCTGAATGTTTCCCAGCCTGTAGCGGTGCATGGGGTTTTTCCACCCCCCTTGCAGGATTTTACACTTGTCCTTATTGAACTTCATAAGATTTTTATTGGCCCACTGTTCCAATTTATCTAGGTCTCCCTGAATCCTGTCCTTGCCCTCCAACGTGTCTACTGGTCCCCCAAGCTTGGTGTCATCCACGAACTTACTGAGAATGCAGTCTATTCCATCATCCAGATCATTGATGAAAATGTTGAACAGAACCAGCTCCAGGACCGACCCCTGGGGCACACCACTCGTGACTGGTTGCCAGCTAGACATGGAAACATTGATTCCTACACGCCGAAACTGTTGATTTAGCCAGTTTTCTAACCACCTTACAGTCCACCTATCCAACCCATACTTCCTTAATTTGCCAGTGAGAATGCTGTGGGAAACTGTATCAAAAGCCTTGCTAAAATCAAGGTATATCACATCAACGGTTCTTCCTGCATCCAGAGAACCAGTCATCTGATCATAGAAGGAAATAAGATTGGTCAGACATGATTTACCCTTGGTAAATCCATGCTGACTTCTCCTGATCACTTTATTTTCTTCTAAGTGTTTGAGGATGGATTCTTTAAGAATCTGCTCCATAATTTTGCCAGGGATTGAGGTGAGGCTGACTGGTCTATAATTCCCCGGATCCTCCTGTTTCCCTTTCTTGAAAATAGGCACTACATTTGCTTTTTTCCAATCCTCTGGCACCTCCCCTGTTCTCCATGAGTTTTGAAAGATAACAGCCAGCGGTGCTGCTATCTCATCGGCCAATTCCCTTAGCACTCTTGGATGCAGTTCGTCCGGCCCCATGGACTTGTGCACATCCAGCTTCTTTAAGCAGTCCCTAACCTGACCTTCCGTTACCAAGGGCCTCTCTTCTTCTCTCCCATCTGCCACACCCATGGTAGTTGGCTGGGAGCTGACCATGCTTGTGAAAACTGAAGCAAAACATGCATTGAGCACTTCAGCTTTTTCCTCATCCTCTGTCACAAGGATGCCTGCTCTATTCAGTAAGGGACCTACACCATCCCTGATCCTCTTCTTCTTATTAACATACTTGTAGAACCCCTTCTTGTTATCCTTTACATCCCTTGCTAGCCGCAACTCCATTTGTCCTTTGTCCTTTCTGATTTTATCCCTGCAGTCCCGAGCGATATCTTTATATGCCTCCTTGGTCATCTGACCAAGCTTCCACTTCCTGTAAGCTTCC
Source organism: Podocnemis expansa (assembly GCA_007922195.1). Taxonomy (NCBI): domain Eukaryota; kingdom Metazoa; phylum Chordata; order Testudines; family Podocnemididae; genus Podocnemis; species Podocnemis expansa. The sequence goes on from ML682065.1 coordinate 5,435,811, forward strand.
TTTTTATGTTTTATCTTGGTTGAGTGGGTCCCCATCAGCTGAGCTGATGTCCAGAAGCAGGGGGATCAGCTGCTCTGAATGACAGAGGACTAGGAACAGCTGTCACTGGTGGGAGCTGGTGCTGGCTAAAGAAGCACAGGCATAGTTTAACCTTCCCCAAGCCCCCATCCAAAGATAGAGCTACTGCAGGCTCCACGGGGAGACTGTGGACGGCACTTCAGCACTGAGGTTCATAGCCTAAGAACTGACAGTCACTGAGAGCTGTGATCGCTGAGAGCTGAAAATCACTAAAAGGGGGGTGGAACCTCGAGAGAACAACCAGCAGAGGTCCCAGTAAAGAAGTGGGTGTTGGAGAATTAGGTGGTGGATCGCAGACCTCAGTAGGGTGGCTGGACAGCACCCTCAATTCTGGCTGTGCGTGAAGGACAACAGTTGTGAGTGGGGTGCAAAGAGAAGGTCACATCACAGGACTTAGGCTACTGAACTTAAGAAGCTGAGGCAAAAGGACATTGCCCAGTGTACTCAGGGTGGATGTTTTGCTCATGATTTTACGCTTATGCATCCTCCTTACAGGATTTTCTAAGTTAATGCTGGGTGACTTTTCCCCTTTTATTAAAAGTTTCTCTCCTACACTTAGTCTCTAGCTTGCGAAGGGGGACATACTGTCTCTGGAAGAACCAAGAGATGGTGTGCAATTGTCCCAGGTTATGAGGTGAGGGCTTGAGCCAGTTTTTGTGTTGTATTGTTAAAAAGGAACCCCTAGGTATTAAACCTGACTCTTGTTGCTTTTACATAACCCATCTTGTTAACAAGAAAATACCTAGAAGTGGCCCCTATGTTCAGATCAGAGGCTGGACAAGCATACGCACACCTGGGTGGCTCTTCTACTTCTGATGAGGACCACATTTTCTCTCACTGAGACTCTGATGTTTAAGCGTTGTCACACTTCACACCACTAACTCCCCCCATAACTTCTGGAGGTCAGAGAAAGTGGGGCCCAGATACGAAGCACACCTGGGTTTCATTCTGCAAAGATCATACTTGTTCTTGCCTCATACGCATATGGTGCTTTTCATCTCTAGATCTCACAGCACTTAATAAAGGAAACTGTTTCCTCCCCCACCACACCTTTTTTATTTATGTATTTTGCATACTGGGACATAGAGGTACAGAGTGCTGAAGTGATTATGTTGATGTTGCTGATCTCTTGCACAGCTGGGAATTGCATTCATCTCTGGACCACTACTTTGTGCCCTGACCATTAAGCCACACTGCCTCCCTCTGGCAATTTTTGACTTGACCAAAACCAAAACCATCCACAGTTTTGGCAAAGGAGACAAAGGTAGGCTGAGATCAGAACTACTTCTCCCAAAATCTCACCTCTTTTGGGAGTTCAGACCAAAGTGAGCCCAGATTTGAACCACTCGTGCAAAACCATCTCCTGATTTTGCTCCTCTCTGGGGACCTCTTTCTGTCCCAATTTACTGTAAAAACATTAACCAAGTATGTCTTTGTCCTTCTTTAGTCACTGGGCTATGCGTAATAAATTGTCTTCTGATGCCTTTAAGATAATGAAGTTGGGCTCTGTCAAGACACCTAATGTGGGCTGTCTGATCTAGTGGTTGGAGGTAGAAGTAGAGTTGGGATTATGGGCATATCAAGGGTCAAAGCCAGGAGTCATGTCCAGGTCAAAGCCAGAACTGGCAACTAGGATCAAGGTGAGGAAAGACTAACCAGGACAAGGTATGGTAGCAAGAACAAGGAGGAAGAAGCAGGCAAGAAAACAAAGGCTTGGATCATGTCTACACGGGTGGTGAAATTCAGCAGCAGCTGATGAGAATTACACAAGCTATGCAGAGTAGCTTGCATAATTCCCTTTGACTTCCTAATTTCCCTTCCATGCGGCCTCTTCACTGTTAAGTTGATCCAGAAAGATAAACCTGACAGTGGTGAAGATGCTACTGTCAGTGTAGAAGTAGCCTCAGTCTCAAAGATCTAGGCAGCAACACGTCTAGCAACTCATTGGCTATGTCTACATTGTGAAAGCTAAGTCAACTTTATTAAGTTGACTTAATAAAGTCTACTTAAAGTCGACATTAAGTAGACCTTAAGTCGACTTAGTGAGGCCACACTACATTAAGTCAACTTTAAATGGGTGTGCTAGCTTAATTCGACTTAATAAAGTTGACTTAGTGGCCCCACTGCACTAAGTCGACTTTATTAAATCGACTTAGTGAGTCCACATGCCTTAAGTCGACTTAATAAAGTTTACTTTACTGGCTTATTTAGTCTGCAGAAGAGAAGATTGAGGGGGGTTTTGATAGCAACCTTCAACTACTTGAAGGGATGCTCTAAGGAAGATGGAGCTCGACTGTTCTCGGTGGTAACAGAGGACAGAACGAGGAGCAATGGTCTCAAGTTGCGGTTAGGGAGGTCGAGGCTGGATATTAGAAAAAACTTCTTTACTAGGAGAGTGGTGAAGTCTTGGAATGAGCTGCCGAGGGAGGTGGTGGAGTCTCCATCTTTGGAGGTGTTTAAGGCCCTGCTGGACAAAACCATGACTGGGATGGTTTAGTGGGAGTGGTCCTGCCTCTGGCAGGGGGTTGGACTAGATGACCTATGAGGTCCCTTCCAGCCCTAGGATTCTATGACCCTAAAGTCGACTTTATTGCCCTGCATTGTAGACAGGGCTCTGTTTAAGTCGACTTAAGGGACCTTAAGTCGACTTAAACACATAGTGTAGACGTACCCATTGTTCAGACATGGTGTCAGCCTGGCTGAGGACAGCCTGTGTGCATGTCTCTGCTGCTAATTTGCAATTGATAGAGGATTGGCTGGGTCAGGAGCAAGCCAGATCAGAATATCAGGAAATCAGGGCTAGGCACCACGTTGCTGCCGGTGGACGAATAGCAGAGTCAGGATTAGGCAGGAGCTGGTTATCTGGAAGTTATGTCAAGTACTAGCTGTAGAGAGCAGTCAAAGAGCAAAATCAAGGATGAACCAGAGTCAGAAACCACAATTTCAGGCCTACAGCAAGCAAGGTCTGGAGCAGAAGCGAGTAGGCAGTCTGTACTGTTGCTCAGACAATGCAGCATGATGGCTTCCTGATTTAAATAGTGGCCTCATCCAGTGGACTGGGGATGATGGGGCTGCCATTCAGGCCCTGTTGGGTGGTATTTCCTGCCAAGGCTAGCATCACAGGGTCCTCTAATGGAAAGCCAGCCTAAGCTTCCCATGGTGACACAGAAGTGTCAGCAGCCCAGAACCCCCTCATCCAGGGGTTGGCAACCCCTGGCACACATGCCAAACCTGGCTTGCAGGCCTATGCCCAGCAGCCCACGATGCTGCCAGCCCTGTAGAGCCACGAGTGCTCTGCCACTGGCCCTGCCGCACAGCTCCTGCTGGTCCTGCTCCCCAGCTAGGGGTTGGCGGCATCAGGGAAGAGGAGCACACAGCTCCTGTCCTTGGTCTCCGTCTGAGGGGCAGGATTAGCAGAGAAAAGGAGCTCATGGCTCCTGTCCCTTGCTGGCCCCAGCCCTGGCACCTGCTGAGGGTTTGGAAGGCAGGGCTGGTGCAGGGGTCAGCAAATTTTGCCAACCCCTGCTCTAGTCCCAGGTTCTAGTACTTCAGATTCTTGCATAAAGTGTGCAACAGGAAGCTTTATACCCACTGGTGTCCAGTCAGCAGTTTGCTATTAGTCAGCTGACTCTGCTGAGTTTGGCTAATGGACCAAACTCCATCTTAAGCGTTTGATAACTGTGTGGTGTTGGGGGGCCATTACTGAAGGGCAAATTTCCCTATAGAAACCAGGGGTAAACACTCTGGAATCGCCAGATTAGAGATTTGACTTCTGGGGCATGTCTTCTTCATGCACCATTGGGATAGCCCTAAAAATCCCCGAGTGATTCTTAAATTGTCCTCACAGATTGTCTGCTATAGCTCCATATCGTACAACATTGGCATCACAGCAATGTCAGAGCTGAGACGTGATTGAATTGGCTCAAGAAATTCAGACAATTAAAGGCTTTCTTGCTGTTAATCCAACTGCGTTCCATCTCCTATAATACAATATGATATTACATGCCATATATTTATAACAGGACTTCAGCTTTTCCATAGCCTGAGCACCATTAAAGGCCTATTTTCCCCCTAACCAGCTATCATACAGTCCCACTTCTCCTCCCATTTGTGATCACATGGACTACCTTTGCGATTGCATAATCTGACCACCCGCCTTCCAATTTAGCCTCCCCCAGCTCCACCATTCACGCACAATCCTACAGCATCCCATTTGCAATAGCAAAGGCTTGTGTGGACAAGTCAGTTTTCGAAAATATGTCCATATTCCAAATTGCATTTAGCCTTTTGTTAACAGGTGAAGAACAGAGGGCCTTATTCTTCATTTCTGTCAATACCACCAGTGCTAAATGGCGGTGACACACTACCCAAGGTGATCCCAAGGGTTGGATTTTTACCCCCCCCCACTTAGCACTGGTGGTATTGGACTCAGCAAGGTGCAAGAGAATGGGGAATTAGGCCAAGGGTCTGCTAAACCTAATAAGCATCTCAGTGCGCACCCCCTGACTCCAGAAAGACCTTTGGCAGCTCACCTGGAAGTTTTCCTCCTAGTCACAAGTTAGCACAGTTTCAACTGAGAACAAACACCTTCTGCTCCAGTCCCTAAAACCCTGCAATAATCCAGCGCCCCCTTCCTTGCTACCTCATCTGTGAGCCCAGGTGTGCGTGTGGCCTTCCCACCGTTCCCTTGCGACCACGGGTGCCTGGGCCACATCCCAGGTGTGAAGGTCTCGAATGCTTCATGGCCTCGGCTCTGCCCTGTGGGAGAAGATGTCACTGGGAGCGCTCTCCCTTTTGAGCATTTTCTCCTTTTTGTTACTGTCCTTCTCTCAGTGCCCTCCTGGAACCTCTCAGACACCCCGGTGAAGGCTGTCCTTTCCCACAGCCTACACCCAGCAGATATTTTCAGGCAGTTGTTTGCTCTGGAAATAAAAAGCAAAATGTTAAAGAGGAGTAAGCAATACTAAGGCCACCACATATTTTATTTTTAAATCCACTTCCCTAAGTATTTTATCAAAGTAAACATTTTAGTTTGGCAGGCGATTTGTAGAACTTTTTATAACTCTTATGATCCTGTATTTGCCCATCATTTTTACTTTCCTGTGGCAACTGAGACCTTACTTTGCAATGAAGGCACAGTACGGTAGCAGACATCACAGTCAAACTCAAATTTGCTTTTTCCATCAGGAAACAGAACAAATATGCTTGGATTGCCCAGATTCTGGGCCGGTGTGATACACTGCATCTCAAAGTATCATGCTGTAAACCCCTATATTCTTCATTAGTATATGGTGGTGATATTTCATACAGAGCATGTCATGTAAGATACTATATGAAAAATCATGATGAAGGTGGTGAGTCTTTCATGAAGGATGCAGAAGTCACAAAGTCGGTGACTGTGAATTATGCAGCTCCTGGTGCAGTTGAGCTGAGGCTGTCCCTGTGGCTGGAGCAGCACCATGACTAGCCATTTGCCCATCCCATGTTCATCTCACCTGCTGGTTTGACCAGTGATGCTGGGGAGCAGCCCCAGAAGCTGTTGCTGGGTTGCTCCCAGGGGCCTCGGGGCAGTGAGCTGCCAGGAAGCCGGCAGCCGCGGTCAGTCATTCTCCACTGTCAGCCCACAAAGTTCCCCCGGAACAGCAGTACCTGAGCAGCAAAGATTTAGGCATGAATATTTATAGCAAAACTCAGGGACAGGACATCAGTCATGAATTTTTGTATATTGCCTCTGACCAGTCCATGGCTTTTACTAAAAATACTCCTGACTAAACCCTAGCCTTGGTCATGATCTGCTGAAGCTCTTTGTTCTGTCGGAACGAGCGAGTCGTCAGAATGTGCGAAGTTTATGGGAGTTTGCGGTATGGTTCTTATTGAGGTATGTTGTGTCTTGAAGAGTCGCACACTGCAGGTTCTCCCGTGAGGACAAAGAAGGTGGTCCACGCCCAGGCAGGCGTTAAATGACCATTCAGCAGCAGGGAAGAGATAAACAAGAGGTTTGTAATTAGGGCGACCAGCCAGAAAGTGGGAAAAAAACAGGACGGCTGTAGTGGATCTGGTCACCCTATCCACCCTCCCAGCACCTCACTCCCTGCAGCTGCCTTCTTCCACCCCCCCAGCACCTCCTCCTCCTTCACAGCATGTCATGGCACCAATCCCACAGCCCCCCACCCTGGCACTTCAAGCTGTGGCAGCTGAGCCAGATCCCCCTCCCTCCCTGGCACCTCCACTTGGCTTCCCTGCCCAGCTCCCCCCCAGCCCCTTGCCCCCCTTCTCCTTCCTTCCCCGCCCCTTGCCCACACTCACCAAATGAAGGCCATAGCCAAATTCTGTATTTTCTTCGGCATCTAGAATAGCCAATATGGATTTTAACAAGTCCGTTTAAAGGAGAAGGGTTCTGGTCCAAACCTGACCACAGAAAAATCAAAACTGAAACCAATTTATTACAGACTACTCCCAGAGAGAAGCAAAAGGTACATAGATATTAATATTTTACAACAATTCTTTTATTTGCTTACAGCATGAAGCATATAATTGACAATAGCACTAGTTAATAAGCTTGTAGTGGAATAACAGAACAATGCATAATAATGGAATCGTTATAATGGAATAACAGGGTATACACCAATGCAAATACAACAAATCCTACACAGCAAAGTCTATACAGTTAATAGCAAACTATAACAAATTACCCAGGTTACAGGTGACTATACTTACACTCTCTGAAGTAAGATGTACAGGCTTCAGTTGGAGCACACAGAGTCTAGTTACCTTAATATATTTAACTAGCATAAAACCTATCTAAAAGAAAGTAAGTTGGTGGGGCTGTGAAGATCTTCTCTTCAGCAAGTTGAATTCAGGCCTGATAAAATGGAAGCTTCAAATTCTCTCCCAAAATCTAAGGTCTTAAATACCTTTTCTTACCTTTCTAAAAATAAACTAAATTATCTCATTCTTTTCACTCACCCAAATATGGGCCTTAATTTTAAACTTTTTAGATTTGGTTCAGGGAGTTCATGTGTATGACTGACGCATTTTTCCCAGCTAGAATGTTCCACTTCACTTGTTTATGAATTTTGTGGGTTTTCTGGTGTCAAGGGTCTCACCTTTGAGTTGGCATTCCCTTATCAACCTACATAGTCTGATCCAGACAGCCTCACCTTTCACTGCTGTATCTTCACAATTCCACGTCTTGACTGCCAAGCTTCTCTGCATACAGACCTGTTCTTATACTATAAAGCCAGGATTTATAAAGAAAGGTATACATATGGAATAAGATAGAAAATAATAGATGCATGCAAGCTAAATATAAGTATAGTCAAGGGATACAAGGCAGAGTGAGTCTGCAGTGACGTTCCATCTCCCACCCTGCACGGTCCAGTTACTGCCTGGGCTGCACATGGCAGGTGATTTTAAATGGCTCCACTGGCTGTGTGAGGAGCTGGAAAGCCAAAACGTGGGACGATTCATCTATTTTAACTAAAAAGTCAAGACACACGGGGAAGAAAGGTTAAATGAGGGACTGTCTCTTTAAAATGGAATGGATGGTCATCCTATTTATAATTCAGCAAGAGACAGTTTTGCAAGCACAGGGCACGGAGGTTAGCTCAACATTGTGAATCAGCAAGACCCACCAGGACATGACTGGGCCAGTTTCTTTCCAGAGAGGCAGGGTAAGGTATTGCCTACGCTAGCATTTATGCTGGCAACTTTTTGTCACTCAGAGGTGTGAAAAAATACACCCCTGACTGACATAAATTTTGCCAGCATAAACACGTGGGTGGAGAGCACTGTGACGGCGGGAAACACTCTCCCGCCAACACAACTACCTTTGCTTTTTTTGGTGCTTTTATTATGTCCATGGGAGAGCTCTCACAGTGGCCCAGTTGTATCACTGCTGTTGTGAGTTTTAAGTGTAGACTAGACCTAAGAGCATAAACAAGGGAGAGTGCCATTATGAGACCACTTCTGCCCTCCCCACCTACTCTGAAACCAACAAGAACCCTGGGAAGATAAAGATTTGGGGTCTCTCTATACTGATGGGAGCAAATTTCACTGCCGTCAGTGCACTCTTCCAGGTTCGACTGAGCGGTCACCGGTCTGTCCAGATGTGCTCAATTGATCTACTAGCTCTACACTGTAACTCTAGATCCATAACTGGAGTAGCACTAAGTTGACTGGATGGCGTTTCCAGTCATCTTAGTGCAGTGTGTATGGGGAGGTAAGGGGGAGTTAGTAAGGCGACAGGAGATAATAGAAGGTGGGAACGCTGCTGGCCCCAGAAAAGACATGGGGTTGGTGCGTCGGGATTCATGGCTCACTCGCCGCCACTGGGCGGCCCAGCGGCGGACTCAGGGGTCAGGTGCTGGGACTCGAGGATCAAGCCCCCGTAGGGTTTGAACTGAGGTAATTGGTCTCACGCTGAGCAGGAAATTCAGCCTGTGTATTAGAGGCATAAGCAGCAGCATCTCTGTGAACTGCCACGAAGAATACTCTCAGATCTCCCTCCTTACAACAGGAATTCATCTTCTAATTGACTCTAGACACCATATTACTAACTTAATTTGGGATGACCAATTTTTATTAACACATGTACTATTCCACCTCACCTTGTATACCCTCTGCAATGTCTATAACGGCAATGTTCCCGAATTTCTTAACTCTTTTGTATTCCAAACCCATTGTCTTTTGGCTTTCTCCATCCAGAATACCATAGCTCATGCACTGGCTGTACTTGCCTTCTTTACTGCTACATGTTCCTTCCCAGTGACCTGTACAGTGAACCTGGATGCCCAGTTTAACACTATGATTGTGTTTCTTTATAACATTTTCTTTAAAAAAATTAAATCTAACCCCACCCCCAAAACAAACAAACAAACAAAAACCCCTTTAATCTAGCTGCAAAATCCAGTGGAGTGAGAAAAGTGGTTTGATTCAGCTCTTGCTTAGTTTAAAAGTTTAGGATTTGGAATTAGTGTTTACTTTTATTTTCTCAAAGTAACTATCTCTGACCTTAATGTCAATTACTTATAATCACTTAAAATCTATTTTTCTGGGGTTATTAAACTTATTTTGTTTTGGCTTTACCAGTGAGTTTGCCTACTGCTCAGGTGTGCATTCATTCCCTATCAGGCCCAGTTTCACTCATGGAAAACTAGTCTTATCGCTAGGTGTCACCCTTGCTCTACATTGAAACAAATGAAAAACAAAAAAGAAAACCAATGAGTCTGGTGGCACTGATTTGTTCCAAAGGGGTAGCCACATTAGCCTAGTTCTTCAGCAAAACAAACAAGGAGTCCAGTGGCTTTTCAAAGACTAACCAATTTATTTATTGCATGAGCTTTCGCGGGAGAAAATCCCACTTCGTCAAATGCTTTGAAGAAGTGTCTGATGACGTGGGGTTTTTTTCTTATGAAAGCTCATGTAATAAATACATTGATTAGCAGGGCCACAACTAGGCTGTCTGGTGCCTGGGGCAAGCAGCCCCAAAGGTGCCCCTGCCTGGGGCCACAATCCAGCCTAGGGGCCAATCTGGCCCTGCTCCCCTGGCTGGTCAGGTGCCTTCCCCACCGTCTGCCCTAGTTACAGCCCTGTTGATTAGTTTTTTAAAGTGCATCAGGACTCCTCGTTTGTTTTGGTGGAACTGAAAAGACTTAACTGATTTATTTATCGCAGGAGCTTTGTCCCACAAAAGCTCATGTGATAAATAAACTGGTGAGCTGTTTCAGTGCCACCAGACTTGTTTGTTCTGCTGAACTAGCCTAACCCAGCTACCCCCTTAGAACAAATGAAAAAGATAATACAAAAGTAAAGGAAATAACCAAAGTTGCATCGGCTGCCTCTGTTCAGTTTGGTTAGGCCATCGCTTCCTCTCTGGAGACAGATGCTGGTCTCATGATGTTTTGAGACCCCTTGGACTGTATTCCCCTGGCTCAGTGTTTTTCTGCTTTGGATCCTGTGGGGGACAAATTAATCAAGGCTCTCAACCTGGAAAGAGAGACCGCTGATCCTCCCCAGTGATGAAGGCCCGTTCCCAGCTGAGACTCGAATAAGCAGAGAACGAGTTGTGGTTCAGATTTTATTATTCAGCTGAATAACAAAAGGAACTGCATCAGAGGGCAGCAAAGAAGTGCTAGCCCCTCCGAGCAGGCCATCCCAACAACTCAAGTGCGAGAGAGAGCCCCGAGGGGCAGCATCACAACACTTTTATCCAGTATAGTATGATAATGCTTACATGATTGACAATGTTTTAGAGACCCTTATATGGTTACATTAACATTATTAAATACATATTAATGATTAAAGAATGCATATAATTATCCCCGCCTCTGTTTACTGTTGATATTATTTACATTATCATGGGCAGCTGCAGTACCTTGCAAACTCATTAATTTCTGCCTGGAGATGCTAACCTTACATTCTTGCGAGGCTATGGTGCCAAGAAGGGTGAGCAGGAGATAGGAGGTAATACTCCCTTTTCAGTTAGAACAAAGATGGGACAGTCTAGCTTACATTCCTTGTCCAGATGGTCAGGAGAAAAAGCATGAGAAAGGGGAGATAACACACTTTAACTATCAACTCTAGGGCGCTTGTTAAAGAAACTTAGATACATGACTTGCCAGAGAAATGACCCCCCTTACCATAGCAACCCCCAGCTCCAACAAGGCCTACACTTCAGCACCTTTCCCACTCTCCTACAGAAGAGCTCACATACAATTTCCCTTACAATCCCCAACTAACTGTGGTTTTTAAGTTGTGAGATTTCACACAACTCAGGGCTTAAGCTCCCAGCCAGGAGGCAGGCATGTTTTGTGGCTGATTGAGAGGAGTTGAATGGGGGGGGGAGGCAGGAGCAGGTGCATCCCTTGCACTGTCCTGGAGAGGGCTGCTGAGGCTCAGGGCGTTATGGAAAATTTATAAAAAAATGGGTCTGTGTGCTTTTTAATAACAGAAGACTAACATAAAATGAAGTAGGTAAAAGACAATGTAAGTTAGCCAAGTGATAGAGTAAAGTTCAGTGGAAAATTGCCAACTCACCAGTAATACAAAAAGCAATTGTAGGAGAAATAAGAAAGCAAGGACATGTCCATGAAGAAACTGAAAGAACAGCTGAAGGAAGAGCCTTGTAGTTATCCTGTAACATATGCATGGTGATGCAAGTTGTTTATCACACAGTATATAAGCTATAGCTGTGGCATTGGGGGGAGGGAAGCTTACTGGTTCTGTAGGAACTCTGTAACCTTTCCCTCCTTGTACAAGAATAAAAAAATCCTTTCAACTACTTGGCTGTGGTGTCTGGTACCCACTGTCAATTTCCAAAGGGATAGCCGTGTTAGTCTAGTCCAGCAAAAAAACCAAGGAGTCGTGTGGCACTTTAAGACTAACAGATTTATTTTTCACATGAGCTTTTGTGGGAGAAAATCCAAGTGGAATTTTCTCCCACAAAAGCTCATGCGAAAAATAAATCTGTTAGGCTGTGCTCATACGTCAGTTTTATTTAGAAACAACAGCCGTTGTTTCGAAATAAAATTTCTCATGTCCACACGATGTACTGTTATTTCAAAACAACAGGACCTGTCATTTCGAAACTATTAAGCCTAGCAGGCAATCGAAATAGCTGTTGTTTTGAAACAGTTGTTTTGAAACAACGGTGTTTGGACACGTTATTTCAAAACAACACCATTGTTTCGAAACATGTCTGAACAGCACCTCTGCTTAACATGCAGAAGGTCCTGGGTTCAATTCCTAGGGGGTTGGACTCGATGATCTCACGAGGTCACTTCCAGCCCTATGATTTGATTGATTGTTTGATAGCCTTATTTCGAAATAACCATTTCCAAACAACAGCTGTTTGGATAGCAGGCTTTCCCTTAATTTGAACTAACAAACTGTTAATTCAAATTAACTTATTTTGAAATAAGAATTTTATTTCCAAATGGATTATTTCAAAATAGGTTACCGTGTAGTCTTAAAGTGCCACATGACTCCTTGATTTTTTTTTTTTTTTTTTTGGTACTGACGGCCACCTAGGTGTAACCCATGTGCCTAAATAGGTGCAATCTCTTTTAGGGACCCTTATGGCTGGGTTACGTTGCTGGGCAGATTTTGCAGCCCAGAAACCAGAAACTTCTGGTAAGAGGGTGAGGAAGCACACTGAGCATGCTCGGCAAGTTTTATTGTTGAGCTGGAAGTGCATACCCAGGGAGAAGCCTGAGAAGAGAAGCCTGGAGAGGAGCAAACAGAGAGCTGCAGAGGACATTGGCTAAGGGACTCAGTGAAAGGAGCTGAGCAGGAGTGGACTGCAGGATGTTTTCTCCCAGCTTTCGACTGCTTTGCAGGGGAGTTGTCTGCAGCAGAACTGAGAGCTGGATGGCCAGTGACTTGATTGCATGGTGCTGGCTGCACAGGAGGAAGAAAGGACTGCATGGCATCTGCCTGAAGATTCCTGCAGCTAGAGAGGATGAGGATTGCTTTCGTTCTGCATTCAAGCCCCAAGGACTTAAAAGACTGCAATTGAGATAAGGGTGACTCCACCTGAACTTTGGGACTCTTGGGTTTCTTACTCTTTTGTTTAAATGTATTATGGTTCTTTAGGATAAGGTGTGTTTAGTTAGTTAATAAAGTTCATTGTATGTTTTTGCTGAGTGGTAATTTAATGAGGGATGGGAACTCTGAGCAGTCTTCGCTGTGAGTCCTTTTGACAACTGGATCCTGGCTCTCCAGTTGCTTTCATCAGGGGTTTTCTCTGTGAGGCACTGGAGAGGGGCAATTGAATGAATCTGAGCCCACCCTAGCAGGTTACATAGGCACCCAAAATGGGAATTTTCCCATAACCAGGGGCAGGCCACTGCAGCTCCCATCCCAGCACGTGGGGCCGCCAGGGCTGGACTCCCCTGCTGCAGCCACGTGGCCGCCTAGGCCCCTCCCAGCTGGCTCCCCGCAGGCAGCGCCTCGGCCACCCCGGCCCGCTATTAGAACAGGCACCGAATCGGCCACCCCCAACGGGGACCTCGCGCTTCTCTGCGCCGCGTCCTCCCCTGAGGAGGCTGGGAGGCGGACCGTACCAAGAGACTCACCGCGCCCCCCTGCGCTTTTAGAACCGGCCGCGGGAAGGCGGGGCGCGGGCTGAGGGGGCGTGGCCAGGCCGCGGCAGAGGGGCGCGGCCAATAAGCGGAACCGCTCGGGCAGGGGGCGGGGCCTGAGGGGGCCGGCGGGTCACGTGGGCGGGCGATGGAGCCGGTGCTGTACGTGCTGGCGGCGGCGCTGCTGGCCGCCCTGCTGCTCTTCGCCGCCCGCCTGCGGGGCCAGGCCCGGGCCGGTAAGGGGCCGCGAGGGGGGAAGGGCGGGAGGTTCTCTCCTCGGTCCGCACCTGGCTGGCCCCAACCGTCTCGGGGGAGGGGTGTTCTCACCTCGGTCCGACTTCCAGCCTTGGGGGCGGGGCGGCTGCTCCTGAGGGGGCAGCCCCTGAGCAGGTGGGGGCAGGGCAGCTCGGCCCCTCAGGGGCGGGCGGGGGGGGGGGGCAGCCAGGCCCCTGACCCCCTGAGGGGGCAGCTGGGAGGGGGGCACTGAGCTGAGCGCGCACGCCCGCGGGTGCCGAAACCCGCGCACACAACCAAAGCAAGCGCGCACCCCCCCAAAAAAAATTCAACCCTGCGAATATTTTCAGGCTACTTGAAGAAAGCTGTTTCCAGGAGCCTGTTTCAAAGAAGGTTTCGTAAACGATGGAATCGTTTCCGTCACCGTGTTCCAATAAATAGAGCCGTGCAAATCCGCAGATATCCGCCTTATAGCCGCATCCGCGGATGCAACGCGGATATCTGCGAACCGTTTCTTGCAGATGCAGAGCGGATACGGATCCACATATTTTTATCTGCACGGAGCTAGAACCCCACAAATATGTGGATATCCAGATCTGTCCACAGACCGTTTCTTGCAGATGCAGAGCGGATACGGATCCACATATTTTTATCTGCACACAGCTAAAACCCTGCAAATATGTGGATGCCTGTGGACCATTTCTTGCAGATGCAGAGCGGATACAGATCCACATATTTGTATCTGCACACAGCTAGAACCCCGCAAATATGTGGATATCCACATCTGCGGATACAACACGGATATCCACAGACCGTTTCTTGCAGATGCAGAGCGGATACGGATATACATATTTTTATCTGCACAGAGTTAGAACCCCACAAATAGGTGGATGTCTGCAGACCATTTCTTGCAGATGCAGAGCGGATACGGATCCACATATTTTTATCTGCACAGAGCTAGAACCCCACAAATATGTGGATATCCGCATCCACGGACTATTTCTTGCGGATGCAGGTCGGATGTGGATCCACTTATTTGTATCTGCGCATAGCTCTACCAATAAAGCTACTGTATTATTTGCATCATGTCAGTTTCCAAAGGGATCACCATGTTAGTCTAGTCCAGCAAAAAAAAACAACAAGGAGTCGTGTGGCACTTTAATCTGTTAGTCTTAAAGTGCCACACAACTCCTTGTTTTTTTTTTTTTTTATTTGCATCATACACACTAGCTTCATTGTGCTTGCACATTTGACCGCGCTCACTGGAACGTGCACAGATTTGGACACCTGTTCCTAAAATTTGCACAGATGAATTTTTTTCTGCACACAGCCTACAGAAAATTACAGGGAGCATTGGCACTGAGTGGTGGGGCCCCTGACCCCTTCAGGGTGGCTAGTTGAGGGGTGAGGGGGCAGTGAGGGATGGCGGCAGTCAGGCCCCTCACCTCCTGAGAGGGGGTAGCTGGGGTGGGGAAGTGGGTGATTGGGGGCAATCAGGCCCCTGACCCCCAGAGGGGGGGCAGTGAGGGAGGGGGGCAGTCAGGCCCCCTGAGGTGGGAGGGGCAGTTGAGTTGGTTCCCCAAGAGGAAAGTGTCATGGGGGGGTTCCCCCTCCTGCTCTTTGGTGACACAGCACTGGGGTGCAATGCCAGGTACCCAGTTTGTATCCGTCACCGTGATGGGCAAAACGTGATTTGCGCCTTCTGCAGCGATAGTGTCAGTGCCTCAGTTTTTCCTTCCACTGGCCCCAGTGGCGCTGTAACAACCCCTGCAGGCCAGGCTCGAGGATCAGGGCCCCGTTGTGTGGTAGGCGGGTGCATAAAGGAGCTGGCTCCCGCCTTGGGAAAGTGAAGCTAGGATTGTGATATCATTGACTGATGTCTCCTCAGACTCTTCATGCTGCCCCCTTTCTTAGGAAAGCTGCATTTCCTGTACCCAGACACAGCTTGTTGTCAAGGAGTCCTGTGGCATTTTTAAAGACTAATGAATTTATTTGCCGCCTGAGCTTTCCTGGGAGAGAAAATCCCACTTTGTCAGATTCTTGAAGATACGGGATTCTCTCCCATGAAAGATCATGCAATAAATTAATTTGTTAGTCTTTGAAAGTGCCACCAGGCTCCTTGTTTGTTTTGCCGATCTAGACTAACACGGTTGCCCCTTTGGAACTTGTCAACTATTCATCAGTTTCCTTCAGTGTCCTGCCTTGGGTATTGAGCATGCTGAATGCTCCAGATCCTGAAGAAAGCAGAATCTGGTTCCCCAGTGAAGCGCTTGGGCCCCCAATGGTGAAATGCTGTTTATGAGTTGTGTGTATTTCTTGAGCCCTGGATGTGAGATTTCTTTATGTATGGAGTAGGGTGATTCCTCTGACTGTCAGAGAACACTTCCCACACTGGGTCCTGTTCTAGGAGATCCTGAACACAATTTACAATGTCTACACAGTGTACAGAGTTCAAAACTTTGGGTCTGGCCTACATTACGAAATTGACCCCATTGTATTGATTAGGGTGAAAAATTCTGCCTCTGAATGGTGGTGTTAAGCCACGCTAACCACAACTGTAGACAGCATGAAGTCAACAGAATTCTTTCATCCACTTAACCAGTGGTTTTCAAACTTCCTTTTTTTCAGGACTTAGTTGAAAAAAACCATTTATCCTCATGACCCAATATCTTTCACCAAAGAAGTCTAGTCTTTGGGTGGCAGCTCCCCCTGCTGCCACCTCCAAGTACCTGAGGGTCTGCGACCCAGTGCTGGGTCTCAATCCATGGTTTGAAGACCAGTGCACCTAACTACCTCCTCTCAGGAAGACGGATTATCTACTCCGATGATTGGAAGTCTCCCATCAGTGTAGATACGGTCTATGTTGAGATACCGTAGCATTTCAGGGGGTCTTGTGGCACTTCTAAAGACTAACAGATTTATTTATTGCATGAGGTTTCATGGGAGAAGATCCAACTTCCCACAAAAGCTCATGTGATAAATCTCTTAGTCTAGTTCAGCAAAACAAACAAGGACTCCTGCAGCACCTTTAAAGACTAACACGGCTACCCCTTTGGATCGTAGCATTTCAAGTGTAGCTAAGCCCTTAGGACAGAGATCAGCAGCCCCCAGCACATGCTGTGGGAGTGGCAAGCGGCATCCTCTTCCGAAAGTGCCATTCCTGCCCCAGAAAATTGAGCAGCGGTGATGCTAGCACCCCAGGATTCCCCGGGTATGCCACAGAAATAAGCCACCTGAACCTGCAGCAGCTTCTTTCCATGGCATGTCTGGGGACCCCTGTCCTGCAGGGAGGAGCAGCTCCAAGTGGCTTCTTCCCACAGTGCACCTGGAAACCCCTCTTCCCCCCACTCCAGCTGTGGAAGCCAACATGTTTTCAGGCAGCAGGCACCTTTTTTTTTTTTTTTTGGATGGGGCAGAAGCACTGGCTGAGGGTCATGGAGGAGGGATTAGCATGGGGGTCAGTTAAGGTCGCTGACCCCTGCCTTGCGTTTAGCTTCACACACAGACACAGATGCACTCACACACACACAGGCAGACTGGCCCCTGCTTCTGGCCTTGTTTCTAGCAGGAAGTTTTCACAGGAAGTTTCCACTGTTGCTTCTGAGGCGGCATGCTGATAGGGAGCGGTGTCCTAAGCCCTGCTCTGAGAAGGGCTAGGTAACAATTATGTTGGCGGCCTGTGGTTGCAATAGTATAAAACTTCTGCTTCCATTTCCTTGCAGTTCAAATGCCATTAGCAGAAGCCAAATGTAGCCATAAACTTTCCAGGTTAGCGTATTCTAAAAGAGACAGGAGATGCTTTGCTGCTCTGCAGACCTGAGTGCAGGTCTATACTAGAAACTTTTGCCACTATAGTAATGTCGGTCAGGCTGTGTAAGAGACATTGTTCTACCAACAAAAGCACTAGGATAGATAAAGTTACAGCAGCCTGAAAGCACTGTTACCAGCAAAAATTATGTCGCTTGCCCAACTAATATAAGCTGTATCAGCAAAAGCACTTTTTTTCTGCTGTAGACTGTATCTACCACAGAAGGTTTTGCTGGTATAGCCAAACTTTTTCTAGTGGAGACCTGGCCCTAGTCTACACTCGAGCTGGTTTTCAGTGGCAGTTGACTAGCATTTACACAAGGCACCTAAAAGGCCTTGCATAAAATGCCAGTGACGTTTTTAGCTGCCGGGGCACATTCAGGAAAGCTGACCACAAATCGCTTGCAGTTGGGTTTCCCGTATGCCTCCTAGCCCCCAGGACTTACGGAGCCAAGTTTTGGGAGCAGAGCAGTGAGTTCAGACGCACTGCTAAGCGCTCCCAGAATGCCGGGCTGTTGGTGGCAATTTTGCTGCCGCAGTATGGACATACCCTCGGCCTTAGCATTTCTTCCACAGCCACTCAGGAACTTCCTGATACCTAAGGCATAGCAAGCAGCCACCTGCATTGTTCCTGTGTTGCCATGTCAGTAATTGTTCCTGGAGAAGTACCACTTCCTGAACTCTGGACTTGTAAGCCCTGGTGAACCAAGAACTGTGTTTTGTCTTGCTTTGGGAGTTCTGTAGAACAACTTTCTTTTGAAACTTCACTTTCTTTGAAGCCTTTGTATCTGGGTCCCAAATAGCCTTATTTTTCTTTTTTTGCTAGATGTTTTGGTTCAAGTCAGTTCATATTCAGAGTCTTTTAATTGTGCTGAAACTTATTTTTCTGTGGCATTTTGTGATAGCTTTTGAATTACCTTTATTGTGAAACTGATAAGTTTTGTTATTATTTAATGATCTGTATTGACATCTATGGCCTGAGAGCACTTCAGCATTACAAACCTTAGGCCTGATCCTGCCCTCCTTGTGCACCAAAAAATGTTGTTTTTAAAGCCAGTGGGATGCCCATGCATTCAATGATGGCAGATTGACATAATCCACCATAGGGGGTCATTTCTGTTCTTCGGTAGAAGGTGACAGCTATTGAATTACTAGCGTGTAACTGTTACACCTGACTGAAAAAAGGACTTTAAGCCAGGGGCCTTTAAACCTATAAGAGCCCAGGTGAAGGAGTTGTGAATCCTCACAAAGAGAGTTCTGTATGTCTGCATAGATGTCTCAAAATTTCTGTTACATAATGAGAGGCCACAGTAAAGAAGAGGTTGAGAACTGCTTTTTAAACAAGTGTGTAGTGACCACAAGTAGTCAGTGTCACATTTTCTGTAACTGCACCTCTATTTCTTCCTTCGTCAGCACCCATGAAGGAAACCTTTAAGTGGGTGCCCAGCTCCTTGGCACCACCTCTCCTGGATAGAGACCTGTAGCTCACTTCTCTTGTGACCAGGGGTTTTAAAGCTGCAGAGGTCCCTGATCTACGCTGTAATATCTCCAGAAGCTGATCTTCCATCCCCTGTGCTTTGGTTTCTCCCTGAGGGCTTTAGCAGTGTATTGACTGCAGCCACAAGTTACCACACAGTTCTCCCTACGCAAGCAGGTTTATTCATAAGGGAAATCATTACAATGACTGTATATAAAAACTATAAAGGAACCTAAATGTGTGTGGAAAAGCTTATTAGAGGTCTCACACCCACATACACCCACCCTGTTTCAGCATACAGCCCTGATATATGTCACTCTATATCCCACAAGTGGGTTTACCCTGTGGTTAGAAATTCTAATCAGGAACCAGACCAAAGGACCAGGGTCAGTTTAAGATCAGGCTGTTTATCGAAAAGCTCTTTCTTTTTCCATCCTCAGAAAATCCAGTTTAAAACAGAACATGTGCCTCTCCCCAAGGAGACAGTATCCTCTGGAGGTGTTAAACCTGAAAGATTTGCTTTCTCATCCCCTGTTGTTTTCATTTCCTCCAGGAGTCCTAGTAACCTTTTTCCATTGAAATGCATAGAGTTCTAGCCCACAATGATCCATGAAGCATTCATACCTTTAAGGCAATACGATATTGCAGAAGGTCATCCATCTGTCACAGTCAGTCTCATGGCTGTGTGTCTTCGCGGAAAGGCAGTACCTCCCATAGCACAGGTCTTTAAACATCCTTCTGGAGTGCTAGTTCAGTCCTACTGAGAGTGAAAAATGCTACCCATTTATTAAAACCGGAACTGTACCCTATAACGCTTGCTGATGTTTGGAAAATGGAAGGTTGTTGGGGGAGGACCAACATTCCCCCCCCAGCTATATTATTCTGTCTGTCAGAGATGGACAGCAGGAAATGCCCTGTGCCTAGGCCAGGTTTTAGAAAAAGCCATGAAAATGATGGGATACGGATGGCATTATGGGATGAAGAAAGGTGCATGATGGGAACTAGAAGCCTAGCACCCAGAATTCCCTGGGAAAAGTTCTCCAAAAGGCATTATGTTTGTGGGAGCCGCATGGCATAGTGGGTTACCTGCCTACCCACGATGCACCACACCTTGGACCAACACGAGCACTCCTGGTGAATATGCGCAGTGTGGGCATCCACGTATGTGCACGAGCGAGCGATATACAAACTGTGGCAGCCGCGTGCCACTGTAACTGATGTTGAGCGATCTGTAATACAGACAGGGTGTGACTGTGCCTGCCAGGAGTGCTGTGCAGCATTGTATACTGGTAAAACAGTGTGCAGCATATTGTGGCTTTTTGTAATTGTATGCCTCTCCCTTCCCTCTGTTTTGTGCTGCCATCTCCTTGGGTGTTGCAAGCTGAGCTAGTTTGTGGATAGGAGAGAGGGGATCCTGCAGGAAGTGGTGTGGTGGTGGCTCATTTGAGACATATTTATGAGGCAATTACTAAAGCGCTTATCGTTATGCAAATGGATTAATAAATGCAGTAGGTGGGGCTCTTTCTTCTGAGTCAGTACAAACCTAGTGACCCAGCATCCCTTTAGAGCAATGCTGTGAAACTGTCATGAAAATCTACCAGTTCAGGCACAGTGTTGTTTTACTGACTTGCCAAGATATTAAAGAAGATAATGTGGAATGAGGAGAGAACATGTTTTACTTGTCCATCATAAAATTCTTTACTGTGGGCAAGTTGAATTGTGCAAAGCCGAGCCGGGGAGCACTCTTGCGGAGGGACTTCATGTGAGCTGACATGTAAAACTACTACGCGAAGGATGTTGGGGCCATGAAAGAACCCATGGTGGGGTTGTAACGGTATAACTCCAAAACCCCTGCTAACTTCCAGTTTGGAAGATTGTTCTACTTCTCTAAATCCACCTGCACCTTCAAGTGAATGGTGTGGATTCTTCTGGTCTCTTTCTATAGTGACGCTTTGCGTGATGTTTGCTGTAGGCCAAATGAAGTCATCAACATATATAAACACTTCTATTTGCAAACTACTTTAGGGCATTTTAGGTATTTGGTTTTGCCTTTGCCAGTAGCTTTCAAAAATCCAAAATGAAGCTCTCACAGCAAGCACATAAGAAAATCCAGTTTTCTGTTGAGTTGAGGTGTTTGCTGGTGTAAAAACCCTGAATCATAACATGGCTAGCACCTCTGCTTAACATGCAGAAGGTCCTGGGTTCAATTCCCAGGGGGTTGGACTCGATGATCTCATGAGGTCCCTTCCAGCCCTATGATTTGATTGATTGATTGAACATTAGAATTATGGAAAACTTTGATTAAAGTTAAACATGCACTTTCAGGCAGCTCACTTTTCCTGTTCTGTTTTTTTTGTTTTGGTTTGGTTTTGGTCCTGTCCTTTATTCAGGGGGTTTTGTTGTATGTTGTTATACTTGGTGGAGTGTTTATGGTGTGCTCTGTTTTGTACAGACATCTGGTGATCTAAAGAGACGAGCTGTATTGGTCAGTTACTTTCAATGGCCATCAGAGACATTTTGGTTTTTTATTATTTTTTAAATATATGAAATACAGCTTTCTTTGCTGGTTTAACCTTGATAGATCTGGGGAATAACCATGTCTTCTGGGGTGATTTGAGTCAAGGGGATGCGGTCACTGGGCTTACAAGTTGTCCTTGTGAGGCATGAGAGCTCTGGTATGAAATGAATACACACTTTATAAATAGATTTCTTTCTCATGAAATGTATAACGGTCTCTACTTCTCAGGAATTGTGTAAAAAGAAATACCAAGAACATCAAATAAATGAGTGCTAGGATTGCCCAAGTGGTATATTATCCAGTGATGTATTTTTAAAAGTTGACAGGCATGTTGATTTCTTTTAAAATGAAGCCTTGAAATCTAGGATTTTTTTTTAAGAGGCTGAGAAGTCCTATTTGTCAACAAAGGTTTGTTCCAAGGGCAGCAGTCTGTCAGTCTACAGGGTTGAGCAGTCCAGCTGATGTCAGGTCTGAAGAGCTGAAGTGCAAAAAACAGCAAAAAATCTGAGTCATCTGAAGGAAGAAAAACCCTTTGGGGTTCCATGTTCTGCAGACTCAGAAATGACTGAGCTAGTTCTCTTACCAGGTGTGAGGGGAAAAAAAGAATGTAAAATAAAATCACTTCTTGGCCTGAAAAAGGGAAATTCAGCAAAAAAAAAAAAGGTTATGGTTTTTGTTTTTTCCTGGAAGGTTCCAAGAGCCGGGAGACCATGCTCGAATGACAAAGCTTTCTCAATTAGGCTGACAAGTTCCAAAGAGGCAGCCGAGTTAGTCTAGTTCAGCAAAACAAACAGGGAGTCCTCTGGCATGTTTAAAGACTAATGAATTTATTTATCGCATGAGTTTTCATTGGAGAAAATCCCACTTCGTGACAAACTGGGATTTTATCCCAAGAAAGCTCATGTGATAAATAAATTTGTTAGTATTTAAAAGCGCCCCAGAACTCCTTGTTTGTTTTTGTTTTTTCTCATTTAGGTTGGGACAAACATGCTTTGGCTGTCCAGGTTGGCCGGTATATCAATGTGAGCTGCAACCACCAGCAGATAAAGATTGCTTATTCTTCACAGAGTATGACTTTATTAAATAACTGTTATTTACAGTATACCCAAAAAGCTGGACTAAAGTTCTGTAGCTACTTCTCATCATCCCAGACTCGCATAATGATGCGATCCCACCACTCAGTGCTTGTTTCATGCAGTCAGAACTGGCAATGTGCCATGTGCTGTTGATCCACGAATGCAAACAGTAATCTGGCATTGTTTGTTTGCATGGTACACAGCAGATTAGGTCGCTTGGATTCCTGTTCCAGTTGGGACCTCATGATATATTGTGTGACCAACTGCCAGGTGTTCAGAGCACCATTGATAGAAGTGGAGATCTGTGCAGGATCCATCTTTTCAGAAGTTAGAAATCACATAAGAAACAGGGCTGTCAAAAAACCATGAAGTGCAGTTGGAAGCTTGTGGGACAGAAATCGTTTCATCGTGGGACGTTGAGCCCACATCGATGATGCACTGCAATCTCCTCCGCCTTCCCACAACCCCAGTGGCGCAAGGTGGAAATTTGCACAGTGGGATAGCTGTTCATAGAGCACTGCTTTGTCAGCACTAGAGCTCCAACTGTGTGGATGCACTTTGGTGACATGATGTGTGCTGCAAAGAGAGACGCACAAGTTGTAATTACAGCATTTTTTATCATTGCTGTAACTTGTGTCAACAGCACTTCAGCATGTAGAGAAGACCTAAATAAACTAGATGGATAAGAAGTATCACCCATGTTTTATAAGTGAGGATCTGAGACCCTGATGGCCAGGTTTTTAAAGGCACTTGGGGCAGCAATCGTAAAAGTTTTCAGACTCTTAATGTCCATTGATTTCAGTTGTTTTCATGGAAGTTAGGAGTCTAAAGATGCGGAGAGGTGCCTTGTGAGATTAGTGGGAGTAAGGAGCCTTAAGTGCTTTTGAAAATCCCACAAATGTGTTTAAAAATCTAACCCTGACAGTTTAAGGGTGTAGTTTTCCAGATGATTGGTGTTTGTTAATCATGTTGATTCAGAAGTCATCCGTCTATTGTTGTTTCTGCTCCTTCACTATATATCTTTGCCTGATGGTCAACTCCTAGGGCACCCCCCCCTTGAAGGCCTGGGAAGAGCCTGGCCTGTAGGAGGTGCTATCATACGGGATCATCATCCTGGGAGAAATGGGGTGGAATGACATTCTCTGCACTTGAAAGATACCTGATCTAAACATAGCAAAATCAAACCATCCCAACCCCCACTGCATCTCTAATTGCTAGTCAGCTAGCTCCTTCCACACTTGCAAAGGGGTGTCTGTAACAGATCGGTACTGACCCTCTAATTTAAAAATGTTCCTCTTTTCCAGCTGATGAGGAGCACCAGCGAAATGTGGCAGCTGCTGTGGCCAGACCTCGGCCTCACATCGATGAACGGGGAGAAGGAATGCCTCGGCGCCGAAGAAACATGGGCAGCAGGCTGCTGGCCCACAGGAGAGCGCAGCAGGCAGAAGATGGGATGGAAGGTAACGTCTGATTCAGCTCAGCTTTTAAAAATGGATTGGGCACGCAGATGAGCTTGATTTGGGTGAGGTACAAGGCGAGGCTCCCAGAGTGTCCTGTCCAGCTGCGCTGATTGAAGGGCTTTGTAGCCCAATGCTGCCCTGATTTAGCGTCCTAATAATCTGAAAGTAAATTTACTCCACCATGTTAAAGCTCTTCTTACTAGTGGTCATTTGCCCATCCCTAAAAGGCAACCACTTCTGTGATGGATTACGCTGGTCCTTCTGTGCCAGTGACGTGACAGGGTTTCTAGGAGGAGAATGAAGAATACTCTCCCCCCCCCCCCCACACACACTTTGAAATGACATGTGGAAATGGGAGGAAGGCACAATGCAGATAACCAAATTAGAATGTGGCCACTTCACCTGAGTGAACAGTACTACTCTATGAAAAGTGCCAAGGGATCTTAGGCTGCAAGCAGAAACGGGATGTACCTGCTCCGGACAATAGCTTCCCCAGTAGCCTGAAACACTGGTTCTGTGCTGTCTTAGGGGAAAAAGCGCAACACTCTAAATCGCGGACCCCATTTCCTGCAGCACCTGGGGTTTCCTTGGTAGGCTCCCACCCAAATACAGATCAGAGCAGACCCAGCCTAGTTTGAGACTCTATCAGATCGGCACAATGTGTGGTGTCATGTTAGGTCAACGTGAACAGAGTTCCCTATTTTCGTTTTGCCTCTTGAGTTAGTAGCAACGTTATCGTAGTGTGGTTGTGGTCAGGAAAGCGTTCATAAGTAACACCTTTTTACTCCCTGTGGGTGTTGTCTGCTGACTTCCCTGACCAAACGAGTTTTTGCCTCTCTGCTCCCGTTAGCTCTGCAGACCCAGAACAACAATGCGTGAATGAGCTGGATACTTCTCTGGCTTGCAACATCAGCAGCATTGCTCACTGAGTTATGAACCGAAAGGACGCTACTGGTGTCAAGTGAGCTTGACGCTCAGATCTTAGCTGGAGTCTGTAGAGCTCCTGTACAGGTGATGGTCAGAGCAGACCCTGTTTTGCTTGGGATTGCATCCGAGATAGTAACATTGGATGATTTCAGTATGATATTGGGAAGAAGGGGAATCGTGTCATTGATAAACAGCATGTTTGATGTGGAGTAGTAAGAGATAATAAACACTGAGCAGCGTGATGCTTTGTCATGGAGAGAATCACACTTTGCCATCTTTTGTTTTCCTATTGTTTGTAGTGGATGTTTGCATATGTTTTGCCAGGCAAATATGGCAATCGAGCTAATTACATTCAGCAGCCTCATACATGGTAGATTGACAAGGTCTAAACTTTGCTGTTCTTTTGATGTAAAAGACAATGAAATCTAAGTCTTTTGATGTCAAATGACTTTCTCCCAAGCCCCCAAACGGGAAGCTATCAAAGCATGCTTCTTATCCTGGTTTGCATTTTAATGGTGGAAGAATACATCATCAGTCCTTAGAAATTCCTTTGTGGCTCACTGCACATCAAAGGCAAGTCACTTTGCCATTGTGTGAAGTAGTCTTTAAATTGACATCTCTTGTTACTTGTTTCTACAGCTTGTATTAAGTTAAGTCAATTCCTTTTTTAGAATCATGAAAGTTTAGTGTTGGAAGGGTCCTCAAAAGATCATCTAGTACAACCCGTACTCAAAGCAGGACCAACCGTAACTAAACCATCTCAGCCAGGGCTGTGTCAAGCCAGCCATAAAAACTTCTAAGGGAGGAGGTTCCACCATCTCCCTAGGTAACCCATTCCCAGGCTTCCTGCTCTCCTACGGAAAGAGATTTTCCTAATGTCTAACCTGGACCTCCCCCACTGCTTCTTGAGACCATTGCTCTTAGTTCTGTCACCTACCACCACTGAGAATAGCCTAGCAGGAGCCCCTTTCAAAGTAGTTAAAGGCTGCTATCAAATGATCCCTCACTCTTCTCTTGTGCAGAAGAAATACAATAAGCTTGATTCCTTCAGCCTCTCCTTATAAGTCATGTGCTTCAGCCCTCCCCAATCAGTTTTGTCACTTTCTGCTGGACTCTCTCCAATTCGTCCATGTCCTTTCTGTAGTGGGGGCCCCAAAACTGAACACAGTATTTGAAACATGGCCTCACTCTGCTGGATTGACACACGGACTTTAGTGGCTGAAATCAAGGGCCCTGGGCTAAGGAAAGGCCTCCAAAAATACACCCCCAGCCAGCTGTCCCTGCTTGGAAGGAATGTAAAAGAGACCTTCCTACTCCTCTGCAGTTCACCTCCCGATCACACCGCTTGGCTGCAGTGGCTCCGGGCTGCTCCTAGTCGAGTCCCTGTACTGGGAAGCTGCCGCAGGCTGGCTTCCTTTGTGGAGTGGTGGATGAAGCCTGCTCTGTGCTGGACTCATGAAATCAAGAGCCAAAAGGGGGGCGGGGCTGGGCTGGGCTGGGCTGGGCTAGAAGGGGGAAACAGGAATGTAAGGGGCTAGAGTCAGTGAAGGAGGATGAAGGGGGCAGGACAGTGTGGGAGGGGGGCAGTGGGTGGCTGGAGGGCAGATGAGGCGATCCAGGGGACAGAGAGGTTAGGGACAGAGGGAAGGAGACTGGAGCAGAGGTGGATGTGAGTGTGGGGGACACTGTGAAGGAAGGGGGATATGGAGACGGGAGGCTGGAGGAAAATGTGAGAGCGGGAACCCCACTGGTCAGGCTTTCAGCTCGCAGACCACCACAGAGTCCTCCAACCCTAACCTGGGCATAAGAAGGGACTCCTGGAAAGCTTGTCACGGCTGCTTCACGGTCCCCACAGCAGGGGGAGAGTGGGATGTGGGCTCACAGACTCTCGTTGGTCCTATCGGGTTCAGGGGAGAGAGCAGGACGTGACCTGCAGATCCCTCACATGGTGTGCTGCTGCTGATGGGGCAAACGGGGACAGGATGCTAATGTAGCTATGGCCTCCCTGGGTGCCAGAGACCGTACTCTTTTGTCCCCAGGCTGGCTGGTGGCCTGCCAGAGGCCCCACAAAATCTTGTAACACTGGGCCCCTAAGGGTGTTAAGCCTCCCTGCGAATAGAGGGGGACAGTCACATTCCTCCATCTGCGGCAGTACTCCTACTAACACAGCCCTATACACCGTTAGCCCACTTGGCAATAAGGTTACACTGCTGATTCATATCCAGCTACTTGTCCACTGTGACCCCAGCTCCTTTCTGCAGAACCAATATAACGGCTGGCTTGCAGCCACCTTTTGTGGACTTGCTATTGTATGCCGCAGGCTTTGGTTGAGTTGCAGGCCTGTGTTCAGGCATCCATGATTCCAGCTAATGCATGCTTAAAATGAGCCGTTCCTCCTCCTGTTTTGTGGTTTGGACTTTCACTGTGTCATGCTCTCGTCTGGCTGAGCTGTGCTTTCGGCCTTCTGAGTCCCTGGTGCTGTGACTGGTTTGATACCAGCCTGGTTCCTGACATAGGTTAAAGCAGCTTTAAAACTCATCTGTGCCAGCTGCGTAAGTTCCTTTTCCCCAAATACTCCCTTGTACCAAAAGCTGAGAACATGGTGACTCAAAAGTCACTGCCATCCCCAGAGCTTCCCCTTATGCAGGATGATCCTTCAGAGGGCAATATTTTCGAACTTTAGGATCCTTTGCCTTAGGAGACTGGCACAAAGCAGCCCTAGCAGATTTGCAGTTTGAGCCATGTGTAATTTTTGTCTGACACCAGTGGTGTGGCAGGGGGGCCAAGCCCAAGTTTGTGCTCCCCCACGTGCCTAATGCCACCCCCCACTTTTCAGCTCCCCATGCAGTCCAGCTCCCAGGGCTTGGCCCCCTCACTACTCCTGCCCCATCACTACACCACTTTTTAACACTGGATGTAGGTGGTGTAGATTTTTTTCCAGCTGACAATTGAATTTCCTTTCTAGCGTACAATACTTTCAGGGGAATAAGGGTCACCCTGTATTTACACAGATTTCACTGAGTTCCTGTACCACTACAGGACTGAAATCTTCTGTAGAATAAGGGGAAAGATTAATATAGAAGGGACCTCTGTGATCATGAGGTCAGAGCAGATGAAACATAGGCCATAGAACTTCCCTGACGTAATTCTTCTTTCCACTAAATAATCTTGTTTTTTAAAAAAATCCAGTTTTAATCTAAAAATTGCTATTGATGAAGAATCCAGCACAACCCATGGTAACTTATTTCAATGAATAATTACCTTCACAGGTAAAAATATGTACCTTATTTTCAGTGTGAATTTGTCTGGCTTCAACAGCCATGGGATCTTGTCACACCTTTCTCACCTGGATGGAAAAGTCCATTTGCTCCATTCCCTATGGAGGTATTGATTGACTGTGGTCAAGTTACCTTTATTAGCTGTGTCTTCATTTAAATAAAGAGATGGAGCTCTCTGGAGTCTGTCACTGGAAGGCACGTTTTTCTAATTGTCTATTCCTGTGGTGGTTCTCTGAACCTTCTCCAATTTACCATAAGCTTCTAGGAAAAAGATTCTTGTTGATAACTTCTGGTTATCATTGCTGGTTCTTGTCTCCAGACTGTTGAATTTGTATTTTAATCTTTGCAGTTGCTTATAATTAGCTGTTGAAATAAGCTGGGTGAAGGCTTGATTTTTATTCACTGGAAACGGTACCCAGATACTGAGTGTGTGGGAGGAGGAATGGTTGATAGATAGAAAATGGTTGTGTGGAGGTAGCAAGAGGAAGTAAATTGAGTTGGAATCTCCTCTCGCGAGTGCTGCTTCCTGTGACTGGACTGGGGCAAGACACTTGTGTTACTTGCAGATTGGCACAGAAAAAACAGGGTTGAAATGACAATGGTTTCCCACCAGAATCTCGACCTGTACTGGGGAGGCAGTCTCCTTATTCAAGGGTTCCACGTGGGCTGTGGCAAATCATGCGGGGAGGCTTGTGAACCAAGTGTCCCACGCCAGCTCCACCAGCTGAGTAAATTTTTCAGTGGTTAGTTGACTACTTAAAGAAGGTCATCTCTTATAAGAACAACAAGGTCTATCAATAACCTGGTCAGATCAAAATGTTTGGGCAGCCTTCTCTTCACCACTAAAGTCATTCTCAAAATGAGCGAACCCAGTGAGCTGTGTTCTGACCTCCTGATTCCTAAACTGGCTTAGCGAAAATAGTCTTGGACTGGCAGATGTTACTCATCCAGGCCACGATGGTGGTGGTGGTGGTGATGGTGCTGTTGCTGTTAATACAACTAGTTGCATAGATCTGCGTGGTGCTGGCCAGAAAGATGACGACATTCATGTTCTGGGGAGTTTGCAGTCTAACTTAGGCATTACACAGCAAGCTGGGCAACTGTTGAGGCTTTCCTGGGACTGGTGTTACAGCAGAGAAAGTAAATAATAAAACTAAGGACTGAATGCTCCAAGTTTGTGTTTGAAAAGTTAAGTTGGCAGAGGGTAGACTAGAGAGGAAGGATTGCCCTTTGGTTTGGGCACCAGCCTGGGTTGGGAGATTTGGTTCAGTTCTCTTGCTTTGTCACAGGTATCCTGTATGAACGCATGCAAGTCATTGAGCCTTTCTGCGCAGTGGAAAGGGTGGGGAGGGATTTCAAGTTGGATTTCAAGTGTGAGTTTACAGAGCTCAAGGTTTGCATGTGAGAGGGAGTTTGCTTGGCTGAGGAGCCAGCCAAAACCAGCTTTTCACTTTTTGTTGATTCAGGTTGAGGTGGCCTTGCCTGGCTCTGACTTTCACTGATTTGCCACAGCTCTGAGCTCATGTTGCTGGTCCAGTCTGATTAGTTTTGGAGTTTGAGTAATTTTGCTGAAAGCTTTTATTTGATCATCAGACTGTGCAGTGGCTGTGCACTTTACTCTGGGACTGTAGGCCCAGGTTGTGAGTTGTTTCTGATAAAATTCCTTTGGTAAGTTAGAACATAAGAAAGTCCGTACTGAATCAGACCAATGGTCCAGTATCCTGTCTTCTGCCAGTGTCAGGTGTTTCAGAGGGAGAGAACAGAACAGGTAATCAATCATCAAATGATCCACCCAGTCACCCGTGCAGAAGTTCAGAGAAGTATCTGGTCTCCTGGGTGGTTACTCAGACCTTCTGAGTCCTTTATTCCTAGCCAGTGACTGACTCCCCAACTCTTCCCCCAACCCCAAGAAAGCACAGAAAACCACACAGCGCTTTGTACGATGGGGCTGGGCCCTTTGAGTGTTAACACTTGTCTGGGGAATAATTGTTGCTGTCTGTTAGGTGTATGACAGTCACATGAAATGAGATCAGGGCCCTGTTGTGCTTGATGCTGTGCAAACACATTGGGGAAGGGAGTTTCCTCCTCTAAGAGATGATATCTAAAAAGACTGAGTGGGAAGAAAAATGGGCACAGAGAGGTGCCGTAACTTTTCTAAGAGTCACAGCAGTCAGTGGCAGAGGTCTCCTGATTTGCTCAAATGCCATAGCCACAAAACCTTGGAAAACCACATTAGCATATTGGGAGCTATGGGTTCTCCACTCCTAGTGCTGCTGCTTTCTTCATCTGTCTGCTGACTCAGGAAGAGAGAACTGAGTTTCCACTAGTTCTGGACAGTTATCCTTGTGCCCTTCTACCTCTAATCAACTCTGGAGAAACCCAAAGTCTCCACAGAAGTGGTGGCACAGCAAAGCGTGACACTGAGCACCAGGACAATCTAGGTTGTAAAATCTGGTAAGGAGATAAAAATCCCCATTTAAACATTGCAGATGAAAATGTAATATTTGAAATGCGGTTTCTTTACTTACCTACTTAAATCTAGGCCTCTGTGTTATGCTTCCCTGGAAGACATCAAATGCCTAAAACATGCTGGACTGGTCAGCCACTAAGACCAGTAGTTTTCAAACTTTTTTCATCCAGGACTCAGTTTAAAAAAAGTCATTTATGCCCACTACTCAAAAATTGCATCTTTCAGCGGCACATTGAGCTCTTTCAGTGGCGGCAGCATGGAGAGCCATGGCCCAGTACCTGAGGGTCTGTGACCCCTGGTTTGAAAAACACTGGCTTAGATTGTGGCAGGAAGAACATAGACACAGCATCTTGGGCTCATGCAGGTTTTCTTTCTTAAATTGATTAGCCTTTTACGGTGCACAGCACTGATTTGGGAGGCATTTAAAGCTGCATCTGTTCATAATTTTCATATCTGAAACTGTAAAACTGACCTTGAGTAATGCTATGTTTTGAGTTTATTTTAAACCAGGGGTTTCAAAACATGAGGCCCGTGGGCCACATGCGGCCCCTAAAGCTATTTCCTGCAGCCAGCAATGACACGATCATTACTGATATTTGCAATATCATTGTATGGAAAGGTTTCAGTGGTGCGGCCCTCGGGCTACCATACTAATCCTCCTGCAGCCCTCTACTGATCCTCATGTGGCCCTCATGGTGATTTGAGTTTGAGACCCCTGTTTTAAACCCTATTATTGTTTCGTAGTCTTATTTCAAAGTGGGTGTAAATTAGGAAATTGTGCACTATTTTACTGGAAAGCTCAACCTGCAGTGAACTGCTGACAGTTTTTAAATTAAGAGTAGATGTTTTTTCTACAAAAACTCCATTAAGGAACTATTCTGGGGATGTACTCCATCCTGTGTTATACAGGTCAGACTAGATGACCATAGAAATTTCTTCTGACCTTGAAATCTATGAATTTGCCTAAGTATTAAGTAATGAATACTTCATGCCTATTCAAACAGATGCCTGTGGTGTTATATAAACATTAACAATGCCTCTCAAACTCCAATGATGCAGGTTCTGTTAGAGTTGTGTTAATAGGCGTAGAGTCATTGGACTAAACTGCCGGCTTAAGCAAAATACTGTAAAACTTCTTCCATGCACAGTTAAACTTTGTGTTCTGCTTTCCGTGACTACCAAATTCTTGATTAGAGACGCACCTGTAAATAGTCAACAGTTTGACCTAGATTTTGTGTCCTCTGGGTATATAATAGCTGATATTAATATTATCAATGCATCTGCTGTATTATTATAGCAACCTAGATTTCCTGTACATCAATAAGCACTGTGATAAACCATCTCACTGGCCATCTTTGCTCTTCAGACATTTCAAGCCCAGACATGGTGAAAAAAGTAAGCGTGTGTGGTTTCTCACTTACGCCTTATATGCCCTTGTTCAGAGGAGGAATTTTCAAGTGGTTCGACTGCTTCTTGAAGGAACCTGTGCCTGTTACATGCTACCGTTGCCTGTTATCAGCATAGGATGGTTTTGTGGCTTCAGATTAATAGGCCAGGGTCTTGTTTAAGTCCCAAAATGGATCACTGTTAACCAAAAAAAAAAAAAAAAAAAAAACCTGTTTGCATGACTCTCTTATTACTCATCTTATCTGACATCTTATTGCCCACGTTCTTCCATGTGGAGGATTGGTTTGTCCCCATCAGTGGCCGAAAGATTCTCATGCAATCAAGGTCAGATGGATTTCTGAAGTCAATATCTTTGTTCCTTTATTCATTGCTATTTGGACTGCAGTAGTTTCCAGGGACCCCTGCTGTGGATCAGAAGTCCCATTTTGCCAGATGCTGAAAAAAACACACAGCAAAAAGATGACCCCTGCCTGAACATCTGCCAGTGTAAACTGTCAAAGACGAAACTGTAGTGTTCAATTCTTCTTCAGGTTTCACCAGTGTAAAACATCTTACATTAGCAGAAAGAGTTTGGTCCCTGCTCTACAAATCCAAAGCCCCACAGTGCAAATGTGTTGTCAGAGGAACAGAAAAAATTGCTGGTGGCCATGTTACTAAAAACTGTTAGTAAAAGAGGTACTACTACAGAGTATGTAACATAAATGCACATACATCCCCCCCCCCAAAAAAAAAACAAGAAAAAGCAAAACGTATGACTCCAGCAATAGCCTCTGTCCCTTTGTGCATACACATGCCTTTATTGCCAGTTTCCAAAGAGATAGCCGTGTTAGTCTAGTCCAGCAAAAAAAGCAAGGAGTCGTGTGGCACTTTAAAACTAACAAATTTATATTAAAGTGCCACATGACTCCTTTATTGCCAAGTTCCAGATGTGTTAGTTGAGTTCAGCAAAATAAGCAACGCTTTCTGTGGCACTTAAAGACAGTACTCCTTGCTGCTTATACACCTTTATTGTATGATATTGTGTATACTGAAGTATGTGATTAAGTTGTCGTGCGGTGTTGATAACTGCATGTGAAATCTCAAACTTGATTCTGTCTTTAACATCTGTTCTTCATTTGCTTTAATTCTTTCACTTTAATTATGAAGGCTGAAACTCAGCAAAACAGTTTAGTGTGTACATTATTTAAGTCCTGTTAAGAACATACTCGGGCACATCACTAACTTCAAGCGCTTTGCTGAATCATGGGCTTAAAAACACAACTAAAGAGAGATGTGGTGCATTTCTAGCAACTGCACATTCAAGGAAATGCAATAATGTCTTAATTTCAGGAAGTGGGTCTTGTGGGATCCCATCAAACACTTCATATGGAGGGGGAAAACGTTAATGGTCAGATCAAAGACTAGCTTCTGTCAGTCTCCGACAAGTGTTTAAGCAGCAGGGTTAGACAGAGCCATGCACTGGTACAAATGTCCCATAAGCAGACAAGCCTCAAGGAACCTGTAAGAAATTTAGATCCAGTAACACTGTGTGAGCCTTTTTAGGACAGGGTCTGTGTTTTTGTATTTGCTTCTGCACAGCACCAGGTATGTTTGTGGTGAGTCCTAGAGAATAATAGCAACTCACTGTGAATGAACCAAGTGTAATTCTGTCCAGGGCTTCTGCTAGTGTGTTGCTGTCTTTGATGTTGCCGCAAGACCCAAAGTCAACTTATTTTCACACTTGGCGACAGTTTCTGAAATTTTACTGTGTAAAATGTGAGTGAGCCCTGTGCTTTCTGTGGGGGTGTGGGAGAGGGAGGGGAAAGCCTTCTGAACTTCAGGATAGTACATTTTCACTCTTCTACTGAAACGTAGGCTGAGAAGTCTGCCTCATCTTTAGTTCCTCCCAGAGCAAGTGAGTAGGGGAATAGTTTGATTTGTTCTTTGTAAACTCTTCTCAGTCTAGTAGAGAAGGTCCACTTTAAATAGTTTATCTGTAGTAGTGTGGTTCAGTTTGTGTATCTGACATGCCTAGGGACGCATTCAAAACCCTGATTCTGTCAAAGGTGAGGGTACCCAATTCCTCAGCCACCCACACACCCTGTCTGGCAAAGGTCATGCCGCAGCCTCTGGAATTCAGCCATCTTGGGCTGTAGCAAACCGCAAAGTAATTTCCATGAGAAAGGGTCCCTCATTGAAAACACTGCAACCAAACCCATCACCTTTCAGTGCTGTGGCCATCACGTTATCACCAGTTCCAAGCATACGAATTCATGATTGGGCCTCCAGTGTTATGAGATCATATATGAAATCCCATGCTTCTTTTCTTTAAAGTGAAGCGTTCTGGGTTTGGGGCCATTGGGAAGCACTTGGGTTGTGTGGGTTTTTCCTCCCAAATCATGTGGGCTGGAAATTTTAAAATGAAACCTGAGATCACACTGGGAGCTAGGTCTCCCCCCCCCCCCCTTAACATTAAAGCAAATCTTGCAAAACCCGGAAGAAATATCACAACATTGTAGTTTGAGCAGCCCAGCTCATCTGAGTTTGGTAGATCTGTGTCAACACCCTGCATAATTGCATCATGGATGTGCATAACACTTCACATATAAATAGTATCATGCGGTCCTTCACACAAGGATCTTCAGCCCATTACTGCGGTGCTGCCATTGGATTTGAGAGTGTGGCCCTTTATGCCATGCAGATTTCCAGTGAACCTCTCCTTGAGCATAGGAATCCATCTACTCTGCTTGTGCTGCGGGTTCGGGGCCCAGCGTAGGCAGGTGAACTAGTAACAGTACCAAACACGTGGTGTGTGAAGAAACAAGAAGGCAGAATGTATTTTGGGGAGGGAGCATTCTCTCTCAAAGGCAGCTCATGGATCAGCAAATGTTTAGGTGTGCAAAAATGCACACATATTTGCATATCTTAACTTGCACATTAACTTATCAAGTTCCACAGTGGCAGAAATAGGACTTGCAAATGACCAGTTTCGTTTTAGCAGGTCGTGTGACAGTGCATGCAGGCTACTGAAGATCAAGCCTATGATATACATTATATTCCTTTGAGGGTTTTGTATTTTTTCTTTAAAGGTCAGACATGGGGGCTGGTAGGCAACCTGCCAGCGTAGAGTACTGATGGATAGCAAATATTCTCTAAATGCTATTTTTAAAATTGACATTATTGCTGCACTAGGCTTGAAGATAACAGACAAACAAAATCCCTGCAGCTGGGTATTAAACTGTGAAAGTGAAGTGTGTTTAATACATAACTTTGTTCATATGTAATAAAAATTATCTTTCAGAGTAGAAGGCAGGAAATGTTGGTGATAAACAGTCTTTCTTCAAAGGATCCAGTAAAGTTTACCTCTGACTTTCATCACACTTATGCCTACCTTATAAAATCATTTGGTGGCTTTGGCACCCTCTTTTGAATGTCTTTTTTTTTTTATTGTTGTTGTTTAATTTCTTTTTTAATGAATCATTTCAAACCTCTCCAGAGGGGTAGCCGTTTTAGTCTGGGTACAGCAAAAGCAATGAGAGTCCTTTGGCACCTTATAGACTAACAGATTTTTTGGGGCATAAGCTTTCGTGGGCTCCATCGCACTTCATCAGATGCATTTCAGACCTCTGTCTGTCTTCTCATCTGCAGCTTATCTTTCTTCAGAAGCAGGGAATCCAACTTTTCTGAGATTGCTAAAGGTTCTTTCATTGTCTCTTTAATGTAATGTTGCAGAGGAAGATGATGGAGATGAGGCTGTCGAATTTCAGTCATCCGGAAAAATTGGAGCAAAGAAACAGAGGAAACTAGAAGAGAAAGAAGCCAGAAGAGCCCAGAGGGAGGTGAGAGTTTCCTACCACATCTAAAGTACAAAGCAAAGGGCAGGTGATGGCTGACCTGGTGGAGGCAGGAGTTATTGTTTTGGTCACAACAACTGGGAGTTTTATCAACCCAAAAAAAAACCTACCAACCCCCCTTTGTCTCAGAAGCGCCCCTCAGCCTCAGTCATTCTGGGGTTCTGTAAGAGTGGGCGATGGTTGTGACTACATGTTTTATATTGACGTGGTGACATATAACCATTTTCACTAGTCTGAGTCACACATCCCCTTAAATATCATCTCATCCATGGCCCAAATTTTATTAGTTTTGTTGTGCAGAAGTTTCCAGGGCCCAGGCATGCTGCAAAGTGTATTGAAATGGATGAAGATTTGTCCAGGATACCTGTCCCTGCAGGATCACACAAGGAACTAGGCAAACTTGCAGAGTTTCCAAAGCCTACTGAGAGGGGAGCATAGGGCTCACCTTTAATACAGCCTCAAGTCTGTAGTAGCAGCCATGGGATTTCTGTGTACTTCTCATACTTCTTTACTCCCCTCCCAAACCCTCACCCCACTCTGCTGGTTTTTCACATGGAGCCTTGCCTGTTTTTCCTTGAGACTGGATGAAAATTTGGTGACGTAGGCAGACTCTGTCCTTTGCAAAGCCTGGTGAAGTCTATAGGAGCTGAAAATTCAGTCCTGAGGCCAGAATTCAGCAGAGATCAAAGAAAAAACCTAGAAACCAGACATCTCTTTGCTTTAAATATTCATCCATTTCCTAAGTGCTAGCTCTGCCTATTAAATTGCTGGTTTAAACACACTGGCTTTTTCAGTTGCACTTGTTTAACTGCTGTAAACCCAGGGGTAACCAAGAGCAACAGCAAACCCCTCCTAAAGCACAGGTGTGGATGATTCAAGTTTTTATACATTAATTTCTTTTTCTTTTTCTACTTCATTGGCTTGCAGACTCTGTAACCTGCAGTATGGGTTGCAAAGGTTAATGCAACTGCAACAAACTTGTGCATAAGGGAGAAGACGCTTACCACAATACAGAGCAAATGAAGTAATAGTGAAAGAGCTAAACAAGTCAGTTGGGCTGAAATTGACCTCTGCATAGGATCAACACAAAGCCACTCAAGTCCCACATAAGAACTCTTTAAAACACTAGTGCCTGTCTTGCACTCATGGATTAAATTCACCTTGCCTTGCAGTGTTAAGTACTATAGAAAGCATATATATGAGAGCAAATACTACATGATTACATAGACTTGCATTACAATGCTGTCTTCATTTGCTCATAACTTTAACCATGTTAGTTTGCTTCTATGCTCAGTCTTTTATGGAAAGTATGAGCAAAATCAGATTAGTTACTTTTGAATTAGATCAGTGGTTTTTCAACCTCTGGGCCACAGGCCTTGTGGGGTCCACAGACTAAGATTTCCAAAGCTGTCTGCACCCCATTTGAAATTTTTTAGGTGACTGCAAAAGAAGAAAAGGTTGAAAACCACTGATTTTAAATAGAGGTAGGGGTGGACGAAGAAGAGATCCTTTGTACCATTTGAAAACAAGATGATTTTCTTTTTCCACATAGATAACTCAAAACACCTGGCCATTAAAGCTGAAACATTTCAGGTGTTGCATTCTTCATGAGGAAGTCTCCTGGCTATTTAATTTTAAAAACCAAAAATTACATAAAGTATTTTCTGAGATAAAATGGAAATCATTTAAAAAATCAATGTCAGAATTATTTAAAGCAATAATCTAAATCCTCCATTATAAATTATTTTTCCCTCTTCAGAATAATTTGTGTCAGGTAGAGTGTCTGGTTTTGCTGTGGGGAGGGCCTAGGTGTTCTTGTATTTTAAGTTTAATATTTCTAATTAAAAGATTTCCATTCTTTATCTAGAAGAACAGAATTTTCATTTTGATTGTTAAATAATGTGAATGTAATTTCATTATATGAATCTGCCATTCAGATTAATAAGAACAAAGTTCAAGGTATATTTTAAAGCATAAAATTTTCACATTTGCAACATTAGTTTTTTAGATGTAAAGGGAAGGAAAAAGTAGGGGTTGCCTCAATATTCAAAACCCAAGCTACAGAAAACAAATACCTACAGTTAGTGGAGATGGAAACTCTGACTAGGAAACTGATATTTTAAATCTCCATAAGGATAATTTATAAACTGAGAAGAAGTATAAAAATTCTAAACAAATGGAAAAACCTGATGATGACGATGATGATAAACTAGAATAGCATCTCTTTTTAAAAATATCTGTTGTGTATTTCTGGACACAAGAGTCCAGGAAACTGGTGAGAGAAAATACTTGATGGCTTTTTTTAGGCTGAAGAAGCCGAGCGTGAGGAACGGAAAAAACTCGAGTCAAAGAGAGAGGAGGAAAGGCGGAAAGAAGAGGAGAGAATACGCCTTGAAGAAGAAAGACAGGTGAGACTTGGCTGAGTTTGCTGATGGAAATTCTAAAGTAATTCCGCTCCCTCTTCTGTTCAGTAAGGGCTGTGTGCAATTTTGAACTGTGCTAAGATGCCTTCTGGCTTTAGGCACCATCAGATAAGCCTGTGACTTTTGCTGTGTTATTGTGTGTATTATGATAGTGTCAGAATCCCTAACCAAGATCAGGGCCCTGTTGTGTGAAGTGCTTGACAGACACAGAGAGCAGGGACTGTCTGTGTGTGTCACGCACATCACACAGCAGTCTAAATAGATAAGAAGGATGGAAGGGAAGTGCCTTGGCCACAAAGTCATACTGTGGGTCAGTAGCTAAAACTCTCGTATTTGGACGCCCAGTGCCATGGCATATCCTCTGTTCCACACCCACACGAGGGACCAAAAGAAAAGTGCTTGGCTACTAAGGAATATACTTAATGAATGAGGTCCTGTGAAGTTACAATGCGAACTTTGGCAAAGTATTTCTGATCAGGCCCTTATGGGAGAGGGTTGGTTAACAGAAAAGCTTTTTAGCTTGGCTTTCACAGTAATTTTAAAACCATGTCATGTAGGACTCCCCAAAGAGGGCAGACAAGCCTGCAGCAGCACCTCTTAGAAGCATTTTGGTGTGTGCTTGTTTTGAAATCTTTAAAAATGACTAGTAGTCTGCATAGCAAAAACGAATAGGAAAAGCATACGCTGGGCATACCTTAAAACAATGGTCCCCACCCTCGGGGGGTCCTCAGGGGCTTTCAGAATGGCCCATGTCTCCTGTCCTGCTGGCTGCAGAATAGTGCCTCTTCTTAAAGATTCAGTCATAGTGTGTTTCTGAGAGTCCAAAGGACTGGTGCAGTCTCCTTGCTGGAGCCAAAGGGATGGAAGATCAGTGTCCTGTCTCCCTAGCTGTAGCAGGGAGCATGAGAAAGTACTCAGCCCAGGTCCAGAGGCAAAGGGACCTGTGCAGCCAGAGGGAGGGGGGCGCTGATATCCAATGCCTTTGGCTGCAGAAGGGAGCCACTTCATAGACACCCAGGTGGAGCACGCAGGGCCAGAAAAGGAGGTGTGCAGCTTCTCTGCCACAGCCAAAAAGACAAGAAATCAGCTTCCTTGTTATGCTCTTTCCACCCAACCACAGTGGGGGTGGGTGCCCGCTATCAGAGACGGGTAACCCTTCAGGGTTGTAAAAATGGTATCTGTGGCCCTCAAGCCGAAAAGGTTGGGAACCACTTCATTAAAGCCTCTGTTAACATATACCTTCAGCTAGGAGGTTGGAAGGCAAGCAGCTCTGAGGCTTCTCTGAGCAGCATGGATCTCTCTGGTCACATCTAGCAGCTAAGAAAAGCTTCCCATATTCCCTTTGGCAGTTGGCCAAAGCTATACAGAGTTGTGGAACATGCATCCAGGCTGAGGTGCTGTCTAGTAATCAGTACTCATTGCTTCCAAGAAAGGTGCAAGAAATGGAGCTGTTTATAGGATAACTTGCTCATAAAGAATGTTTCTTCCTTATCACCATAAGTTAGAGAGATTAGTTTATGCCCTGAAATATGAGCCTTTTTATCCCCTTCCAAAATTCTTGGGTGTTTTGGTTTTTTTAATCCTTGCTACAATAAGTTTGGGTGCCGTTGTCCTCATGCATAAAAAAACCCCTAACAAACAAGAAAAGTTCTGCCAATGAAGTGGCACAGAGGAGCGAGGAAGGATTTTTTTTCAGTGGCTAACCGGAGGGAACATTTTGTTTCTCTAGAAAAGTGAGTGCATTGTAAGTGGCCTCTGCTAGTTTGTTTAAGTTTGGGAAAATAAATGCATCCCATACTCTGTTTTCTGCATTCACTCCAGCATGTTAAAAGGCAAGTGACTTGGGTTTTTTTGGCATTGTCAGCACTATACCTGAGATATGCAAATTCCTATTTGGAGCCACTAAAATATACCTAAAACAACAAGAGTCCTGTGGCACCTTGTAGACTAACAGATTTCTTCAGGCATAAGCTTTCGTGGGCTCACAACCCACTTCATCAGATGCATCAGATTGCATCTAGAAAAATAGGTTGGAGCCCATGAAAGCTTATGCCTGAAGAAATCTGTTAGTCTTTAAAGTGTCACAGGACTCTAGTTGTTTTTGCTGTACACAGACTAACACGGCTACTCCTCCTAAAATACACCTGCTTACTGTAAAGGAGAGGCAGACAAAAATCAACACTCTTTCAGTGTGGCAGTCGATCTGCCAATAAACAAAGGCACCATGGCCAGTGGATTACCTACCAAGAAGGCAGTTTATTCAATATGTGCAAGCTGTCTGAACACAAGCTGCTTTAGCGAGGGCTGAGATAGTGGCAAAGGGTTGATAGCAAAATGATCTTTTCCTGTGCCTTCCAGTGCTAATGACTTAAATTACTAATGGTGTGAAAGTCAGTTGGTGTTGAGGAGCTGAGCAATAGGTATGTGTAGAACTTTCCACAAGGATCTCTTCATACTAGACATTGCAACATTAAAAAGGGGAAGACCAAAGCAGTCTTTGCAAAATTCTGATTGCACAAAGTGAGTACCATGTTTAGGATTCGGTGAATAAAATAGCACTATTATTTTCATTGTCCTTATTCAAGGTTCGGTGAGAGGGAGATTTAAGTGCCTGGGCTGGTGTGGGGTTTTGGAGATGTTTTTTGGGTTTTTTTGGCAGCTTTGCTGAAGGCGGGTAAAAGGAAGATGAATAAAGACATTCAGACTCCAGAAAATGCCAGATTGAATGTAACTACTGTGGTTTTATTTGTGCATTATTTGGAACAGTATCTTAGTAGATACAGTGCTTTCCTTCAGCATTCTTGTAACTTAGAAGAGACAACAGATTTACCTGCTGGACGGGCATGTTGAGTATATTCTACAGTCTTATGAAACTTGCACAGGTTTTAAGAAAATTAATTCAAACTCTCTGATATATGAGAGAGTGCAGTAGCCAAATAACCACCGAGTGCTTTCAGTTCATCCACAAAACAAGCTGCTCTGGCCATATTTAGCTCTTGAGTTGAGTTGGATACCTCTTTTAACAGCTGCACTTCCCGTTTGACTCCTCTCTGAATCTTTTACGAGAAGTGGGACCAGTCTAGCACCCCACCTATTTATTCAGGAGTGAACCTCTTAGTATAGGAATGTGTAAGATGCTGGCTGCCTCACCAGCCTGAGGCATTGCCGCCCACTCCAGACGAGTCTTCAGCACTTCCTTCTGGGTTCCATTTATTGTCCGAGTGGCCACAGGCTTAAAGGCGGCAAACAAAAGCTCCAGCTAGGCTTTTTCTACCCAGCCCTGAAGAATCTTCCAGAATCATCATCATCTCAGAGTTTATTGCAGAACAAAGAATGAAGCTGATGGCACAAAGACAAACAAATTTATCGCATGAGGTTTCATGGGAGAAACGAAAATCCCACTTTGTCAGATGGTTTGAAGATGGGGAACTTACAGGATGAGAGGAAAATATATGTAGCAGAGTGTAAACCATAGGATCAGGTCAGACTGTTACAGCAAGTCAAAGTAGTTTTTTGGATTCAAACAACAGTGGAGGGGAGCAAAATTTCCTGTTGTAATGGGGGGGAAAAAATACCATAGTCTACATTCAGCCCTAAGTTGATGGTGTCAAGTCTGCATATAAATTCCAGTTCTGCAGAATTGAACATCATCAAATTAGGGCTGAATATAGACTAGGTTTTTTCCCATTACAACAGGTAATTTTGCTTTTCCCCCCAACGCCCTCTGCTAATGGCTGTACTTCACTGTTTGAATGCAAGCTACTGCTTTGATTTGTTGTAACAGTCTGACCTGATCCTATGACTTACACTCCCCTACATTTGTTTTGCTCCCATTCTGTAAGTTCCCCATCCTCAAACATCTAACAAAGTGGTGTTTTCTCCCACAAGACCTCATGCCATAAATAAATTTGTTAGCCTTTAAAAGAGCCACAGGACTCTTTGCTGAACGAGACTGACACAGTTATCTCTCTGGAACTTACGTTGCAAGAGAGTCTCCCTTCCTTCAGTCCCCTGTGCAGGGAGCCATTTGCTGGTGTTTATAACTGCCCTTCCCTGCACAGCTGGGTTGGTTAATTGATCAAAGCCCACTGGCCCTTAAAGGAGCAGACCCACTCTTTGACAGGAAGAGTAAAAAGGGGGTAAGAATGGGGTACGTGTATACCCAAGCATACATGTGCTGACGGAGAGGCGTTCCATGGACATCACTAGTTTTCGCATGTTTCTACAAACTTGACATCAGAGGTCAAAGTATTAGCCTGTTAGACCCCTTTATCTTTCTCAAAGGTCCAGGAAAGATGATGCTATTTGCAGACTGCCTAACCTAGAATGTGCCATTTGTAGAATTCCTTTTATTATTTTTTTAAATGAAAACTTTATTTCTGGTAAGCAATAATTTGTATGAAACCAGTTCCTGTGGGCAGCACCAGTGTTCCTAGCCCACCTACATTAGTCGGAAGCTGGAAGTACAAAATTACTAAAGCTTTATGCAACCAGAGAGAGATTAGTCATGAATTAAAAAGGGGGAAGAGAGCACTTACCAAGTTTTATAGCT
The DNA here is from genome assembly GCA_007922195.1 of Podocnemis expansa. Lineage (NCBI taxonomy): Eukaryota > Metazoa > Chordata > Testudines > Podocnemididae > Podocnemis > Podocnemis expansa. Next base: position 5,478,433 of record ML682065.1, read on the forward strand.
CTGTGAGGCATGTTCTTGGTGCTGATGCATCTACAGCAAAATGATAATCCCATAAGCTAAGCACAATGATTTCAAAAATCAACATTGAAAGGTTCTCTAAGACATTGTAGTGAGTCTCCCTAATGTCCTGATCCTTGCTTCAGATCCATCCAGTTACTCCTGCAATCCAGCATAGCTCAGCCATCCACTCCCAGGGGTTTCGTTTTCTCCTCCGTTATAAGGAAGATGTTTAGGAGCAGTGGTGAAGGCAAATAGCAGAGTCATGGACATGAAAGGGGTTGCAAGTGCTGTTAATAACTGTTTCATGTCATATATATTCAAAGATGTGAGGCCACTGTTTATTCCATGGACGTCCATGCCATAGAGGCAACCCTGACTTATATACACTAGAGAAATTATTTAAAGATAACGGTTCTCCAAAGGAATTAATAAACAGTAAATGAGCTAGTTGTTACCATTCAAATTTCTTTCTTTTCCATGTCTCTTGTGGAGAGCTTCCAAAAGTGATTTCTTTTCCATGAGTGTTGAGATTCACTGCTGGTAGGGAATGCCAGTTTGTTGACCTGCCTAATAAAGTTAGTTACACCCAAAACAGCAGCTAGATTCTCTATAGTTTGATGGTCCCGAGGGATTTGTGAAAAGGGAGAATGAGTCCTGATTGGGTTACCATAAGATTCCAAGTTACCATTTACAAAAACCGGATTTACTTGGTTATAGAGGCCCTTAAAAGTATTAATTCATAAACTCTTCTTGTCTAATAACCCATTACTTGGACTAATTTGAGACAGGCAGTTTAATGAAAATTTAGAATCTTAAAAACAAGTGCCAAAGGGGTAGCCGAGTGAGTCTAGTTCAGCAAAATAAACAAGGAATCCTGTGGCACGTTTAAAAAGAAACACATTTATTTTTTGCATGAGCTTTCGTGGGCTAAATCCTGCTTTGTCAGATGCCGAAGTGGAGAAAACTTACATTGAAAAATAAAATTTACAGTAAGGGAAAGGAGGATAAATCATGTGATTTCATTTCACTGCATCAGGTCTGATCACTTCAGCAAATCAAACAAGTTGTATAGATTCAAACACAACATATCAGAAAGTGGCATGAGGCTGAGAGACATGAGAGTCACTGTTAGTAATTAAAAACAGAGGAGGAGACCTGTGGCACCTTTTAAGTCTGTTTGCTGTGGGAAAGCCAATTCACGTCTATATTCAGACTCATTGATGACATTAAATCTGCACATGACTTCTAACTCTGAAGTCTCTCTCTCTCTCTCTCTCTCAAGCCTTGATCTAGAGTAAATGTTTCTGAGCATACATACAGATAAGCCCATTAGAAACGGGTGAAACCGTGGAATCTCTGCTTTACCTTTATAGGTGGATGGATGAATACTGATCATCCCTTCTGGGCAATTTTTTTATAGCATTGCATTAGGTATAGCTGAAAATGGGAACTGCTCTTTTGTGGGAGTCATGGGCACTAAAATCTCAAACTTCATGAGAAAATGAACTCACTGGTTCTATTTTAAATGTAATTCTATGTAGATGTATATAAATAAAATGTGGTTGCCCCTTGGCTGTAGTGTTGCAAACTAAAGAATATATTTTTAAATTTTATAAGTTTCCTTTCCAGTGTTCCGGTGACCTGATTGGCTATGTCTGTAAAGAAGCTCTTATGTGATTGGTGGTTGCTTCAGCATTGCCTTACAGTGGGGATTTCCCTTTTGCTCTTGGAGTTTTTTGGTGGTGAAATGGTTTACCAACCGACACCTTATCAATGAGAACGAACTTCCTCAGATGTTGCAAAACAGCAACCTTCCTGAGCAATCTGCAAAGCTTTTGTGTAAAGAGCTTGGGTGTCTGTGCTCAGGGATTTTGTATATTAGAAGAACTGCACATAATGTGTGTGATGGAGACAGACATGTGACTTCATGTCTTGCAGTGGGACAATGCTGCTGCTTTATCAAAATATTCAACTGGAACAGGATGGGTTGCCTGAAAGTAAAATATGTTTGAAATGTGGCTTGTTGCAATATAAAAAGAACCAAGATTTGGTCTTCCATTGAGCTAGTTTTAATTGAATCATCACAGAATTGTGGTGCTAGCCTTGCAGTACAAATGTTAAACCATGGATGTATTGCATGGACAAAACTGTGGCCAAAATTTCTGAGTGCCTAAAGTTAGGCTTCTGCTATCCTATTTCACCACATAAATAAAAATGACCTGATTCCCCCCCACCCCCCTCAGTTGCAGCAGCTTTACTAATTCACCAGAGAGGAGGTTGGGTGCTCATTGCTTCTGAAAATTGAGCAACTTAGACTTAGTCTCCGAATTTAATATTTAAACCCCTAATTTTAAGCACCCAGCTTTGAAAATTTTGACTTACATTTGAATCATGGGTGGCACTTTTTATATCTGGAAACAACTTACATTTTTAAAGTGCAGCTTGGTTGTACAACTTTGGTGGGAGGATTAGTAAATACACCTGTACCTCCAGAGTTCACTTGGGCACTCACGAGCTAAGATTGCAGTATGGTTTCAGTTTGCATCTATTTTCAAGCATTCATACATTCCAAAGATTTCTGATTGCAGGAAGGTAAATTTAGTTGGAAGTTTGAACAAAATTCCTTTAGTGCTTTGTAGAGTTAGGAGAGAGTTTGAAAGAACTGTTGATGTTCTGAGGCAGTGAAGATGTGAAATTCAGAGGAACTCAGTTTGGGTTTCAAAAATATTGCTGTGGGCTTTGCCTAGCTCCAAATCTGGTTCTCCTTGATGAGCCCCTTCCATCTCCTTCCAAATCCTGTACCATCAGGATGGTAGACTAGATGATAGTTAATAAATACTTTGTTCTCGTATATAGCTTTTCATCCATAGATCTCTGCACGGTGCAAAGGAGGTTAGCAGCATTACCTCTATTTTACAGTTGGGGAAACTGAGGCACAAAGAGGCAAGCAGCTTGTCTAAAGTCTCTGAGGAGGCCAGTGGCAGAGTCGGGAACTGAAACCAGGTCTTTGGCGTCCCAGTCCAGTGCTCTGAGCACTGTCTGTATTGCCTCGAGGCATCATTTCAACTTAAATAGTTTGCTGAGATTGTTCAGCAAAATCTCTGAGGTCAGTAGCCCCATGCCTAAGTGTTTTAATGTGTTCTCACAAATGCACAGCAAGTCAGGGCCAGATTAAGACAGGGGCTGTAAGGACTGCAGCCTGAGGCCCCAGCCTAAAGTGGGAGGGGGTTGCACCCCAAAACTCCAGCCCTGGCTGACTTCTGCTGCCCACCCAGTCCCCAGGCGGGATGATTTGCTCCAGACCAGCCAGCTCAGTGGTGGGGCAGGAGTCCCATGGACTGCGGCCCCTCCAGAGCCCCCCCCCCCAAGCCCCCTTCAGCAACTCCAGTCTGCGCCACTGCCGGCTGGCACCCCTGGAGCCTCTGACCCTAGCACCCCCAGGGGCCAGGTGCCCCATCCTCCAGGCAGGGTACCACCACAGTGGGGGACCCCACAAGGCGGGCAGCCCCAGGCCTTGATCCAGCCGAGCAACAAGTGACTGTGTGTGGGACTGGTACCACTTGAAGAAATGTGGATTTTGCCAAGAGGTTAGAAGGGAAAGGTTACATTCTGTAAGTTCCCCTATCTTCACAGCATCTGACAAAGTGGGATTTTCTCCCATGAAAGCTCATGCAATAAATAAATTTGTTAGTCTTTAAAAGTGCCACAGCACTCCTTGTTTGTTTTCATTCTTTGAAGAGGCAGCCGTGTTAGTCTAGTTCAATAAAACAGCCAAAGCACTGTGGCAATTAAAGACTAACAGATTTGTTTATCACATGAGCTGTACATGAGGGTTTGAGATGCTTCCTTCAGGGTGGAGAGAAGATTTAAATACTTGATAGAGAGGACTGGAGTTGATCAGAAGAAATCTGTTACATTTGTAAAGAGCCCTCAGCCCAGACATAAGGAAATGCTGAGGCTGGAGAGAAGCAAGATGCAAGTGTTTCACAGCAAAAAAGAAAACACCACCCCCTTCCCCCCCATCAGGGAAGATAAGCAGTGCAGTCACCAACTTTCCTTGGTGCTGAGCTGTCCCCACTCTCCACCCATCCTGTATGGGAGATAGCCAGATGTTCTCTCTCCTGCATACTTGTTGCAGTGCAATAGAGCAGAACGAAATAAACAGTACCATATTTTGCCTTTTCACGCTGTTTAATTCCATTCTCCTCCCATGCACTTCCAGGAGCATTTTTGCTGATTGCCCTTACATTTCCTAAATCTTTGTAAGCGAGGCAAGCAGCCTCATAAATGGTCACTAAACCACATACTTATGGGCAGCTCTCAGCTCTGTTTGATTCCATGGACCCCCTCAGCAGGCCGGTAGATTCGCAGGTGGACATTGTCTCATTCCACACAGCAGCTGTAAGGCTTGGTGATGTGAAAGAAGAGTACAAAGCGAGCCAAGTGAAAAACAAATGGGCTAAGGTAATAGAGAACGCTGCTGTATTAATTTCTTTCCCTTGTGTCCCATCTCTGCTGTTTGTTACCTCTCTTAGTGCATTCATTGGTTCATATGCTCCTCTTTTATCCCTGGCTCACTTCACAGTTTGGGTCTGTCCTGAAGTTTGACCATGGTTCAATTTACACCAAACAAATGAATGAAGCAGCTGTGCAGAGAGTGACTGGGTTTTTCCACTGTTTAGCTTAGTCAGAAAAGTCTCTGGCAATCAAGAGTGTCCTGTGCAGGTTTAAAACTAGGAAGAATTAGTGAGACTTGAAGGCTGTCAAAAGCTTCACTCTTGTTACTGAAACTACTGCTCAGGGCCCCTGGAAATGCCCAGCTGACCACAGGTTGAAAGTTGTTGGTGTGAGAAATAAGAATAGGGTGGCTTGTAATGAGTGACCAGGAAAAAATGAGTAGGAGCCAAGAGTGGCTGACTTTATCAGTTTCCTCAGACCTGCAGTGTGCTGGACCTGGAGGTACTGACACTAACATTGTGGTAGACTTTGTTCCTACTGAAATCAGAGGAACAGCTCTTCAGATGTGCAAGAAAGAGACTGGACCACCTTCTTTGCTTGTTCACCTCTTTTTGGAACAGGAAAAGGATGTCTGATAGCTGTAAATAGGCTGGTTTGTCTTTTGATTTTTGCAAAAGAACAACCTGGAAATTTTCAACCAAGGGACCCTTCAACTCTTAGCACTTCCCTTCTAAAGCATTGTTGGTTTTTTTCTGCTTCAAAATTCTATGTAGAGCTTGTGTTACAAGGGTCTAATAGGCACACGGGGAGGGACAGCATTGTGAAGGACTTGGATATTGAGTCTCAGTGGGTTTAGATCAAATAAAGAGCAGCTCTGAGATCCAGTCTGTATTTTTTCAGAATCACTGATTGCTAATAAAAAAAAGATTCTGCAAGTGGACCTGTTCTGCATCTGGACCGCTACTTATCTCCCTTGGTGGTGCAGGACCCCAAATATAACCCCATTTACTCTCAAAAGCTATGTTAAATCATCAGGAAGAAGCAGCAGCGTTTTTTCCCATTTCACTCTGAATGCACGGAAGGATCAGATCCATTAATAATTGAGCTGTGTGGGCAAAAACCCTAGCTGGATTCTAAACTAAGCTTGATAAATTTATGGAGGGGAGGGTAAGATGGAATGGCCGAGCTTGGCAATTGACTGATCTTTGACTACGGGTGGCGGATATGCCATTGACCTGAGATGGAACATTAGGTGGGGTGGTTTCTAAGTTATTAAAGGAGAATTCTTTCTTGGATGACTGGCTGGTGGGTCTTGCCCACATGCTCAGGGTTTAACTCGGTGTTTCCCAGCCAGTGTGTCGTGGCGTGCGGGTGTGTCACGGAATTTTTTTTTAAAAAATCACTGAGTCCTGGAGTGGCTCATGAATATTCATAAGTTCATTTGGAGACTAACCGGCAGTGTGCCTCAAAAAAAAATTAAAGGTATCAAGGTGTGCCACGGCAGAGAAAAGGATGGGAACCACTGGTTTAAGTGATTGGTATATTTGGGATCTGGAATGAATTTTCCCCCAGGGCAGATTGGCAAAGGTTCGGGAGGGGGGCGAGGTTCACCTTAGCCTGTAGCATGGGACCACGGGTCACTTGCTAGTGGATTTGCTGTACTTTAAAGTCTTTAAACCATGATATGAAGATTTCAGTAACTCAGCTCTAAGTTAGAGGTTTATTGCAGGAGAGGGTGGAGGAGGTTTTGTGGCCTGCATTGTTCAGGAGGTCAGATTAGATAATCATACTGGTTCCTTTTGACCTTTAGAGTTTATGAGGTGCTTTTTTCTGTCACTTTTTCACTATAGGGCCACAGCCCCACAAGTGACTCTGCTTGGTAGTCTGATCAGGCAGTACTGAGACCAAAATAACTTTTTGGCTGTCTGTATGACAGTGCAGACATATCCACACTGTGTTCCAAGAGCCCGAATTCTGTCTTTTGTAGGGTCCAGTCCCAAATAGTGTCCCTTATAAAGCAGCTCCCCACCTGTGGTCTGTGGACCCCTGTTGGGCCATGAGGCAATTGCAGGGGGTCTGCAGAAGAGAAAAATAAAAACATCTTCACCAAGGATATGTACAGTTTCAAATAAAACGAGTAGCATGTGGTGATCGGTGAAATGTTTGGAGGTTGAAAAGGGGGTTCTCAAACTCGAAAAGGTTGGGGACTGCTGCCTTAATGCATGTGTTGTGGATTAGGTTTCATGGGATGACCCCCCCCTTTACATTTTATTGGTGCAATTCTTCAGTTTCTCTACATTTGAGGAAGCAGCTTCTGTATCATACCAGCTTCAAAGAAATGCTACCTCATTATTTCAGTGTGGAATGGAGAGAACAGTTGGTCATTAGGAATGGACACAGAAGAATTTTGCCTCAAAAATAGTTTAATGTGGTGGTTGTATTTCCCCTCGATAATACTAAGGGAAAATGCATGGAAAGCAGCAAACTGGTGTGCTCTGAGCATGAATCTGTAATCTCATCCTGCCTGTGCCACTGATTTTGCAGGCCAGCCCAGGGCCAGTTATTGAACATGTGCCTCACTTTTCACGTCTGTTAAATGGTCACGATGCTGCCAGCACGGGGCTGTTAACTATAATCACTGTTTGCACACTCTTTTGGAGACTTAAAATGCTTTGTCAGGCACAAGTTTTGTTAGTGACTGGAAATGATTGCAGTATTATTAGTAATTACAAATGACTAAGCAGGATACTTGAGTTAGCCAAAAGCTGTGCAAAACTGCCCATAGAAGAACTGCATTTTTCTGTGTATGTAGCTGCCTCTTATGTTTCTAGTCCTAAAACAGGCAGTTAGTACAGCTCCTTATCCTTACATATAGCCAGGTGAGTGGTCTGCCATCAAAAATGTTTTTATGAGGCCTTCTCACACCTGTTCTGGCATCAGTGTGTCTCTACTGACTGAAGAAGTAACTCTTGTTTTTCGCTGATGTGAGAGAGATCAGGATCCTAACCAGTAGCTGAAAATGGGTATGTTGCATCGATGTATGGTTTAGGGGCAGGAACTTCCTGTAGCTTGCACTGGAGGAGAAGTAAGTTCATGCAAATTGAGGTAGCAGTTTGCTATATAAAAGTGTCTTTCTCCCCTTCATCCGATCTTTTCTGAGCCAGCACAAGAATGACTGAATTGACTGAGACAACATGCATTAGACATTTACTCTATTAAAAGAATGAGCGAGGCAGAGCAGCTCATGAAATTAATGATGCGATCAAGAGAGAGCTTAAAAGCTTCATTTTTCAGAAAGTCTGTCTGTTCTTGCTCTGTCCCAGCACATCTGATTGGCTTCTATGTGATAAAGTAAGGAGGGCCTCGAGTAAACCAAGTCTGATTTGGGGAGAAATGAATTAACCACTTCATTTTTCTGCAGGAAGAGGAAGAAAAGAAAGCAAAAGAAGAAAAGGAGCAAAGGGAGCATGAAGAGTACCTCAAGCTAAAAGAGAGTTTTGTGGTTGAAGAGGAGGGTGTCGAAGAGACAATGACCGAGGAAGAGGTACGTTGTGCTGTCACTGCAAATAGAATTCCTGGCTTCTCACCTAGCTTTCTGAGTCTGAATAGATTCAGCTGTTTAAATGGCCCTGTTTGTAATATATTTTTTTTTTAAATCATAACTGTAAAAATCCATCCAAACCATTCTGAGTTTAGTCCTGCATGAGCTGCTGCTAAAAATGATGCTTGGGTGGTGTTTGCTGAAAACACATGCGGCCTTTTTTTTTTGTTTGTTTAAGTGAGGTATTTTGTATACAGTATCGTAAAGGTGAGCCTAAAACCTTTACTGGAGAAGATTAGAATTCTTTACACTGGACTTTAGATTTTGAGATGAATGCAAAGGGGGTAAATTCAGCTCCCATGGAAGTGCAATCCTTCTGAGGGGTTCCACTCTCTCACAGCGTGGCTGAATTTGCTTAGGATTTTCTGTAATCTAGATGCCTTCCTGTGGTTAGAAACCCTTCAGTACGAGTGCTGAGAGGGGCAGAATGCAGTAAGAGAGCCCTGAAGGCAGGGCTTGCTTCCAAAATAGCTGCTGCTGCCAGCTATGTTTTAAATCCAACTTCAATGTCTAAGAGGTTGAGTTATCACTAAATTAGGAGAGTGAAACTTAATGAAAGATGATTTGAAAGGGAATTTATTAAATGAAACATTAAAATGCCCATATCTCTGATAAAACAAACAGTCCTGTGGCACTTTTAAAGACTAACAGATTTATTTATCACATATCTCTGGTGTTTCGGGTTGTGTGTTAATAGAACTGTACACCGCGTTGCAAGTGTTTGCTAACTCCTTAAGCTTTGCATAGGACAGTAGCATTCAGTTATGGCTGCATATAAACATGTCTTTTGGATTGTATTTCATGTAATAGTGCACAACATCATTTTAATGATGTCCTTGTGAAAGGCAAGATTCTCATTCACAATCCATCAGAAACTAAAAGGTTTTTCTTGTTCTAATTTTAATTGCCATAAAATAATGAAGGAAATGGAGATTTCAAGCACCAGATGTTTACAGTTGAATGCATCTGATTTTAGCATAACATTATTTAGGTGTCAAAAGTTCAGTGAAGTGGGAAATGAAGGCAATATTGCTGGGCACCCTTTATCCCCCACCCAGCCACCCACTCTAGACCCCATTAGTATTCTTCGTAATGTCTCTAAATTTGAACCAACATAAATCATGCCAAGTTAGTGATGGAGGGAAGTGGGGAAAAGAGAGTAGATCTTCAAACGCACAAAGAGCATTTAGGTGCCAGTTTAGTTTGATTCAGCTGCCTAAGTCTCATCAGTTCCTTTGAAAGTCTCCCTTTTTGTGGTGTTGGTGTTTCTGAATTTGAGTAATAATGTCTTACAGCCACAAAAAGTTTTAAGATGCACTTTTTACATCTGTTTGCAAGTACCATGCATGTCAAACAGTTGTACCCACTACACAGATTCTCTGAAAGAGCAGTTTACAACTAAGACAGACTTGTCCCATTATAATCTCCCTGTAAACAGGCATGTATATCTTAGTTCCATTAATATGTTTAGCCAAAGTGGGCTGGGAAGGTTTTGTGTAAATGGAAGTGGAAAGGGACTTTGCCTGCTTAATATAGCATCTGGGGCTTTATTCTCAACTTAAAATATTTTTTATAAAGTGAAGTGCATATTTCAAATGCCTACTAAACATTCCAAGATATTCAGTGAAACAGGTTGTTGTTGTTTACTACTAATGCGAGAGGCTGTATAGACTTTCTGCCTTGTGCTTTACGAGACAATCACATGCTCTGTTATTGGTTCCTAGTAAATTCTGAAGCCAGCATCCTCCAGGTGGAGTGCCTAGAGTTAAGCACCTAAATCTGTATTTAGACAAATAATACAAATGACTTAATAATTTCCAGGGATTTTGAGCACCAGCATCTTGCAAATTTTGGTTGTGCAGTGATTTTCATGATCAGGTCACTTTTTTCTTTAGATACTCAGCTATGAATTTGGTGGCCTGATTTTAGGAATCCAAGTTTAAAAAAAAAAAAATGGCTCTAGTCTCACTATATGATAAATAGCACAGGTTAAATTCTGCCCTTTGATGCATACGAGTGGCCTCCCACACCCTGCTCTTTACGCATCCAGAGTGTAAAATTTGGTCCCTGTGTTTGTAACTTGCTAGCAAGTGCAGAAAGTAACTTGGTATATGTGAATGTGGCACACTGCTGTGGTATAGACACAAAGAAGATAGCAGTTGGATAGTTTCACTCTAGATTCACAGATACAAAATCTATTTAATGTAAATGCAGACATCTTGAGCTGAATTCTGGTGTCAAATTCTAATAAATCATTGTAAATCTGTAGATGTTATTAAATCTGGATTTACACTGGTACAACAAATGAGAATCTGTCTTTTCATGGCTGCATACAGTACCTTGTATGTTTAAGAATCTATTTTTTAATCCTTGTTTTTTCATCAAGTTAGACACATTTGATCTGATTTCTATTCATTTGAATTAATAACTGTTTTCCTTGCTGTATCCAGTCCCATAGCTTTCTAACGGAATTTGTCAACTACATTAAGGTAAGTTACTGTTCCTCTTTCTTTATAGCAAGCGTGTTTTCCTTTTATTTATTAAAATCATTTACTGGCAGATAACTGCGTAGGGAGGAAGGAAATCCTTTTATTACTATCTGTGTGGATATTGAATTTAAAAATGAGTATCTGAGTGATCCATGGACTAGGAATACAGTGTGTTTGCTCCAGCAGCTCACAAATGTGGAAACAGTTGCAGGAATAGTTCCTCGTTCTTCCTGTATCTTGTTGCTCTGTTTTGGCTCTTGTGTGCCTGTTTTTGGCTGTTGTTGACAGTAGGGATGGTATACCCACACCCAGGAGTTGAATAAGTACATTGGCTGCATAAATTAAAACTGGAAATGTTCATGTAGAATTTTACTCCCCTGTTTGGTTTGGGATAATATTCTAGATGATCCAGTTTAAGTAGATCACTTTAGGAGAATGTCATTTCTTTTTAGAAGTTATCAATAGCTGAATATTTTATTCTGCCTTTAAAAGGCCTTCACAAAAGTGTACTCTAGACGGGGTAGCACTTTGGTTGGCTTTTAAGGTATGTCTGCCCTTCAGCTGGAGGTGTAAACGGGGCACAAGTGCATACACCAGACTTGGCACTGACCTAGCTAGCTCAGATAGCAGCAGCAGGGAAGCCCCGGCAGCATGAGCTAGCTCCCCAAGTGAGTACCTAGGGTGGGCTATTACAGGCAATGGTGCTGCCACTTCATTGCTACTTGCACTTACGCTAGCTAAATCATAGACTCCTAGACAATTAGGTTTGGGAGTGAGCTCAGAAGTCGTCTTGTCCAACCCCCTGCTCAGAGCAGGGCCTACCCCAGCTAAATCATCCCAGCCGGCGTTTTGTCAAGCAGCGCCTTAAAACCCTCGAAGGATGGAGATTCCACCACCTCCCTAGGTAACCCATTCCAGTGCTTTACCACCTCCCCAGGGAAAAAGATTTTCCTGCTGTCCACCTTGGACCTCCCCCACTGCAATTTGAGACCATTGCTCCTGGTTCTGTCACCTGCTGCCACTGAGAACAGCCTAGCCCCATCCTCCTTGGAGCCCCCTTCAAATATTTAAATGCTATTATCAGATCTCCCCTCACTCTTCTCTTCTGCAGACTGAACAAGCCTAGTTCCCTCAGCCTCACTGCAGAAGCCATGTGCTCCAGCCCCCTGATTGCTTTTGTCATTCTCTGCTCAACTCTCTCCAATTTGCCCAGATCCTTTCTGTAGCGGGGGCCGAAAAGTGGACACAAAACTCCAGATGTGACCTCACCAGTGCCAAATAGAGGGGAAGTCACTGCCATCAATTTTGTTGGCAGTGCTCCTGATGCAGCCATGTTTGGGTGTTGTTTCACATCTGACAGTATTGCAGAGCTACCCTGGTCCTTACAGCTAATTTCTATTGTCGCCAATGGAAAAGCTGCTATATTAAAAGTTTTATTCCTAGCTAGCTTCTAGGTGCCTGTCCTGTGAGGTGACAAGCATGCTCAATTCATGTAGAAGTTAGTGGTAGTTGAGGACACTCTGTACCGTGCAAGATTTTGCCCTGAGTTTGTGAATGATGAATGTACAAGACTGATTTTTTTAATTCACTTCATTGGTTCCACTGCTATTCAGTTCCTCTCCCCCTACTGCAGAGTGAGATTGAGGATTGCTGAACTGGTGCGCTGTCTGTTGTACCACATGCATTTTTTGATCTTCTTGAAACACATGCACTGTAAAGGTCACATAAACCTCTAACTCGATTTCCTTTCTAACTGCTCTGCTCTTCAAAATTGTGGCTCTTACCCTTTAGAGTCTCTTACCCTTTAGAGGGGTGCTGTGGAAAGGTCATTCTTCTAGGTGCCTTAGGCTTCCTTTTTAATAACTAGTCACAGTTTTAAAGCATTGGGTATTTGTGGTGATTCTCACTCTCCAATTTAAAACACACACCTTGACAGTTACATTTTGACTACAGTCTAGGTTCCCTATCTGAAACTGGAGAGATGGTAACAGCAGGTGTCTCTGAGACCAGAAAGTTAAGACAGGTCAGTTCATGTGAAATCCATAAGCTCAGTCTTTCTCGATTTTGTTCTCTAGCAGTTTCAAAGGGATAGCTATGTTAGTCCAGTTCAGCAATACAAACGAGGAGTCCTGGGGCACTTTTGAAGACTAACAAATTTATTTATTGCATGAGCTTCTCCCTAAAAGCTCGTGCAATAAATAAATTTGTTAGTCTTTAAAAATGCCTCAGGACTCCTTGTTTGTTCTCGAGTAGGTTTACTTATTTGTCTTGTGCATAACCAGCTAGACAAATGCATTTATTATTCCTCTTTAGCCCAAACCCAAGTCTCAGAATAAAAAATGTCTAATATGTGGGAAGTTTCATTAGCACAATCAATGCAATTTATTCTAAATCTGACTTCATTGACTAAGTTTTGATGGAGGTAACACCTCCCTAAATCTGGAAGAGATAGTCTTTTCCCACTCAGGGTGCCTTCTGGGCAGTGTCAACTTGGGTGATTAACACCTGGGTCACACGTGCGATACTGGGTCCTCACTGCTGTTGCACAACCTTGGAGTGTGTCACTAGAGGTTCGGGGGGCTTGTCTCACACTGCTGCAGAGCTGAGCTAGTCTGCTCTGATTCTTTCCCCATGAATTATGGGAAACAGTCTGTCCTTCTGGGCGCATTGGAGGTCTGTTGGCACTTCCGTGGTTTAGGCTACATCCGCACGGCAAAGATAGCAGCCGAAGTGGAAGTAGGACTTAGACAGGTCAGCTGCCTAGGGTTGAAGGGACCATTAAACACAGATCAGAGTTTTTGTTTGGGAAGGGTATGTGACAACACCTGAGTAAGAACCCAAGTTTGCTGTTCAGCAAAGACAGATGCTCAAAGGGTAAAATTCTCCTCAGATTTTCACAGCAGCTTTGATATTCATTTCCCTATTAAGGTCAATGGGAGTTGAAGGGAGGGAAGGAAGAATATCCTATTGCCTTGCATTTCTGAGAGGAGGATTTTGAAGGGGCTGTATTCTGCCCTTGATTCATGCGGCTTCTTTCATATTCCGCATGGCTGATGGGCATAATAGGATTGTGAAAATGGATTCTGACCAACTATTTTAAAGCTCCTACCAGATCCCTTTGTTGACCAAGGAAAATCTAGGGGTGTGTGTGTTTGTTTGTCTTCCACCTTAAACTGCCATCAGGTTACATTTTAAAAGACAGACTAGGCTAGCAACAGATGGAATAATCATGTCGTTTGCTCAGCTTGAGGATCTGCTCTTGATAAAATTGGGAGGGGCGAGTGGGGACAGTATTACAGGGTCTGCTTCTGCTGTCATCCCAGAAAGTAAGAAATGTTGCCATTGCTGAGACCAGTTTGACTGTACTGAAATAATTAGTAGTCATTGAGGTGTCGGCTCAGCATGTAAGCATGTACGTGGCTTTACTAAGCATTTTAAGTCAGTGGGAATTAAACTGAGTATTGCATATGTGAAAGGCCCTGATTCAAAAAAGCACCTTGCCAGTTCAGGAAGATGCATAAACACATGCATTGCTGAGTAGGGATGGCCAGCAGAATCAGGAGCATCACTTTTAACTCTCTGACTTGAAAATATACTTGGTTCAGAGAAGATCAGGGCAATGTATGATCCATCCTAGCTGGATGTATCATTTCTTTTTCGAAAGAAAAGACTCTACTGACACAGAGCTTGTGTGAAAGTCACTGTCACATGATGTAAAAGAGCAGCAAATACTTAAAAGAAAAAAAGGAAAATAACTTTTTTGTTGAGTAAAACAAACAAGGAGTCCTGTGGCACTTAAAGACTAACAAATTTATTTATTGCATGAGCCTTCGTGGGAGAAAATCCCACTTCGTCAGATGCAGTGGGATTTTCTCCCACAAAGGCTCATACAGTAACTAAATTTGTTAGTTTTTAAAAGTGCCACAGGACTCCTTGTTTGTTTTTTTACCAGACTAGACTGACACGCCTGCCCCTTTAGAACTTTTTCGGGGAAGCTGTTCGGCCATTGTGAGTTTGTTTGTGGAGGCAGCTTGCTTCATGTTTTATCCTTAGGGACTTTTCACATGAAATGTAAACTCTTTGCCTGCCTGCCTGCCTGCCTGCCTGCCTGCCTGTCTGTCTGGGGGGTGGAGGCTTGAGTTTTTGTGTTCGATTGGATTTACTAAAGACCCAAAAGGAGTTAGACAGCCAAATCCCATTGAAATTAAAAGGCAGTTGAGCGCCTATTTCCCTTATGGCGCCTTTGAACATTCTCTGGTTATCAAATTCTCCTTTGCCTCTTAAAATCTCAGTCCTCTGTGACATCAGTGCCAAAATTGTTTTCTTTCCTCAGCAACCAATTGTGATGTTACAAACAGGGGGTTTCGGCTTCTGAAAGAGAGGCAGTAGAGCAGCTGCCTCTTCACAGGAAAAGCTGCTGCTTTTGGTTGTGGTGCCGTCACAAAAAGAAAGGCTTTATGGGCCCAGTCAGTACTTTAATGGGCAGTTGTTCGAAAGCTGGAGGGATGCTGGAGAGGGACTGCTGGTGGAATGGCCCAAAATGCAAAGACGAATGTCCACTTTCACCTCAGGCTGTGCCTCTGTCAGCTCTCACTTGGACTCCTGGTTATCAAACTTCTGACCAGCTTCCAGTGGCTGCCAGTTAGTTTTTTAAAAAGAGCCTCTTGCAAAAATAACAAAGGTGGTTGGGGAATGAACCGAGTGGACATAGACGCGCTCGCTATCTCTCAGAAGAAAGGTCAAAATCCTGCTCATATTGATGCGAGCCCTGCTTGATTACAGTGAGATTCATTGCATGAATAAAAGAAGCTGTACTCACCCCAGATCAGCAAAGTGCTTAAGCACAGGCCAGCCTGTTGAAATTAATGAAACTTCAGGGTGTTGTTTGTTTTTAAGTTAACACATGCTTCAGTCCTGTGCTATGAATTGAGGTCCCAAGCTTCACTTGTATTTCTTCAGAACAGTCCTGATTTCCTAGAACAACATCCGTGAGAAGTGATTTAACCTGGGAAGCTTCCAGTAGTTAGGAGGTGACTGTTTTTGAGTAAAGATTTAAATTCTGTTTTCCTATTTTGAAAGGGGGCGGGCAGGTTGGTTTGGTTTTGGTTTTTGCCCCCTATCCTTTTAAATGAAGATGTGATGATCTGTAGCAGTTCCCAGCTCTGAGAACTGAATTCCATGGACTGGTTTCAGTTCTGTATCTTCGGTCCATGGTAGTCAGTTCTCTAGCTTGGCTGTATCTAACGTCACAACTAGTAAATCCGTGGGGGTCTTTTTTCCCCCCCCTTAATGAGAGAGACCATGACTGCGTACAACCTTCTTTTCCTCTGATGTCCATTCATGTTAAAGTTGCTTTGTCCCCAATGAGTCCAAATACAAACGTTACCATTTTTGAAGTGTAATCTCCAGTTTAACAGCTTTCCAGTGACAGTCCCTCCCCATAATACTACAAAGTATAACAGTTTGGAGCTAAAAGAGAATAATATTTAGCTCCTATAGAGCCCTTTAGATCAGGCCTCAACAAATATTTGTTTCTGGTCACCATGACAACCAGTTTTAGTAGCCTGTCACCTAGCTCCACTGCAGAAATGTAATGGAGGAGTGCTCTCTGGCAACCAAAAGTGAAATTGCTGGTGCCTAGCTGTGAGCCATTTTTGTCTACCCCTGCTTTAAATGTAAAGTTCTATACAAGCATTAAAGCTGCTTTGAGAGAGATGGAATATTAACCCATTTTACTAATGGGGAACCAAGGCATGGAGGGGTTGCTTTCCCGTTGTACAGTTACAGTTTTCTGTGTTCTTCTGGGGTTATTCCAGTATAAGACTAGAGTAAGACAGTGGTCAGTCATATACCAAAAGAGTTGACTAAGGTCTCAAAAGGAGTTTATTGCAGGAGAAGGTGGGTGAGGTTCTGTGGCCTGCATTGTGCCAGTAGGTCAGGCTCGATGATTGTATTGGTCGCTTCTGATCTTAGTCTATGAGTACCAAAGCCAATTAGAAAATTTCAGAGTTCCTGGCTCCCAGTTCTGTGCTCAGTCCATATTGCACTGCCCCTCTGACAGAGCATGGGGAGTACATATCTGATAATGAGAAACCGGATACTTGCCAAGGAAAGTCACTAAGGCAAGAATGCTAATGTTGATAAATAGCTGACAAGCCACTGAAGATCTTTATGCACAAAGAGGTCTCCTTTAAAAAAAAAAAATTTAATATGCAACACCCCAAAGTGAAGTGAAAAGGATTAGCATTCTACAAACTGGAAGCTTAAGTTAATACTGGTATGGAGAGAGACAGGTTGGGGGAGCGGGGAGGCAGGAACCAGCCTGAGGCCTTTTATGAATAGCTGCATATCAGTGGTCGAAAATCGCATTTCTCCTTATCTTGCCGGTCCAGAGTAAGAGATTAGCCATAACAGAACCCTAGAAACACACTCGGTGCTTCATCCTTCATCAGGAGGACACGAGCTTCTAATTTCTCTACAAGCAAAACTGATTTAAATAACTCATTTACCTCTGAGCCATTTCCCAAATAGGGGAGTATGCTAGGAATCGTGACCTTGAATTCTAGTTTCTACCCCCACTAGATGGATTTTGAGTAGTTCTGTGGCCAAGCAGATAAAAAGCTAGTCCACATTTTCATCAGCTACTTGTAACTAATATTTATTTCCATAGAGTGCAAAGGTGGTCCTGCTGGAAGATCTGGCTTCCCATATGGGATTAAGAACCCAGGTAAGCATTACAAGCCAGAACTAAAGCACAAAATAGTTTGCGTTGGGGACTGGGAGTGTTGGGTAGTCTTGATGGTCCTACTGCAAATACTTGGGTTTCAGCTGAAGTTCACTAGAAACACCTCCCCAAAGGAACGAGTGTTCACTGGAGAAGCCATCCAGCCAATACTTCATCAGCCAGTGTGTCCTTGCCATGAAGGAGCATACTCAGTATGTCGTGTACCCCAGCACTTAGGGTTGACAGATGGGCTGTAACCCTGTCCTCCCTTTGGGGGACTTCGGGTTACAAGAGTTAAAAGAGTTCATTGTTGGATAGGGTGGAAGTGGCCCAGATCAGTGGGGAAAACTGCATCAGCTGTACTGTTTCATATACAGAAAAATGAGTATTTTGTCCACAGACTCACTCCTTGCATTGCCCTCCCTTTTGCCCCCCTCTTCACTTTTGTACCCTGTGAAATTATTTTTAAAATGTTTTAAAATTGTTAATGTTTTAACATATATTATTAAAAATAAGTAACCTCACTTCTACAAAAATTGTAGGGAACCTTCCAACGTAAACCAGTACCCTCCACTTGTTCCTGTTGGCCTCTGTCCTCCATTTCTTTTCCCCTTCTGTCTGTCTCCCTTCCTGTTCTGCTGTGGCTGTCTGCAGGTTCAGGAGGGGCCATGTATTTGATTTGAGCCTGACACACCTACCATGCTTCAGCTATTGTCTAAATAATAAAAACCTATATGATCGCATTGAGTTCTGATGTAACCCTCTAGTCACCCTATTGATAAATTCGGCATGTTACCTTTTCGGCCAGTAGAGAACACAACAGCCTGTAAGCAGAACAAGTGCAATTTCGTTAGTGTATTTGGCCCAGTTCCACAGTTGATATAAAGTGGCATAGTTGCATGGTCTAGCCTTTTTTTTATCCTGCACACAGGTAACCTCCTTTTTTAATATTCAAGACCCCTATGCAGTCCAGTTCCATGAAATGTTTTAATCTTACCCTCCACATGCAGATAACTGTGCAAGAAAAGCCTCTTGTGGGGAGGGAGCTATTTGCATACATTGGGTTACAGAGGCTGACCACATCCTGGCTAAGACAAAACCTTGTCCCGATAACAGGCTTATCGTTCGTATTTGTGTAGAAATGCTGGTATGCAGTTTCACGTAAGTTTTCTGCACTCGAGAATAAGACGTGAGGCATAATCTCTCTGAGATGCCCGGAAATGTGAGATCTTTCTCCTTTTAACTGATTCTTTTTCCTGTTCCCCCTGCAACAGGACGCAATTAACAGAGTACAAGATCTGATGGCAGATGGCACTCTAACAGGTGACAGTGGAAACGTTGCGGGTTTCAGTCAGTCAGTTTAGCATATTAATAGTTGATGCAAAAAATGCACAGGACTCCTAAGCCAGTTAGTAAGAATATACTTTCTATTTAATTGATCTTGTAATCACAGAGGATTCCTCTTTGACATGATCAATAAATATGTTAACTACCCCTATTTCAGCATTGAAACTTAGCTGTTTAAAATGGATTGCTGTTCTGAAAAGAGTCTCTAGCACTTATGTTCCTGGTGGTTGTTGTGGTCGAGAATTAAAACAATGCAATCTGGATGAAATTCACCCCCAAGCTGAGAGACCACATCAAGGCCTGTGTATCCGTTTCGACTTCTGCTAAAGCACTTGAGCACCAGACAGGCATTGCGGGTGTGAGAACTACATTATTTTTGCAAGGAGAAGAATCTCAGCTGAATCTTGTAGGAGATTTTGACATTGTTGGCAAATCTATTTTTATAAGCCACCACATCTGAAGCCTGGAATAGGGACTATAACAGGGCAGTAGACCTTGGGATGCATAAAGGCATCCCGGTACACTTGTTATAGCTCTGGGACCTTTTAAAATTGGGAGGGAAAGTTGTGGATTGTCATGTGCCCTACAGGAAACTGCATATATGGCTTGCTGTCTTTTGGGCAGGGGGAACAGACAGGAGAGACCAGGAAAGGTTGTGAGTGGGGGCCCTCCACACCTGTCAGCAGGAGGCCTAAGAGGGAGCCAGCTGCAGAGAGGAAGAGCTGGCTTGGGGAAGGCCTCTTCATGGGGGCTGTGAAGCTCCAGAGGCAAGGGGTAGACAAGATCTGAGGCTGATAAGATTGGTTTGAGTCTTTTGATTCTATATTAATAGAGAAAAGCCCTAAGCGCGCCAAAAAAAAAAAAAAAAAAAAAAAAAAAAAAACCAAACCTGGAACAGTACAGCTGTTTAGCTTATGATTTCCCCTTCCTCAGCTGATTCTACCAGGACATTGCCAGCCTGAGATCTAATCAGTCTCTAAAAATTAAGTTAAAAATGTTTCCTAGTTATGCAAGCGTCCATTAGGACCTCAGCCCTTCTTTGTCCTCATGGCCCTATTTTTTTTAACTTGGTGTCCCCTGTATAGATCCAGTCATGGTACTAGTGAGCAGTGTTCATTCCAGTCATCATTTGATAGGTAGGAAAATGAGTTGTCTACATTCAAGGGAAAATGTTAGATGTAAATTATGTGAAGAAGGGTTTACTACCCAGGGGACAGATAATGCATATGTTAGCACGCTCACCTTTTAGTACTGGCAACTTGGGCTTACAGCTGTGAGTGTATGAATTGTCTCATTACAATCAATATTAGCAGCACACTGCCATGGTCTTATTATTTATTATAGGTGTTATTTGATTGCCTCTCACCCACTAGTAACTATTGCTTGTATTTGCATCCTCCTGCGAGCCCCAGTCATGGGCCAGGACCCCACTGTGAATATTGGTGCTGTACAGAGACCACAGTTTACAATCATAGAATAAAATAAGAGACAGCAGGTGGATTCAAGGAGATAAAGGGTACAAGAAAAAAATGACAGTATTGATCTGTTTGAGAGGCTGTGACCTTGGAACACCTGCAGCCTAAATGTTAAATTTTTTGTAGGCATCACAGCAAAAGCGTTTTAAGAAGCAATCTGAAAGAGGATAATGAGGCAACCTATTGCACTAGTCACTATACAGTTACCAGCTAAGAAGAACTCCTTGCACCCAGACCCTGGCAGGATAAAAAGACAAGATGGACTCAGGGCAGGTTTTCAGTGAAGGTGGCGGAATCACCCACGCCAGCTCAACTTCGCAGTTGACTGATCAGGTCTGTGAAGACCCACTCAGTCAACTGGGACACTGATCTATTAAGACCACCCTGGAAAGTGGAGTAGCACTGAGTTAAAGGGAGGACCCTCTCTTAGACTCAGTGCAATGGATGTGATGGGTGTAGGGCAGTCGAACTGATATACACAAGTTATTTTAAATAACTTGCGTATCTCCATTCGACTGCCACCAAAAACAGTGGGCAGTGTAGATCTGCCCAAGTATGAATGTGAGGCACGATAGTGTTTCCCAGGATCATACGATAGGCTAATGGTAGAGCTGAGAATAAAAACTGTCTCTTTGCTGTTGGTCTTGTGCTCTGTCTGCTGGACCATACTGCCTAAGTCTGAAATTTAACCTGCGTACCTACCATAAATGTGATCTCCCATGTGAACTAAAGGTACAGGATCAGTAATGCCAGTTGGGAAACGCAGTTAGCGTGGAAGTTATTGACGCCAGGTCATGTTTCTCTTCTAGGTGTGATCGATGACCGAGGAAAGTTCATCTATATCACTCCGGAGGAGATGGCCACGGTGGCTCAGTTCATCAAACAGAGAGGACGGGTCTCCATTGCAGAACTGGCCCAAGCAAGCAATTCCTTGATTAACCTCCAACCTGAGAGCAGAGCAGTCCCTCAGAGCGTGGCGTGATAATTCATTTCACAGTGAGGAAAGAACAGCAGTAGAAAAGTAATTACATGTAGGTCATTTAAAAAAAAAATCCCTGTTTGTTCATAACCAACAGATGTGATGATTACCTTTAAACAATTGCAAGATGTAATCTGCTCTTTTGCTTCTCAGTTGATGAGAGTAAATAATAAAAATAAAAAGGGGCCATATCTTTCTTCACCCCAAAGGACACTAGAAAAGAACCCAGGGCAAAACTACATTCTTTGGTGCATCTTTGGCTCTGTGATTTCAATGACTACTCTGTGGATATATCAGAGGGAGGAATTTGACCACAAATGCACATGAAAGCACACACCCAAACTTTTCAGTTTACTCTGAAAGTTCAGAAACCTGCCTTACAATGACCTGAGTGAGTAATTTTATGCACCCCACCAAACATCCCGTTTGGCTTTCAAACTCCTGTGTCCACATCATGTACAGCTGGTTTGGAAACTGCAGTTGGCATTAACCCGGCAGCTGATGCTCCTAGTTTTAAGGTCTAGTTCTTGCAGAAGGGCTGGATGCGGGCTGAAACGTTAGATGTGTGCAGATATTTGCCAATTTTAGTGTATTAATCCGGGAATTGACATAGAAGGCAAAAAAGAAAATTATATTAGTTTTCTCTCTGTTCTGGTTGTAATGATAACACCATATATAGTGCTTCCCAGATGTAGAGAGTTCCAAGCGTTGACTGGCTAAGAGCCTTCGCGTGTGTTTTTTTTAATTTCTATAATGCCAAAAGTGTTAGCAGCAAGAAAGACAGAAACACAAAGAGAGAGATGAACATTCCACCACTTGTCATACAGATCAATGCTGATTAAGGCAAATTTGTATACTCTGTTATACCCTGGCGTGCCTTCCATCTGAATGCACATGCAGTTAGTGAGACTGCCCGTTTCAAACACAGAACTAATATAAAGAAGTTCTGGATTGTTTGTTTAAAAAAAGACACACACACACACGACTAATTTTCAGGGCTTTCCAAGGTCAGTTGCTGCATCCAGCAGAATATTTCTAAAAGACAGTTGCATCATTGTAGCTTTAAATGTTTTTTTTGGAGGTGGAGTCTATTTTTTTTTGTAAGAATTATTTAATGAATATAGTCAAATGGGTGCTTTGCTAATTTTGTCTCTTCTGCTCCAAACAAATTGTGCTTGTGAAATTCACCACACGGTAATTGGGTCCTGTATTTTGTCCTTATGAAACTTCTTTTTAAATGAAAAGTTGAGGTAGAACTGAGCTGACTGGAAATCTGGCTGCTCTGATAAATGTGGTGATGTAGCAATAGCAACGTGCAGATGAAATGTTTCTGTTAACCGCACTATTCCTGTTTGAGTGCCCCAGCTATGGGGAGCAATGTTCTGCTGCCCTGCCGATTCATGTACCTGGTGTGAACACTGACGCATTTCACCATCGCACAGAGGCAGTCAGTAGCCAGCAGCTAGATTGGTGAATTTAAGACCTTTAAAGGTGTCTGAATTATTCAAGTTCCAGAGGGGCACCCATGTTAGTCTACTTCAGCAAAACAAGCAAGGAGTCCTGTGGCACTCTTAAAGACTGACAAATTTATTTATCACATGAGCTTTCCTGGGAGAAAATCCCGCCTCAACAGATATTTTGTTCCCCCATCTTCAAAGCATCTGATAAAGTGGGATTTTCTCCCAGGAAAGCTCATGCGATAAATATATTTGTTAGTCTTTAAAAGTGCCACAGGACTCCGTGTTTGTTTTGCTGAATTATTGAAAGGTGGGTTGGGGTTTAGGCTCCTGTTATCTTTAGTTCTGTCCTGTCATGATATTGGACTGGTTTTGTAGTGGAATAAATACAATAAGGAGAATTGGAGACTCTTAAGTTTGTGAGGTTTTGTTTTTCAAATATCTTATGAGTTGATTTCTAAAATGAAAGGTTTTAGTGACAGAGATCAGGCTGGATTTTAATACAGGAAACTAACTCCACTGAATCCGGTAGTTACTTGAAATGTACATGATGTTACTCTGGATGTAACAGATAAAAATCAGGTCTGCTGTTCAATGCATGCTTCCTTCGGATGCTCTGCCTGTGTACCTTTGTCTGATAGGAAAAGATTGGTTGTTCTTGCATTGAATGTCTTTATAGCAGCACCTACCAGTTACATGGTGGTTTTGTGAGGTGCTTTATCTTCAGAGTCCTTGCCAAATACGACAGGTTATCACTTAAGTCACTCATATGGTTCATGTTGTGCATGCCAAAAAAAAAAAGGGGGGGGGGGCCGGGAGAGAGATGGAAATATTTTAAACCCAGAATTTTCAGAAGGCTGTATTTCAGAAACTTTAGGGGGCCGTGCGGGCTGGTTGGCAGTGATCACTCTGAACACCAGTGTTTAAGGAAGGGCTTGGCATTAAGGTCTCTCTGAGGGAAAGGACAGTTAAAATTGCATGACTGTGTTGAGTGGGAAATGTTATCTTACCTGCATTTCCTGATTTTTGCGACATTTGAGTTCTGAGGATTCATCTGCCTTCTGGAAGGGGCTTGAGCCACCCAAGATGCACCATGTTACAAAACTCTGTCCTATGTGGTTTTTCAATACAGGGGAAGGTCTCTCTCTTTCTGGGTTTGTGTGGCACCTGGCAGCTGTGGATCACAAACCTGATGGAGTCTTGGAGGTGCTCTTATAATAATGGCCACTGTCGCCTGCTGCAATGCCGAGCTGGCCAAAAAAAGATGCCAACCTTGGCTATTTCCCCTCCATTTTATAATATGAAAGGGGAAAGAGGTGGTGTGAGCGTGCGTCTCTGGAGGGGGAGAGGTGATTGCCCACAGCTACAATACCCCCTGTATTTGCATGAATGAGCATACAAGGTAAAGGCATGGGGGGGTGTCCAGTGATTCCCTCTTGGGGATCCCAACCCTATGCAGAGACCCTGGCAGTTCTCCACACCAGGCAGAGCCCCTGTTCCATCAATAACTGCCCCATCCTATCGCCATTGTGTGCAAAGGTTCTGGGCTGGTGCCTGGAGCTGTTGGTGGGCAAGGGGCTGTTGTTATCCCTCTTTTAAAGGTGAGGTGTCTGAGGCACAAAGGTTTGTCAAAGCAAGTCAGTAACAGAGCTAGGAATGAGCACCTGGGATCCCTGCCTGTCTTCCATCTAATTCTACTTCCCGGGGGCTCCCTTCTAATATCCTTGACTTGGCTCTGCCCATTCCTGGCTTTGCTGTTTCCACAGGGTGATCTGTGTTCCCTTTTTCCTCTTACGCTGTTTGGGGGATGTTCATTGTGCCCCAAAATGAGGTGGGGGGTGGGAAGGGAAGGCTGCATGGCCTGCCTAGGCCTGACATCAGGCCGAGAAACATGCAGGCCTCCGTAGACTCAGCCAAGGCAGGTACGTCTACACTGAAAGGAAATTTGAAAAAAAAAAAAAAAAAAACCCTCAGTAAGTCTCAAAGCCTAGGTCAACTGACTCAGGCTCATGCTGCGGGGCTAAAAATTGTGGTATGGATGTTCCTGATTGGGCAGAGGGCAAAACTCTGCACTCCTCTCTCCCACTGTCACCTTTCAGAGCCCAGGTTTCAGCCTGCATGGGAACGTCTACAGTGCCTTTGTTAGCCCCCTCTCAAGAGCTCAAGTCAGTTGACCCAGGCTTGGAGACCTGCTGCAGGAGGGAGGCATGTTTTGTACAGTTTAGACGTATCCCAGGAGGCCCAGTCATCTGGCAGCTCACATAGCTAGCCCCCATAAGCCCACGCTTCTTTCCCTGCTACCCTCAGCCTCCCTCTTGGCTTGTGTGGCATCTCATTTGAAATAAGACTGTAAACTCTTGGCAGAGGGAGGGCTTGTTTGTACAGCACCTAGCACATAGTGGCCTTCAGCTGGGGTGGTGCAGTACTGTCGACCAAGTAATAAACTGGGGCAGGGCAGCCTTTGATTGGTGTTCGCCAGCGAGGGGGCAGGGCCTGGACCAGCAGGTTGAAGTCACAGAAGTCTCTGCCATTGGTGGGCGAAAGGGGGCGGGGCCAAACATGGAATGGAATGACACGGATGATTGGAGGCAGAATGTAGCCAGCCTCGCTTTGGAAACGGGCCGGGCCCTGGCTGGGAGGGGATCAGCTCCCGGACCGACGGATGGCGATGGAGGTGCCAACGCAGGTCGAGAACGCGAAGTCGGGGCTTGTGGCCTTGGTCACCGCAGGCCAGCTGCCGGTCCGCTCCCTCCACGAGGAGATGTGGCAGTTGTCGATGACCACGCAGCAGAGCCTGGCTGCAGCCACGTGCCAGTGCCTGGGCATGACGGCTCTGTGCATCGCCATCTCCAACCTGACCTGGATCACGGTAGAGACCACCGTGCCTGACCATCTGCTGAAGAAGTCAGAGTCTTGGGCCACCATCTATATATTTGGGGTGCCTGTCCACTTGCAGCCCCAGGAGTGGCTGAACGAAACTCAAGGTTCAGGTGAGACAGCCCTAGGGGGATGGGATAAAGGGCACACAGGGCCCACCGCCAGGTGGGAAGGGGTCGGGGCTTAAAGGAGAAGAAGTAAGCTGTCCTGGGGAGAAGGAGAAAAAGATCCCTGATGGCTGGGATGGGGCACAGGTTGGCGTGGGGAAACGGTCTGGCTTGGGATCATGGGGGTGCATATGCACTCTTCGTCACAATCCCGGGAGTTGGCTGGATTTCACAGTTTGGGTGAGGGGCAGTGTGGGAGCCTGGCTGTCTCCAGAGAGTCGTTTGGGGGTGTACAGAAAGGTGAAGCAGTCTTCTTTGCAGGAGCGGAGAAGGAGCAGGTCTGGTCAGGGGTTAGCTTGGCTTTCTCTGGTGAGTTAGCTCAATATCCTGTATCCTTTCAGCATGTCCTTTCCTCAAGTTTCCAGAAGTTGCAGATACTTAACCTCATGTGAGATGGCCCCCTGTGACAGGGATTTAGGATTTGCCAGTGTGGCTCCATCTCACTGGGTGCCTGATGCAGCTGAAGAATAAGTAACAGCCAACATGGAATTGCCAAGAACAAATCGTGCCAAGCCTATTTAATTTCCTTCTTTAACAGGGTACCTGGCCTACAGGATAGAGGGAAGACACTAGAAGTGTTCCATATGGGCTTCTGTAAGATTTTCGATACACCCAGTATTTTCATAAGCAACTTAGGGAGATATGGTCTAAGTAAAATTACTACAAGTTGAATTCACAGCTGGTTAAAAGACCATTTCCGAGTATCAGTGAGGTGCTGTGAAACTGGGAGGACATATCAAATCAGGGTCCTGCTCTGTCCAGAGTCTAGGTCTCGTTACTGTTCTCACAACTTGGCTGATGGAGTGCAGAGTGTGCTTATAAAAACTGCACATGACAGTGTACTGGCAAGCAGTTTGGAGGACAGGACAGGAGTTGAGGAGGATCTTGACAAATTAGATGATTGCTCTGAAAGCAGTAAGATGACATTTGATTAAGACAAGTGGAGAATATTACAGTGAGGAAGGGAAAAGCAAATGCACAAATTCGAGATGGGGAGCAAGTGGGTTGGCAGCAGTACAATGGGTCACAAATGGAATATGAACCAACAGCGTGATGCTGTTGTGAAGAAAGCAAATGTCAGTCTGGGATGTATTAACAGGAGTGTGTGTAAGACACAGGAGATAATTATCTTTTTTTATGCTGCTGAGGTCTTGGCTGGATGACTGAACAAATTGGAGAGAGTTCAGTGGAAAGCAAAAATGAGAGATTTAGAAAAATTGAAAGAATTGGGCTATTTAGTTCAGAGAAGGGAGGGTGGCAGGGGAGATGAAAGCAGTCTTGACAAGTGAAAGGTTTTTAAGACGATGATCTGTTCTTCATGTTTACTGATGGTAGAACAATAAATAATTGACTTAGTTTGCAGAAAAAGATATTTAGTGTTAGCAATAACTTTCAGCTCTTAGGATCAGTAAACACTGGAACAGACTGAAATCCTGGTCATTGGAGGTGTTTGAAGAACAGGTTAGTCAAGCGTTTCTCAAACTGTTTCGGCCACAGAACACCTTTGGGCTTGGAATATACTGATGGAAAACATACATTCTGGTCCAGGGCGGGGGGCTGATATAAAAAAATTACAAATATTGCTCAAAAGTTGATTTAAAAGAGTTAGAAGGAAAAATATCACTACCGCTGAAATTTTTTCATGGATCACCTATTCACACTGTGCAGAACACCAGTCTTCTATGGACCACAGTTTGGGAAATGCTGGGTTAGACAAACGCCTGTCAAGGATGGCCTCAGCAGAATTAAATACTCTCCACACACTGATAAGGCTTTATGTGCAGTTCTGCTTACAGCACTGGGCAGCACATTTCAGGAAAGATGTGGACAAATTGCAGAAGTCTAGACAAGAACAACAAAAAATGGTTAAAGGGCTAAATGGGACCTATGAAGAGAGAGTGGGGAAAAATGGGCTTGTTTATTCTGGAGAAGAGAAAATTGGGGGGGGGGGAGACATAAGTTTTTGAATTCATAAAAGGTTGTTACGAGGAGGGTGGAGGAAAATGTGTTCTCTTTAGCCACTGAGGATAGGACAAGAGACAACTACAGCAAGGGAGGTTTAGGTTGGACGTAAAGAAAAACTTTGTCAGGGAGTTTAGTCCTGGAACAAATTGTCTAGGAAGTTTGTGGAATCACCATCACTGAAGGTTTTTAAGAACAGGTTTGACAAACACTTGTCAGGAATGGTCCAGTAGCTGTTTCATGGCCCTGCCTTGAGTGTAGGGAACTAGACTTGAGGATACTGCCAGTTATACATTTCAATGATTTCTCTAATTATGCACCTGCCCAGTATCCTGGGTGTCAGCCCCGAAGGCCACAGTCTGATCCACCCCCACACTCAGCAAGGGCCTCTGCCTGCTGGCAATGGCAGGACAGAGCCCAAGAGCCAGACGCCAAGCTCCATGCTCCCAGCCCACCTGGGGCTGGCTGGTCTACCCCCAGGGATGGGGTGAGCCAGCACCAGTTTGTTCCCTCTAGGGCATGGCTGGTTGGTTCATGGTGCAACCTCTGGCATGGACTTCCATGCCCCTGGGGGGCCACACCAGAGGTCACACCACACGCCAGCCAGCCCTGCCTCGGGGGGCAAACCGGCCAGGCCGCCATGGAGAGCAGCCTCTGGCCCCAGGCTCACCCACAGGCTGCTATGGTGGGAGGACCAGGGCCCCCATTGGGGAGTGGCCCACAATGGTGGGTAACCTGGGGCTCCAAGTGCCCTGTATGCATGGCTGGGCCACAGCTGAGCAAGCAGCCTTGTCACCCGGTGTACAAGGTTGCAGCACCACTCAGATTTGGCTTGGCTCCCCCTGCATCCTGACAGGGGCAGCCTGACCGAATCTGCTGCCTAGGCCTATCGGGACAGGGAACCGCACCCTGAATTTTGCTAGGGCAGCCTTTGTGTTTGACATCCAGGAGGTGGCATAAAGCGCCCTGGGAACTCTGCTGATCGGAGCTTTTCCTGATGCTGATCCAAAGAAGATCAGATCAGATCAAATCAAACAACAAGAAAGGGCAAAGTTCCACATCAAACCCCAGCAGGAAAGGGTCTGTGTCTAAAGACCCACTGGCAAGCTGTGTGTCAGCAAGTCATGTCCAAAGGAAAAATCAGCATTTGGCACTTAAAACACAAAGTTATATTCAGTCCCCTCAAGACTCCAGAACAGCAAAAGTTCCAGTGTCTGGAGTGGCATGGTGAAGTCCCTGCTTATTTTTAGAGGGCATGTTAGATCTGAGAAGTTAGCATTACATAGGAGTTTTCCTATAGGTGGTAAGTCAGTTTAGGCTGGAAGTTTGCAAGGGATTCACCTGAAGAGATAAAGGGTCGTCTTATGAACCTGGAAGTCATGGTATGATTTGTATGTGGCTCTTGTCTCTGCTACAAAGGACAAAAAAGGAACCTTTAAACAAGGTAGTGGGACAGCAGCCCCTTTCCCATTGGATTTCTATTTCTGAAGAAAATATTCCAAAAGCCAAGTGCCATGTAACCTCCTCCTATCTGTCTGTTTCTATGACAATAGAGCA
Organism: Podocnemis expansa; assembly: GCA_007922195.1. Classification (NCBI taxonomy): domain Eukaryota; kingdom Metazoa; phylum Chordata; order Testudines; family Podocnemididae; genus Podocnemis; species Podocnemis expansa. The sequence goes on from ML682065.1 coordinate 5,507,526, forward strand.
GAAGTCAAAAAGCCCTTCACGGCTTGAGCTCTGTCATATACTACCATATCATGTTTCACTCGGGGAAAGGCTTTTCTAAGAAGAATAACCTGATTCGGGGGGAGAGATGGAGAGAGAATGCTGGATTTGACAGGCAGAGAATTATTATTTTTGAAGAGCCAAATTTCTCCAAAACATCCGAAAGAAAAGCGATGCCCACCATTCTGGAAAGGAAAGAAATTGTTCCCCTTCCCCTGGTGCTAAAAGGAACTGTCCAGACCCAATGAGTTTGCTAATAAAGCTAGAAGGTAAATATGCAACTTATGAAATGACACTTTAAAAAAATCTTCCCTGAACTAAACAAAATACTGATCTGTGTTAAAGACTGTACCATTAGGCTATGAGACCTCTCGTAATACACTGAAGGTTGCTGTGACAATGACAGGCTTTTCTAGAGTGATCCTAGGCAAGATATAAAAGACTGCACACAATCCAAAATATTTAAGGTGTACTGGTTAAAATCAATTTTATAGAAAGTCTTCAGAGCAACATAATTTGTAGCTGATGTATTAATAGACTCCCCAAAGTTGCTTCTGAAGTCCATTGTGTCCAATCTTTTGTATTGAAACATCCCTGGAGCAGCCAGGAATGTTAAACATCTGCTGTCCACACCAAATAGTTAACCAGTATTCAAAGTCCCAAGGGTTGTTTCTGTAGGAGGAAAAACTGATAGCGGTCAGGTGTGTGTTTGATGCAGTCCTGTTTGTGTACAAAGAATGTGCAAAGTCATGTTTTGATGAACACCGCAGGAATTGAACACAGGAGACTTTCTTTGCTCGCCATTCCAAGCCTCTCTCCAGCCAGCACTTAGCCCAAAAGAGTGTTCATGCTACCACGTCATTAGTGTGATGTGTTCCTTGTTGTTGTCTCTGCACCTCTGTCTGTGGTGCATTTCTCATACACACACAGCTCCACCACTCCATGCCTTTGCCCCTGAATTTATTATATCAATTCCCAGTCAAACCCCCTTGCTTACTACACAAGTCTTGCTATGCAGGGGTGGCCAAACTTGTGGAACTCAAGAGCCGCACATGTTGATCATTAAGCCTTCAAGAGCCGCACTGAGGCATGTAGCCATAGTTTACCTACTCCAAAATTACTCAGTTTAGAATTCATTGCACCCTTTAATTTTATCATAAAAAGAGGGCAAATATTGATCCTACTAATGTCAGAGTCTAATAATTACGTAAGGTTACCACGAAAACTAGGCCTACCTATACAGTAAAATCTTAGCTTCTCCCTACCCTCTCTGACCATGCCACTGCTTCTCCCCACCATCCCAACCCCATCCCTAGCCCCCAGGCCCTGACTCTGGCTCCTTCGACCTGACTCCCCCTTCAGGGTCCCCATTCCTGGCCACTCCAGTGGCTAGGCACAGGCTGAGGCTCACTCCTCTTGCTTTAAGCCCTGCCTGGGCTGAGCATCCAATATGACTGCTGTGGCGGCTAGGCACAGGCAGGGGCTCAAGCATGCTCAGGACAAGAGATTTAAAACTCCTGGGCTGAGGCTGATTTCCCCTGGCTTTCTTCCGTAAGCCACACTTTTTCATTAAAGACTCCCATGTGGTTCCTGAGCTGCAGTTTAGCCACGCAGGGGTTAAAGTGAGGGGGAACACATTGGAACGCAGTTCTGGGGCACCTGGTTTTAGGCTGGCAGAGTTCTAGGGCCCCTAAAAATAGAGGAACGCACTGAAATGCTGTGTTCTGGGCCCCCCCCCCCCTAAAAATAGCACAAGCAGCTGCAACACAGTGTTCAGTGGCTCCACCTTAAGCCCAGCCAGCAGAGAGCTGTGGCAGGCTGGGAGTTTGTGGATTCCCCACTGCAGGGCGGAGCAGGTTGTGGCCAGAAGCAGCTTCCAGCCGGTCAGCCAGTGTGCAAACCGCCAAAGTAAGGGGTGGGGGGGCTGGGGCTTTTGTGTGTGTCTGTGTGTCTGGGGGTGGCTGTGTGTGTCTGTCTGACCATGGGGGGGATATTGGGGACAGGTATTGGGGGTCCCACCCACGGGAAGGGTTCCAGGGCCCACCAAATTATACTTTAACCCCAGTGGCCATGCCTGCCATATTGTCTGTGTTTTGGATGGTGGTGCCTATCATTGCAGCTATCTGGTTCCATAAAGCATCGCTATTGCTTTTTATTCTTACCCTGAATGACAGGCATCTTATGCCTAACAGCTTCAATAAGGTGAAGCCCAGCACATAACAGTAGGCTGGAGTCAAAAGGAAGGGAAACAGCGAAGAAAATCAGTGACTGAATAGATGTATTACTGATGGGTGCCCATCAGTCAGAACAGGAAGAGCACCAGTACGTTATAAAATCTCTTCCATCACAGCCAGCTGAAGAGTTACTGCAGAATGATTCTAGATTTCCAGATTAACAGCAGCAGATGGGACAGAAACTCCTGAGGAAGTGAATCAAGACCCAGTTTCAACAGCCAGAGCAAACCTGTAGAGCCATGCCTGGACCCCTTCTCAGCTACTCTGGGAGCTGCCTCTGGCACAGTTGAGGATCCGATCCGGAGATCTGATGAGGTCTACTACGTTTATTGAAACCAGTGACGACACGTGCTGCTCCAGTGCAAGGCCTTTCTTATGCAGACAAATTGCTAAGCAAATTGAGTGTTGAGGGGGTAGGAGGATGGTGGGATGTGCCCAGGAAAGTGCCACACTCAGATTACCGAAACAAGCAGAGTCTGGTGAAACAAACAAGAAGTCCTGTGGCACTTTTAAAGACTAACATATTTGTTTATCGCATGAACTTTCATGGGAGAGAATCCCACTTTGTCAGATTCCCACAAAAGTTCATGCAATAAATACATTTTTTAGTCTTTAAAAGTGCCATGGGGCTTCTTGTTCGTCTTGCTAAACTAGACTACAACAGCTACCCCTTTGGAATTTATCAGATTACTGAGTACATTTTCGTTTGTGTCTTCATGAAACACAATCTGAATGCAAGTCACAAGGGCTGAAATCAGGACCAGTGTGTCTCCTCTGTGGAAAACAGGCAGTGCTTAATTTTTGTCAGGGCAGAGCCCTTTGGCACCTCTGGGCTGGGCAGTTCACAGCCACAGCACTTATGGGCTTGCTGCAACCATTATGAATGTATTTTAAAAAAAAGCTTGCACCCTGCCCCTCTTTCATTACACATTTAACACTAAGTGCAGGCCAATCTCATGTTGACATCTTGCAAGTTGTGTTGGGTCACTCAGGCTGAAAACTAGGACAGTTTTTTAAACTGTGCTAGCAACCCAAACAGTGTGTCATCTTCAATATACTCACCCCTTTGTTTTTTTTAACAAAACAACGTTTTGTTATCTTTTCTTGCACCTGTATTGGTTCTCTGTGGGCATGGCTCTCAAGTTTATAAATCTGGTGGCTTTTGGTTGGCCTCTCCTGATACACATCTCAATGGATTACCTCTGTTCTTCCTGGAGTGTTGCAGGTTCTGTAATGTTATATCACAGTCCTTTAAAAAGAGGTTTGTTTAAGCCCCCTTTTGAAGTCTTTCCACTGACGTTTAGATCAATGGAAATAAGGAGTGCCTATCCCAGGTTCAAGGTCCACCCCCCCATGAATCAAAAACACACATATCATTGAACTATTCACAGAGCACCAAATTCCCCTCTCCACCACACATCTGATTTCCCATTAACTTTTGTTTTGTCAGTTGGGGGACCTTAGGGCAAATAATGTCACTGCTCCCTGCCTCAGTTTCCCCATTTGTAAGTACATTAGTGTCTGTTGATAAAAAGTACTCTACAAGAGCAAGACATCTACTCAATCGGAGGTAAACATGGACTTAAGTGTTTTGCTAACACAGGATGGACTTGAGAAAGTGCTTTAAATTCTTTGCTGAATCAGGACCTTGGTAAGTTGTTCTCTTTAACCATGTAGCCATGGTGGGCTAGAGTTTACAATGCAAGAGCCAGTCTGAAAAACTACTGGGTTACCAGCCTTTCCGTTCTGGCTTTCTTATTTGTTCTGCTCACTGGGTTGAGAGTTTTCACATTCAGGTGTGACATCTGCTTTGCCAGTCTGATAAGTGGGATATAACATTTGTTCTTCCTTCTCCATTGTGGAGGATGAATGGGAAGGGTACTCTTTCAAGGATGAAGGGATTCTGAAGATAGATGTCAGGATTCAGCTCTCTCTTTTATACATATTATTTGTATCATGATAGTGCAGGAAGGCCAGAACCCCATTGTATTGTACATACCACAAAGAAATGGCTCCTGCCCTGAGGAGCTTACAACCTAAATACAAGGTGAGAGACAAGAGATGGACACAGCAGACAGATTAGGGACCTCTCAAGAAGCTAATGAGCTCTCCACAGAATATTCTAGGTCAATGTCTGTCTTTCCAGAATACTGCGCCCCTTTCAAGAGGCTGACTTGACTTGTATACCCCAAGTTTCACCTCACTTAAAAATATTACTTACAGAATCAGACCTCAAAATACCAAGTGTCACAGCACACTATTACTGAAAAATGGCCAACTTTCATGTGTGCCGTGTACTTCTAAAATACACCCATTGGACTATATTGTCCTTGCATTTCAGTATATAGTTATGGAAGACATCATTTAAATGAGTCATTGTCTGTATGAAATATTAGTTTGTGTTGAGTTCGCTAGTGTGTTTTATGTAGTTTGTTGTAAAACTAGGCCAACAGCTAGATAAGTTGATGTACCTCCTGGAAGACCTCTGCATACCCCCAGGTATGTGTATCCCTGGTTGAGAACCACTGGGCTAGGTGCATCCTGCCGCAGATCCACACGCTCAATGTATGGTGCCGTTGGCCTGACTCTACAGGATACAGAAGTCCATTAGTTTCAACCAAATATTGATGGCCAGTATGTAGGAAGGAACAGGAACATGGGGCAAGAATTGTTAAAAGAACTCTTCAGGCGCTGGTGGCTCATACTTATTCAATCAATTTAATTTCAAGTTGTCCTGTATTTATTCTCCTTTTTTGTTTTGATTGAAGAAATTACTCTCCTGTCTCCGGATCACTGGATCTTCATAAATTCAATGATGGGAATTTGTTTCGTGGGTGTGCTGGCTGCCTTCATTGCTTTCCTCCTTGACTTCATACAGATAAAGAAACTAGGAGTAGCACGGCTGATCATTGCGACAGTCCTCCATGTTTTGTCAGGTAACGTTAGTTGAACAGATTTTTTTTTCTTTCTGGAACTTTCATTAAAGAGGCTCTTTCAACTTAATTTAAGCCACAAAATGTCCTGTCTTAAAGTATAGAAGGAATTTCTGTACAACTTTATATGAACAGAAGAATTTTCCTGTTTGATTTCTTTTTAATTCATTCATTTTGATTATAGTCAAGTTTTTCTCAGGGGGATTGAAAACCTAAAGAGCCACAGCATTAAATTAGCACAGAAGAGCCAGAAAGTGGCTGCAGTTAGATTCAAACATGAAATTTATGAATCTGATATGACCGTGTAGCATTGTACGAATTGGTTGTTCCTGGCCCCACTGAGTTGTGATGGTTCCTGCTAGCGTTCTGGCATGCTGCTTCTAATGGATTTCTATGAAAGCATTGGTATTAAATAATCATTGTTCCAGGGGAAATCAAATGCAATGAGTAAACAGCCAGCACGAAGGCTGAAAAATAATTAGCTGATCTCTTAAAATCTGTGCATCTATAAATGGGCCATTTTCCATTTTAATAGCTTATGAGGTGCTTGGTTTTGTTCTGTCCATGCCCTTTTGAGAAAGCCACTCATTAGCAGAAACTTATTGCAGAATGCAATCCTGCAGCAGTGGGGGAAAAAATCATCTTTGTAATCTTATAATTATCGTGGTATTTGGGTAGGATTTTAAAAAGTTGTAAAGAGAGGCCTAGTACTGCAAAAGCTGGCATGTAAATAGAGACAACCTTTATAAAAGGCATTCCCTAACACACCTGTAGGCAAGATGGGTTCCAGGTTGCAGCAAGTGTATGAAAAAGTTTTACAGCTTAGCACATGAAAGCTTCCACCAATATCTTGTTAGATTCTTCACTCAGGGAAAGAAGGAATGGTCGTTTGATGAAGGCACTTGTTGGAGATTCAGGTGGTCAAGGTTCGGTTCCCAGGATTATTGTGTAAATATCAGCAAGTCACGTAATTGCTCTTTGCTCTTCCTTACCACACAGTCGTGGTATGAGGGTAAACTCATTAATGTTGATGACTAGAACGGATCAAAAACCAGAGTGTCTGACCTGCAGCATGAAAGGTTTATTTCAGATCAGGTTGACATAAATTTCTGGGACTGCCTGAGCCACCATTCAGGCCCAGTGGAGTTCCAAATTGCTCATGCGCCTATTCTCCTCTTGGGTCCTGCTCTCTGGCCTGAGCACGCCTCCCATGATGGACTATGGTCTCTACCTGTGGTTGAGCCATGAGGGTACGTCGTGAGACTTGTACAATGCAGCAGGGTAGCCAGACACCTCAGTGCATCATGAGAAATGTAAGTTCCCCGTCTTCAAGCATCTGACAAAGTGGGTTTCTCTCCCACAAAAGCTCATGTGATAAATAAATTTGTTAGTCTTCAAAAGTGTCACCAGACTCCTTATTTGTTTTTATGAGGAATGTGGTTCAGTTAGGGAGCAGGATGCCCAGGGGAGAAGGGAGGCATGAGGGACTCACTCAAACAGCCACAGAAATGGGGACTAACAGCTACAAACACTTCATACAGGCATGACTCACCCAGAAGAGAAACGTGGCATTTTGAATAACACTGTCAGATATCTTTGCTGAAAGCGATCATTTCCAGCAGGAAATTTGTGTTGATGAAGCCCTAGTGCCTAGTGAGAAAACGTGGTGGTCAAAATTTTCCACCAACCCTGCATGTGAGGCACTCTTATATGATATCAAGGGGGTTGCCTGCATACTTAGACAGAGTTGAACACAGTTGTATTCTTTAATAACAATAATGTTCTTTGGATAGTTGTCTACGGATTTATCTTCGGAGCTCATAGCTGGAGTCCACACTCATAAATTCCATCCCTACATTACAGGCTGCCAGCATATCATGGAGTAAGTCCTCTCTCTTTTATGTTGGCAGTAACAAAGTGGTCGGAGGGTCTCATGTTGACGTGTGCCACCCAGAGCAAAGAGGAAGTGGGCAGTTTTGTTGAATCCCTGCAAGCTGCATTGCGGGGTCACACTCTTGGTGAAGAAATGGATGGCGTGTGTGGCCTTTGCATGGGAGACTCACTAGGGTGTGTTCCATGGCAGTGGAAATGGCAGCTCTTCTGACCTCCAGTGTCAAGTACTCACTGAAAGCCCCCGTAACCAGGAGCTGTGGTAACCTTGCACACCCCACACAGGCTGTGAATTGTATCCTAGTCTGTTCTTTTAAATTGTTTCCTGCCCCACAGGGCATAGGATTTGGTTAAAAGCCATGAGAGTGCAAGTCAGGGCTTCTTCTCTTTAAAAAAAAAAAAAAAAAACGAGTCGCGTGGCACTTAAAGACTAACAGATTTATTTTTCGCATGAGCTTTTGTGGGAGAAAATCTCACGTTGTCAGATGCTTCGAAGATGGGTGAACTTACAGAATAGAATGAAAATAAATGCAAGGGGGTGTAAAACATAGGATCAGGTCATACAGTAACAGCAAATCAGAGCAGTTGTTAGGTTCAAACCCTGGGAAGCCTGAAGTCAAATTACCTTTTGTAATGGGAAAAGAACCCATAGTCTCGATTCAATCCTGCTTTCACAGAATTTAATTTGCATATTAATTTGAGTTCAGCTGTTTCTCTTTGGGGTCTTGATGTCCCAGTCACATCTGGGGACTGGGCGTGCTGGATGACATCCTTTTTCTAAGAAGGTTTGTGTGCCTAGCTGATCAAGATGCCTCTTGATGTTTTAGGGTCATAAAGACCTTTGGATGTTCCCCCTGCCAGTGCCCGTTTTACACGACAACCCCTTTAAGTGAGCAATGAGCTGCTCTCATCTTGAGCTTAATGACTCGAGGGAGAAAACCCAGCCAGGCGTTATAAACTCTGCTACATGACAAGTCACCCTATGGGGACGTTCCTCACATTCTTCCCCAACCTGAAATTGGGGAACAGGGCTGACTTGTGACTGCAAATGGCAGCAAACTGATCTTACGCTTCTAACTCCCAAATCGGGTCAATCCAGCTGCTCCCTCGTCCACCCCAGTTTCAAACTCTTGAAAAGGAGAAAAACGCATCCTCCTCAAATGGAGGGTTATCGCAATCCCAGCGAGCCCCCTTTGCTCTTGAGTCTGGGAATGGAGAGAGTACATAACCCAACAGCCCTTCACTGCTGATGCAATCCACTCCACACCCACATCTTCCATCTGGAGGAAAGAGCTGAATGGGAGGCAGGTATTGACGGTGCTTTGGGAGTTGGCTTGCCATTAAGTCATTAGGGAGCGAGGAAAGCTGGTGAACTAGGCATCTGGGGTTGGAAATGCCACACTAAAGTTGCTGGTTTTCTTTTTTTCCTCTCTTCACAGCCATTCTGTGTGCAGTAGTTCTGGTGTTTTGCTGTTGGATTTTAGCAATAATCCAGAAACCTAGCATCAATGATTTGTTAAAGAAGCACAACTACGTAACCTCTCTAGGGGAAAGTTTCTACTTAACCATCGCAGCATTTATTTTCGCGAGCCTCGCCTCCGTATTTAGCATCTGCTCACTGAAGTTTTATGAAAATGATTTATCCTCTTCCGAGACCAGTGATGGGAAGGCAGAAACGAAAGACAGGAGCAATCTTCATCTACATTCTCAGCATACAACGTAGCTCTCTTGAAATCAATGAACACCACCAATTTATAGCCGCTGAGGAACCTGCCCTATTCTTAGAATGCTGTTAGCAACACATATCAGTTCATCATATAAGTGGTACCCTAAAATACAGCCAGTTATTTCCACAAACTATCTCCAAAATACAGAGAATTAAAATGGAGGCCAGTGATCTGGCTAAAGTTTTACTGCTTGGAAACACCCTGGGCATTTTATATCTTCAGATAGTCATTGCTTGGAAATAAATATTTCCATCGACATGGCCACCATGGGGCCATTTTTTAATTCTGTTAAGTCAGTTGTCTCTCACTGTTTTTATGTGGTGCAGTGTTAGAGATTTAAAAAATGTGTGGAGTAAAATGGTATGCGCTCTGTGTCAGGGTGATGAACATATGACACGAATCTCATTACTCAGTGTGCAACTATGGGATTCCCTTGCCTAAACCTATTAAAAGATAGTTGTTTTGTCTATTACTGTTGTCAGTGTTCATGTTACAAGCTGCTGTACAAAAGCATCCTGTTTTCTCCGTATGTAGCACAGTGGATGCCTAAAACTCAGCCTGTGCAGTTCTGCAAGGTGGTCTATAGCTGCTCTCATTTTTTATACAGAGCTGCCGTTCTTAGCCGAAGGCACTCCATCTTGATTCAAGCAGCTGGTGCCACTGCGCTTTGGACCTGTGATCTCTGTAGGCTGCACATTTACATGACAGGATGAGGCTAGCTGTGAGCTGCACAGAAGATTTAGTTCTTGATTGTGGTGCTGAGGAATAATGATGAGTCTTGGTCATCCAGCATTTACATTGGCTTTTACCCCTCTCCACAATGAACTTGTCTCTTTGTGTTGGCACCGTCCACTCTGATCCACCAACAATGCCAGCCTCATAACCCTGTTTGATTCTACTACAGCCGTTCTTAACCTCTGTCGGGACATATCAGTGTGTCAACACACAGCAGTAAGTGTCGTGGAGAGCCAGGAAGGTGACTGGATTCAGCCACAGGCTGGTGGGTTGATGAGTCCTGTAGAGTCACAACACCACACAATACCAAACGTGTCACAACCCACAAAAGGTTGAGAACCAGTGATCTAGGACAGTGGTTTTCAGCCACTGCATCAGGACACGTTACTGTGTCAGCACACAGTGGTGTGTTGCGGACAGCCGAGGGGATGACTGGATTCCTCCTGGGGGGAGGTTGGCTGGTGTGTCATGTAGGGTCACATCCCACTGCCAAGCGTCGCAACCTGAAAAAAGGTTGAGAACCTGTTCTACCCTATTCTATACAAAATATTGCACTGCCCTCATGACCCTACTTACCTCATCCTCTTCCATTAATGCATCAAGTGCTGTAACTAACATCTGTCACATGTCTTCATTCATCCTCTTCTTCCACAAACTATTTCTTGCATGTCATTTCCAACCTTGCCCCTTTCTGCGCTGATCTGCAAGGCTCTCATCCATCCCTTATGTGCCATGGTAAGGCCCACTCTATCCCAAAGGAGCACTTAAACCATGCATTTTCTTAAAATAACAAATACCACCCTCTTTGCTACATTATCCCTTTTACTAACCCTCAAGCACCTGGACAGCTGCTGAATCTTGATAATGATGCATCGTATCTACCTTTCATTCCCTTCCCGCTGGCTGCATGCGTAGTAACTAGGCTTCTGCAAGTAGTTCCACTGAAATCAGTGATGAGTAAAGAATAATTTTCATGGGCCTAAGTGTTCGCAGGATAAGAATCTTAGATTGTATATTCCCCAAGACAAGGGCGTCGTGTCTCTTTATTTACTGCAGGGGTTGCCATTAGACATCATGATACTCGATAAAGCACTGGAACGTCTCTTAGCTCAGGACACGCTGTGGTTGCGATATAACATTTATATGGTGGTAGCTGGAAGCCAGCGAGATTGCAACCTCATTATGCTAGATGCCATACAAACATGTCCTTGCCTCAGAGCACTTTTAATATAAATAGATGAGACCTAGCTAGTAGCAGAGACAAAGCAGCAGGCCAGGCTCAGGGGTGAGGAAAGGCTTAACAAATGTGGGTGGTTTTTAAGAGCGTTTAGGGGATGCTGTCTATTTGAATTGATAGCAGTCAAGAGGAAGCTTCATTGGGTTTGGAATCGGAGGATATGGGTGGAGCAAGTTGATTAAATGCTATAATGTGTGCTATGCAGGAGGTCAGAGTAGAAGATCTAGTGGTTCCTTCTAATTTTATAATCTGTGCCTGTATATCTGACCCCAGCCTGTGAAATATGTGTGAAACATCTTTGGGGGGCAAAAATTTTGTGTTCTAAAACACCCGGCAATCCATCCCTTGCCCAGAAGATGGCAGCAAGGTATCTTGTATTCTCGCATAGAATCTCTATGGCAACAGGACAAGCCAAATGAGAAATCTAGAGGGCAAAGGCAAGGTTATAGAAAGATCCATTGCTTCCTAGCAAACTGCTGATTTCTCAGTTTGCTTCTGCTGGTGGTAAACACACTAACTTCCATTTCATGTTTTACTTAAAAAAAAAAAATACACACAGCTGGGTACTTTGACTCATGAATCATCCACAGTTATGGATCCATTATTTTGGGGCGGGGAGCATGGAAGCAGGTTGAGGAACTGATCCTCATGAATAAAGCTACTGTATGCATTGAGACCTATACACAATCCTAGATGCATGAAGCAATGAAAATGGGAGCACATATACAACAATTTCAGCCAAATCCTAAGCATGTTCTATAGCAGGGGTCTCAAACTCAAATCACCATGATGGCCGCATGAGGACTAGTAGAGGGCTGCATGAGCATTAGTACATTAACCTGAGGGCTGCACCACTGAAACCTTTCAATACAATGATATTGCAAAATTCAGTAATGATCGTGTCATTGTGGGCCACAGGAAATAGCTTTAGGGGCCACATGTGGCCCCCTGGGCCATGTGTTTGAGACCCATGTTCTATAGGCAGGGTCTAAAACTTCCTGTGACTTAGGTCATTCATGCTGCCCATAAACCACAGATCCTGGGCATTTATGAACTTGCCTTTCTTTTTCTTCTGCCTTCAAGTGTGCTACAACCTAAAATAAGCTGCTTACCACGCGTTAGATAATCCATCCTCAAGCTTATGGAAGATGCAGCAGAGCGAACTAATTAGCATGCACGAATATGCATGCTTACAAAATCTAGTTTCTGTATGCGAAAAATCATTTGGGCTGTCTCCATAGATTTGCATCCCAAATTTTTGCAGTTAAAAGCCAATGTAACATTGAGTTGTCATTGGGGCTGTCGTCCCTCCATACTCATTCATCAAAACTAGTGACATGAATGGGGAATCGTACACCCGTGAGCTTCAGAAAGCAGCCCTCTTGGGACCACATCCCAATCTGTCATAAGTGGTTGCAACTTCACTGATGTTTACCTGATGTGAATGGGCCACTCTTTCCAACAATCTGTTCAAACAGTTGGTCAGTGAGCAGAGCACTAATGTTTCAAAATAGATTTTTTAAGATCAATATATTTTCCAACCACTCTGCTATATCAGCATTTCACTTTTTGCCCCTTTCATCAGACGTTCTCACAGGACTTGACAAATCCGAATGCCTCACAAGAGTCTGGTGAGGTGGGCAAGCGGTAGTATCCCCAGATACCAAATATGATTGCTGTTACTAGCCCAGTCAAAAGCTGCAGCAAAAACCCTGCTAAGAGACTTGTCCGAAGTCAGAGAGTAGGAATTTAACGCTACAGTTCTGCCTCCCTGGCCTATTTGCTTATCGTTAGGGCTTTGTGCATGCGACTGCTACTGCAGGATAAGTGTATCATGGCAGTGACGGGCACAGAAACGTGGATGCCTCTCATATTTTACTTCCGGCACTGGCTGATAAAGTGTTGAGGTTTGAAGGTCCAGTAAACACGTGTCCACAGAAAATGGCCATTACTGTGACTCTTTAGGTGAGATATTTCTATTCTTTTTAGTGACTCATTACAGTTCCTTAGGGAGTGGTGGCACTTTAGAAGTTTCTTGCTAAACTGTAGAGCATTGTCCCACCTTGTTTAGCAATGACTTTAACAGCTCTATTGATCTTCAGCTTTTCCAAGCTAAGCAGGGTGTGGCCCATTTGATTGGCCCCTGAGCTACTAGAGATGTGTTTCTTGGATCATGTGTAAAGCAAGTTCTGGACCAGCTGTGGTCATCAAAGATCCTGTAGCATTGTTTGTGAGAAAACATCCCAGCCAACACAAGTAGTGACCGCGTGAGGAACAGAACCCAGCCCGCCTCGCTCCTAGCCCTGTGCGCTGATCTCCAGAGAGCACCTTGTCCGTGAGCAGGCCTCCATCATCTGACACTCCTGGTCTATACAACTTGATTCATCAGCAACTCACCTGATAACTTTGCAGGGAAGCCACAAGGGTTTTTTTTTCAGTTTTCACAGGCCATTAATTAAGACTTACTGGACTGCTCATCACTAGGCTGCAGAGCTTCCAAACACATCAGGGACAAAGGGCTGTATGAAGTTAGCATTTGTTTTATAAAATCCTTAGCAGTCTGCATACCAAGATCCTGAGGCCTAATATAAAGCTACCATTAAAAAAAAAAAAAAAAAAACTTCACTTGAGCAAGGGGGGATTAACAAATACCTGCCCAGCACAGTGAGAGCCTTGGAAAGGTGCTGTAGGAATTAAAAGAAATGGATGGTCTTTTCTCTGTAGGGCGATGGGTGTGGGGCAATATTCTGCACTGATGTAGCTGTCTCACGGCAAACCTGGTCCTGCAAACGTCAATGGCAAAATGCCTATTGCCTTCAAGCACCTGTAAAGCAGACATGCTGCACCGTTCTAACATGTGACTTGCATGTTTGCGGCTACCGTGTATTCTGACATTGCGATTGGTGGGTCGTGTGTGTGAGACCTGGACACACTTTTCCTCGGGCAGCAGGTCCCAGTCTTAGGCTCCAGGCAATGCCACGAGTGAGCCAGAGACAGGCTGGAAGGGAAACAATAAACCCAGCTTCTGCAGAAGCAGCGAGAGTCATAATCACCAGAAATGTTTCTGGAGTGATTGCTGAGCCTGGTTTCACCCCTCCTGCTGGAGCAGGAGTGAAGGGCCAAACACTCATTACTTACCTAAAGGATCTCTGAAATGGCAGCAGGATGAGCATGGGTGACAGCTCCACTCCATGGGCACGGTGGTGTCGTCCGTGGCAAAGGCAGCATTCCTCATTGCAAAAGACACAGCTTTCTCAGGCACCTTTTGGAGACTTTGGAATAAGCCCAGGAATTGCCACCCAGTGCAAACCTCCCTACCTTCTCCATATGCAAGACATGCTTCTTTGACCTGCTGTCTGCTATACCACAGAAATGGAAGGTCTCTGCCAACACTTGTATCAGGCAAGCTTATTGGGGTAAGGACATTGCATAGCTGGTGGACCAAGAAAGGGCCTTTTGCAGCTGCCTTTCCTCATGCAAAAGCCTGTTGAGGTCAGACCCAACTTTTGCATATATAGTGAAAATGAAGGTCAGTAAATCCCAGGCTCCGAGGCATCAATACAAAGGGCAGGAGATAACCCTAAGGGCATTGTGGGTATACAACGGATGTCTCTTTCCCTGCAGCATCTCGTCTTGTCTAGTGCCAGAGGCAGGACCTTGGACTTGATTTGTATATGGTTCGCTTTGGCGTGGTGAATCCAACTTTCCATGTTCCACTTTGAAATGTGCAAACACACTAAATGGGGAATGCGAGGTACATTAAAGAGGATGGCCTCAGCTGGGCTCCTGGGCCTTTTCTCCCAGACGACAGTTCTCTCCTGTGCCTTTGGTGAATAGTCAAGGGATAGGACGCATGATTAAGCTGTTAGTACTCAGGACTGGGCACCTAGAAATCTGTGTTCTCTTCCTGGTAATACCTCCAGCCCTTGGGTCAGCAACCTCATCACTTTAGTCCAAATTCTCTAAATGTGGCCTCGCTTTGGATGCTGCCGTTGCTAGCTGCCCATCTTTCATAGGGCTTAATTTTCAGAGGTATTGAATGTAGCGGTTAAGGGTCACTGCACCTGTATTTTGCCTCTGTGGTCCTTAAAATGCACCCAGTCTAAGATCCCTGTTCCTCAGCAGTCACCTTTTTTGGGTGGAGACCTGCATCTCCCTTCATCTGTACAGTTCACGGCCTGCACCACAATGTTCTCAGCAAGTCAGCCTAGCTAAACACATCAGCGTCTGTGCTTTGCTTTCTCTGCAAAGGCCCCAGACAGCTCTGGTTGCCACTGTTTAGCAGTTACCACATAGCTGTTTCTAAGCAAGCACATTTACTATTAACGTGAAAGCATTACAGTGAAAACTTAAAAAACAAACCTACACTCTGCAGTAAGCAATGCCAAGATGGGCTCTGATGGGTGTCAGTCCCTTCCCTATGGAGTGGAGGCCTCTGTTGACCAAAAGGTCCTGTTCATTTGCTGAGTAGGTTTAAACTTGGTCTGTTTGTCCCAAGGTCCTTTTAGTCTGTTGGTCTCTGGAGAATCGTCTAAGCTACCACATATCAGCTTCCCAGGAGGTAGGGGAGCAGAGTTTACAGCCTGGCTGATTTCCCTTAATCACCACGGTCTGCTTTTAGTCCCTGGAGGAGCTGTGCTAAGTCCTCTGTCCCCCCCTCCCTGAAGCAGGGTATAACCATAAACAGGTTATTCATCTGAAAAAATTGGACCCCAAAGATTTTATCTACGGTTGCAATAACTGTCACAGCTCCTCCCTAAGAGTTGCCTACAATCTTGGTCCACAATAATACATAAGTTTAATAGCACATGCTGTCAGTTCTTGGCTGCGTGTGTCCCCTCCCAGTGTGTATGCTGTCCCAGCTCTGTGCCATAACTGGGACCCGAATCACAATTAGATCATCCAAAAAGACCACAGATCCCTTTCAGCGGCGAAGGCAGCGGGGCGGGTATATTGTTAATTGACCACTGTAAAAAGTGCCCCACGAGTGCTACACATACACTTAATATATTTATGCACCTGGCAATGGTTCTGACTCAGTAAAGAGCAGGAATGTGCATTCATCCCTCGACCACACAAAAACACTCCCCATATCCCCTCCTTACCTATGTAGTTGTCACCTTTTGATGCGGTAAGATATTGCCTTTTACCTTGTGTTGGATGATTCGGCCAAAACATCCCTTTCCATCACTTTGTCATTTTGAGGGTACAGTCAGCCCTTGTTAGCAATGGGGTATTGGGGTGTTCTGGTACCTTTCTGGATGGTGCTTGCATGTGTGTTCTGTATGTAAAACTTCGTTAGGAAAGTGTGTTTCTAATACCAGGTCTGTTCATGACGGCTACTGTGAGTCTCCCAGCATTCACAACCTGACTTTGCTTTGTGCCACCCGGACTTGACTATTACTTTAGCTCAGGCCGTCTACCTGCCTTGGTAGCTACTAGATCTCGTGTCCCATAGTCTCACCTTCCCCTGCAGTAGGTCTTTCAAAGCTACTGCAGAAAATTAACTTCTCTGTCTCACCTGAGCACAAGGCAAGGGGAATTGAGGGTATGTCACTCTTATCAAAATCAGTTGGGCTCTGAAAAATGGAAGCATCTAAAATCAGGGGCACATTGGAAAAACGTGCCCTTAAATTTATGTACCTCTTGCCCCCTGTTCTGTGAAATGGGTGCAGCACAGCACTGCGAGTTAGCTCTTGGTAAAACCTTGGAGCTGATGGGCTGGAAAGTGTTACAGACTCGAGAGAGAGCTGTTGCCATGTGATATCACGGAGCCGTGAGATCTTCCCGGTGTGGCTCAGCCTGGGCATTGTCTGTTTTTTTCCCTCCTGTAACCGAACAGGGACGGAGGGGGATCACGCTGCACTGTCTGCCCGGCTGCACTGGCTCCTGGCATTTAAGCTCCTTAGGCATTCAGGGGACATGAGCTCACTTGCTCAGATTAGCCAAACACAACAAGCTGTTTAAGGCTATTTCCGACTTAGCTTTGACATTTGCCAGAAGAGCCTTCAGGCTGCCTTGTCCCCAGCATGGCAGGAGCAGCAAATGAGCTGAAGCTGTGGCAGCCCTGTATGTCACCTGAGCAATTTCGGGTTTGGGAGGAAGCCCCACGCTGCTCCTCGCGTGTCCCTTTGTGACACCTGCACTGGCCGGTGGTTGTCATAGTAACACATTTGTCTGCCTGACTGCCAGCCTCACGGACCCTGGGATGCAGATTTTGCTGATTCCACCATTGCTCCTGGCGACCTTAGCCATGCAAAAAATGTTAGACGCGACTGTAGTTTTCCCAGTGAATCCAGAATGTGGGAATGGGCATGGCCTGCATTTGTTCCCAGTTGGTGACGATTAAAATTAACAGAGGGGAAAGTCAGAAAGGGCTAGTAAAAGCCCTCTCGGCTATGGAGAATACTAAGCCTGTTCTAGTCACGAGTAAGCCGTGGCCCTTCAGAACCACAAACCGACTGCAGCGATGGAAGAGGCCTTTGCTCTTGCACAATAAATACAATCAAGCTGCCTTGATTCACACTAAGGCCAGGGAGAGCCTTTGCACATCCAGGCATGTGCTGCATCAGTAGGAAACTGGAGCAATTCCAGAAATTTTCAACACAAAGTTTGCACATTGAAAAATGGGATTTTGGGCAAAACTCTCAAAATTTTCCATTGAAAATATGTTTTTGCATTTAAAAAATGGAAAAATATGTATTTTTTTAATAACTTGTAATTGTTCTAAGAAAACTGCAAAATTTTCCATGGAAATCAGTTTTTTGCAGACAGGACATTCAGACCTAGAATGCATATAATTTAAAGAGGAGGGACAAGCTGAAGCATTGTTCACAACGCTGAAAGCCTGCATCACTCTAATGCCCACCTTTCCCACCTATTGTCTGCTATACTCATCTTATGCCGCACCTCAATTGATATTGTAAATTCTTCAGGGCAAGAAACTTGAGCCAGATCTGGACCAATTACGGTGAGGAAAATTAGGCACAGCCTCAGGTCAGTGTACAGAGCTGACTTTAATTGACTTGTACACTCCTGATTCTGGAACTAGTCAGAGCTGGTTTTGGGGTTTTTTTTAAATTAGAGCAGCTTACCCAAAGGCTGCTCTAATTTACACCTGCCTTAGACTTTTAAAGACACCTAAATCACCACATAAACATTTTCAGCGAAAGCTGTGGGCTGCTGCCAACTCACAGCTAATGAGCCACTCAGCGCCCTGGCTCAGGCTGACGACCCCATAGCCCTGAAGCGGGATTGTTCATCTAAGCACCACCATGGCTATTTTGCTAGCACAATTTGACTCCATAGTCCTGCTCTGGCAATACTTAAGACCTGATAACCCTCTGAGCCTGTAACCGGAGGGCCAATACAGGCCACCAATAGGTGAAAAGGAAACACGGCACCTGTGTAAAAGACAACCAGGACTCCAGGGAAATGTAGGGTGAGCGTGAGAGAAGTACGGTGTGAGCAGACGAGAAAGAGAGGTTCAGTCAATACAGTTGCTGTGCCTTAGGAGCCTAAGGACACGTCTACACTACAACATTAAGCTGACAATTTAACTTTAAGGTGCCTTCCTACCCCCCGCAGTAATGAAATCAGTTGGGCTTGTCCACACCACGCTCATCGTGTTTGAGTCCATTTTCCACTCTTGGCCCTTGCATTGATGCACAGAGCAGTGCACCATGGGTAGCTATCCCCCAGTATCGCTAACTACAGGGGGTTTTGGGAAGGGCTTGCAAAGCCCCATGGGACTAAAACGTTGTTGTTGGGGGGGGGGGAATGGGAACATGGCTTTGGGCTCCTGTGAGGCAGTATCCACCCTCCCTTTCTATGAACAGCAGGCAGCCCGGACTTTTTCCCAGCTTTTTTTCAAAGGTCTGTCTTAGCTGCACATACGCCATAGCCTGAGAAAGATAGATCATCATGCTCAGCTGTGCACTCCTGTACCCAGAGCTGTTGGGTCCCCGCTGCTCACAGCCGATCAGCGCTCTGCTCGGGTGGAGTCGTCGCCCATCCAGCTCGGGTCTCCATGCTACCGTGTAGCCCGCTCCCAAATCCAGCCTCAGAGGGGCCAACCTTTGCTCCATCTGGACCCCTTGGCAGTCCTCCCCCCAGGAGGGTGCTGGGAAGTCTCGGTTAGAAATGACTCTCAGCCAGTGTGGAAGTCAGAGGGTTTATTAGCAATCCAGTTCACACAGCAGCTACGACGGTTGGCTATCGGATTAACCAGCAGGTATTGTGGTAAACCTCAGGATGGGCAGGGTCAGTCTCTAGAGAGCCTGCCTCTTAGACCCCCATTTCCCTACTATCCCCGCTCATCCTTTATTCTCCTTCCCAGGCTAGGGAGCCATGCCCTTGGTTTAACCAGCCACAACCTGTGTGGCTGGCAGGGGGTCGAGGTAAAGTCTGCCCTAACTCTCCCCCGGCCCACTAGTGGCTCTTACACCTATCACACACCTGTGTCCCATCACCAGAATACAGGAGCAGAAAAGTGGAGTGGGGTTATCACCCCTAACATCCTGTATTAGCCCAAGAGGGGTTTCCCGCTCCATCACGCGCACATATGCCATAGCCTGAGAAACACAGGTCATCACACTCAGCTGCACACTCTTGTGAGCATCACACGCTGTGTCCTGTACTATTTCCAGACCTGAGACAGGAGCAATGCAATGTCCTTCAAGCAGCGCTGCTGCCAGCCACAGAACGAAATGATTCCTGGTTGCTGTTGGCACTCATGCAGTGGCTGAAGATGATGGAGCAGCACTTCTGGACCCAGGAAACAAGCACTGACTGGTGGGAGCACATCGTTATACAGCAATAGGATAACGAGCAGCGGCTGCAGAACTTTTGAAGGCAGAAGGCAGCTTAGCAGAGCTTTTCCTGGGCTGAAATGCAGCAGCACTAAAATGAGCCCCACTCTGATAGCGATGAAGCGAGTGGTGATTGCTCTGTGGAAAGTTGTGACATCGGGCAGCTATTGCTCACTGGGGAATCAATCAGTTCAGAGCTGGTAAATCCATTAGGGCAGGGATCAGCAACACAGGCTCAGTGAGCAACCTGTGGCTCCCTGAGACAGGGCTGTAACTACAGCGGGGCCAACGGGGCACAGCCCCGGGTGGCCCAAAGAGGCTTAATAAAGCCACGCTATTAAAGGGGCAGCTTTACGGCGCTGGCTCTGAGTGCCGCTAATTGGAAGGGGCACGTTCTGATCAGAACATGCCCCGGGTGGCAAAACGCCACATTATGGCTCTGCCCTGAGCATCCCCTTTTGGCTCCCCAGCAATTTCCTCCAGGGAGCCAGGTGTGCTCCAGGGACTCCTGGCTGTCCCCAGCATTGTGGCCAAATCAGGGGCAGCAGGATTGCCCCCATCCTGCCACCACAGCCGTGTGAGCTGGAAGCAGCCCAGTGGCCGTGCTGCAATCCCTAGCGCCAGCAGGGGCTGTGCAGACAGCATGCACTCCCTCCGTTGGTGGAGCAAAGCGGCACTGCCCCACCTACCCGGAGCCAAAGTCCTCCCAAGACCGGCCGGTGGCGAGCTGCAGGTTGCAGAGACGGGGCCCTGAAATGGCCCCTGCACGGAGTTTAGGCTGCTTCGACCCTACCACCCCCAGGGCTGAACGGGCCCAATCCAGGGCCTGGGGGCAAGACGGCCTCTGTTCAACCCTGGGGTGTCAGAGTTGAAGCGGCCTGAACGCCGCGAAGGGCCCATTGCAGGGTCCCACCTCCGCAAGCTGCAGGTCTCTGCTGGTCGCTCTTGGGAGGGACACCGGCTGGGGTCGGCAGGACAGCGCGGCTCTGCCCTGCCAGCGGAGGGAGGGATGGAGGGACCGTGCGCTGCCCACACACCCCCGCCAGCGCTAGGGGCCGCGGCACAGCTGCTGAGCCGGCTCCAGCTCATGCGGTTGTAGCGGGAGGGTGGGGGGAAGTGGCTCTTCTGCTCTTTGGGGTTGCTGACCCGTCCATTAGGGGAACTGTTGTGATCCAGGTAAGCAGGGCTGTTCATTGACATTTGCTATGAAGGGTGGTGACTCTGGGCAATGGGCAGGGCTTAGTGGGTGGTTTTGCCATGATGGGGGTTCACTAACTGCACACATACCCCTAGCTTGGCACCAGACCATTGCCAAAGCATACAGATGTCGAAAGGGATACTTCTCCATGGTGTTGCAAGGGCTAGTGGATCACGGGGAATTTCACAAACTTTGATGTGAGATGGTCAGGAAAGGTGCATGATGCCTGCATCTTTAGAAACACAGGTCTGTTCAGAAAGCTGCAGTCAGGAACTTTCTAGATCACCAAGTAACTACTGATGATGAAATAGCAGTAGTGATCCTGGGAGACCTAGGCTATGTCCACACGTACATCATTATTTCAAAATGAGTTATTTCGAAATAAAGTCCTTATTTCAAAATAAGTTAATTCGAATTAAGGGAAAAGCTCAAAGTGAAATACCATGTCCAAACACAGGACTTGCTATTTCATTTTAGGAGAGGGGCACCATGGGAGATGTGGCCACATGACTCCCTCCCTGGGCCATGCCCCCACCCAATATAGGCTAAAAGGAAGGCACCCTGGGAAGGAGAAGGGCAATAATGGTTATTTTGAAATAACATGTCCGAATGGCAGTATTTTGAAATAACCTATTTGAAATAACAGCCGTTTCAATTTAAAGAAGGTTTAAGCTATTTTGAAATGACGGCTCTTATTTCAAAATGATAGAGTCCATCATTTCGAAATAAGAATACATCATGTGGACCTCATCTCTTTTATTTTGAAATAACCAGCGTTATTTCAAAATAAAAGAGATGTGTGGACATTACCCTAGCCTATCCCTTGCTCCCAAGACTTGTTAAGCTATACATCAGCCACCTAGACAACTATAAGGAGCGGTTCAGCAATAGCCTGAGCAAGTGCAGAATAGCGGTGGAGTGTACCTTTGGCTGTTTAAAAAGGTTGCTGGTGCAGTTTGCTTATTAGGTTAGACCTCAGTGAAAGCAACATCCCCATAGTTACCATGGCCTGCTGTGTGCTCCATAATATCTGTGAGGCAAAGGGTGAGACATTTCTGCAGGGGTGGGGTGTGAAGTCAGAGAGGTTGGCAGCTAATTTGCTGAGCAGCCAGATACCAGGGCAATTAGAAGAGCCCAGTGAGGAGCTCTGCATTTCTGTGAGGTTTTACAGATCCAGTTCAGTAAGGCGCCATGGTAATGTGTACCGCTTCCCTGAGTTTTGCCTTCCCATACCATCCTTTCTGTTGCATCAGTTTCCCTGCACCTCCCCTTGTCCCTCCAAACCCCCATGCTTGGAATTAATGAAGAGTATTTAATTCACGGCATGTTGATTTTTATTGCACAAACATAAAGAAACTGAAAGAGGAGGAAAATAATTGAACCTTGGATAAATGGTGTGATAAAACTGGGAGGGAAGAAACCAAGTCAGCTTGTCTGTGAAAGCACAGAAGTCTTGCCCATCTAAGGTATTTGAAGAGTCAGCTGGCTTTTGTTCTTAGATCTTTCCCCCAATGTTGAGTGAAACGGATCCTGCACTTTCTCTCCCCACACGCTCCCCTTCTGAAGCGTTTTGGAAATGGGGATTAGGAAGAAAGTGCTACTTTCAATCCTGCAGGGTTTGCAGAAGGACTCTAGCCTCAAGCTGTTTTTCTTGAAGCTCAACCAGACACCTCAACGTGTCTGATTGGTCCTTCAGAATCTGCAGCATCTCATCCTACATGGCACGGGCCTGGTCCTGAGATATTCTCCAAGTCCAGGTCCAGTTTTCCAGACAATGAAATCCTCCAGGCTTGTAGCTCCATGTCAGCTATCCTGGGGGCATTCATTATCTCACCGAACATGTCATCATATGTTCTCTTTTTCTGCTTTCTAATCTGGGAGAGCCTCTCCGCTGGTGTGGAGGATGCACTGCTGAAGGCCAAGCTTTCCTTTGTGAAAGATGCAAAGCACAAAGTGACCATTGTAAGTGCATGCAGTGGGTCTAGTGCAAGGTTACTATTTACGAAGCACTCTCCTTATCACATGCTAGTGCAAGCCAGAATGTAACTTGAATCCCAGCTCTTTAATTAACCAGGTTGCTGTTCCAACCATGGTGAGTATGGCCCACAGGGAAAGTGTCCTATTGGGGTGGAAGGAATAAGGCAGCCCTTCCCAGAAACCTTCTGCAAAGGACTGTGGTGTACCTCCATGAAAGTTTCCTGGAGATCTCCATGGAGGATTCCTGGGCTGTCCCTGTGCACATAAACAGTCTTTTCCAGAGGGCACCCTCTGAAGTGAAAGCAGCCACTGGGAAGCAGACCCTCACTTTTTTTTTTCATATTACATATAGACCACAAGGGCATGTAACCCCAACAGTTGGAGTGGAATTGCATATTCACCGGAGGCGCCATCCCCAGCATCATGCTTAGCCACCATCCTGTCCTGCTCCAGGGTTAAAAATAGCTCCTGGTTCTCTGGGAGAATGGATCCCCTGATCACCTGCCTCCCCTTCTCCTTCTTATCCAGAATGTCCTTCTTATTGTTGCCAGAAGTGGCCCGGGACTTGAACACCTGGGAGGTGTTCACACTGTGTTGGGGGTAGTGGTGAGACCACCACCAAGTGGTTCACATCTCAAGTGGTTCACAGTAGAAGTAGTATGTCTGGGGAGCAGAAGCGGAGTGACTGTTCACCTCTCTGGTCTTCTGGTACACTTGCCAAAGTTTCTCTGATTTTCACATGGCTCAGTTGTATGTCCATCCGTCGCATGTCCTGCCTGATCTTTTCATGGATGCCTATGTTTCTTCAGCTGGTCAGAGCTGTGCCCACACAGACTCTTCTCCCTGTGGACTGATAAGATCCACCACCGCCGATATACTCCAGGCTGGAATGTGCTTGGGTCATTGAGTCCCCATAATGACCTGGGCTGGTGAGCTCTCAATGCTGATCAAACAGGAAAGGGCAACTCAAAATTTCTTGGGCCTTTAACAGGGGAAGGGCTGTTTCTTGTGTACCTGCCTGCTGGGCAGTGAAGTTAACAACTATCTCTAGAGTGGTCATGGTGAAGCATCGTTGGACACCGCCTGAAGGCCAATTCAGTAGACTTACACAATGCTGCATCTGCACAAGACTAGGGTTTAGGCCTGAAGATCTTGAGTGGAGGGAGATGTCTATCTCTGGTCCCTTAGCCAAACAAACCCAGTCAGTTTCTGAGGTCCCGAAGCCTGTCTCCTGACCTTTCCTCAGCGTTCATCCCAGCTATCTTCTGCAGCTTCTGACTCAGCTGGATGACTTCTGAAAATCCCTTTCCTAGGCACTTAACTGGCTCCACACACGACAGGGAACCTAGGCGTAACAATGCTGCTTAAACTCAGGGCTGAACAGGCAACTTGAGCCAGGCCACTTAGCAGCAAAGCATCGCTCCGTTCAACAGAGAAAGGCCTGACTTCATTGAAAAAGCTGGACCCCAGTACCTGGGATTTTCAGAGAGGTCTAGAAGAATTTGGTGTCCAAGGACTATTAAATTTCAGCTCCCTGATACCCAAGCATCCCCCAACACCAAAAGAACCAGTCAGTGAGTGGGTAAGCAAGTTTTAGGGCAACTTGATTTTAAGGCCAGACAGGACCATTGCAATCATATAAACAAGCCTTCTTTAGACCAACTTAGTAGAGGAAAGCTATTCCAAGGCCTGGAAGAATCAGGCTCCATCACCATTAAGGCAAGAGAAGGAACCTAATTATTATTGCTCTGCACCTGGGAGGTGATTGATTGCCCCTGACCAGAGGAGGCTGAGCTAGGCTGTACAAGGAGCTGATGCAGCTCAGCTGAGAGAAGAGACCCAGAAGAGAAAAGCTGGTAGGGGAGGGAGGTGGAAGTCCCTCAGCATGGAGCAAGGTTTGGTAGTTGGAAATTGACTGTGGCCAGGAAGAAAAACTAACTGTTGTGGTGGGGCCCTGGAATAGAGGAGGACTCCGAGTCATAGTCTATGCTCGGACTGAAGCGTGTGTGACTTTGCTGGACGGCTGAGCTACTGAAAACCCAGGGAGAGTCCAGGAATGAACCCAACAGGAATTAGCCATGGTGGCTGAGAAAGTGGCCACCAAGGTGATGCAAGAGGCAAAAACCCTTTACCGTGCTGTTCTCAGGAAGGATGGGGTAACTTAGAGCTAAAGATGAATCTACTTGAGTACCTTTGTCTTTTTTCACTTGTACCATGAAGGCCCAGATGTACTATGCGTCCATTGACTTCAATGGCATTCAGAAGCTTAAATATCTGTGATGCTGTGAAAAATATTGACCCTTCAGGAGCCATCCTCTCAAAAAACAATCACCAGGTCCCTTTCCTCCTCCTAATGCAACAGTTCCCAAGCTGGGGAGCCAGACCCCTTGGGAGACATGCCAGAGATTTCAGGGGCCCCATGGGGCTTCTGTAATATTGAGGTCATTTAGCCCCATGAGCTACACATTGGGTGAAGCCTCCCTAAAGGCCATGCTGGCTGGGGTGGAGAAAAAGCCTCTCCCCCTCCAACTCCCCTGCAAAGAAGCAGCAACCCCGAGCTCCACCCTGGCCATTGTGGCAGAGCAGCCACACACCAGCTGGTGCCGACAAGACAAAAGTGGCCCTGACTGACCTGCCAGCACCCACCTCCATTATCCTCGGTCCATGAGGGATGGGGAGAGGTGGGGGTCACACAGGACTTGAAGTTGTGGCTGCTCCAGGGAAGGCTCAGCTCCTCACTCAGGTAAGAGTCATTTATTGTTAGTACATAATTTAATGTAGTTATCATTACATCTGTTTCTAGGGCTTATATGTGTTTATGGCCAGTGAGGGGAGGGATGTGTTTTACCAAGAGTTAACCAGCGGGACACTCGCTCAGAAAAGTCAGGAACCACTGATGAGTGTGGGGTGTCCCCATTCATCTCTTCATGAGATGTATGTGGAAAACCTATAATGTCCCATCCCAAGACACGGGAAGCTGGGAGTGGTGTAAGGGGAGCAAGCTCTTCTTGATCCCATGGGCCTGGCTGTCCCATCGAGAGTTTTAGGTAAAAGATCCTAAAGCAGCTAGCCATTTGGGTATCCACCCTGTGATGTCTTAAAGGAGCCTGGCTTTCCGAAGGGGGGTGCTCAACGTTCAATGAAAATCAGGCTCTTAAAGTTGCTGAATGAGAGCCACCTGTCTCCCAAAATGCCCAGTGGCTCTTGATAATCTTGCACTTGTTGCTTCTGGCAGATGAAGAGTGGCTGGGGAGGGACGGTGCACAGAGCAAGGTTTGGTTGTTTCTTGAGGGGAGAGGGAAGGAGACTGAGAAGGTTTTGTGGGGGTGTGAGATTTACACACGTTTCCAAGAAAAAATGGTTCTTGAAGACTAACCCTTGGCCCCACTCCACCCGCAGCCCAAACCAGGGAAAGGGGTTGTTTATAAAGCTTATTTAAACAGAAAGCAAACCAGGAAAGAATGGAGGAGGCAACACCAAAAAAAAAATGAAGCCATTACAAAAGGCCAGGGGGTGTAGATGTAGCAGTCAATGTTGGACTTATAACAGGGGCTACCAGTTGAAAAGGAACCAACCGCAAAAGAAGAATTGATTATGGCCCAGGTCCTCCAGAGAGGAGGCACCCAACTCACCCTGATTTCAAAGGGAGTTAGGCACCTACAGAGCTTTGAGAAGCTGGCCCCTATGAACTCTGTGCCTGCCGTCTTCATATGTGCGGTGTCGTTATAGGAGCCTGCATCCTAGCGTGTTAGAGAGACAAGGTGGGTGAAGCCATGACTTTTGTTGTCCCCACGTCTGTTGGGGAGAAAGGCCAGCTTTAGAGCCACACAGCCCTCCTCCTCCAATCTGGGAGATCTCATCTCTCACACCAGCAAAAGGGGGTCCAGTCAAAAATACGACCTCATCCGCTTTACCTGGTCTTTCTACCATCTTCGTGGTCACTCAGCTTGTACGCTGCTGGATCTGTACCCCTGGCCCTGCATTTTGAACCCTGGTGAGTTGGCCGCACAGCATTTGATAGCCTATCACCAAGCAGGGTCAATATCTTGAATTGTATGCCCTTGGGGGTATAGACAACTTCTCAGGCTGCAGTGAGCCCTGAGTTGGCTTCATATCAGCTCAGCTCCCAACAGCAGCATTTTCCCACAGACCCTCTCTTCCTCCTTTTTATAGCTGACAGCTGGGGCCTCCTGTGCCTTAAACCATCCCCAGCTGCAGTGACTCTCCACCTGTTGAATCCCTAATAGTTTCCTTTCCTGCCCTAACAGCACTATTAAGAAAACAGTGGTGCATCCTGCTTGGTTTCCTATCAGCCAGAAAAATAGAAAGCCCCTCTCACCAACCTGGGGACTTGGTCTGCCAGGTTTGTCTTCATCAGCTCCTATGATGGTAGCTGAGCTCCACGTTGCTGCAAGTCCTCCCCACGGTCCATAGATGCAGTGAGTAATAACACCTCAGTTGAAGTTACCACTCCTTTTGGGACTCTTTAAGCGTCCCACACATTCACTGGTGATAGATCACCATGTGCTCAGGAAGCAGGTCGTAAGAGGTAAGGAAATGAGACTTCATGCTGTGGAAAACCTTAGTGATGGTGAGAAAATTATCTAATTTCTATCAGAAATGTGTCTTGGAAAATTTAAAGTGTGTATGAGAACAATTGAAAACTTCCTTATTTTGTCCAGGAAACTGAGCTCGATTTTCAATCAAAGAATTATTTTGATGGAACAATTGCAACTAGCCTTATTAGTTCCATTCTCATTATACAGATGGGGAAACGGAGGCATAAAGCAATTTAATTCCTTACCTCCAGGTCACACAATCACAATCAGAATCCACATGAATTAATTCTCAGGGCCATATTCTAACCTCTAGACCATTTTACCTTCTTGTAGCCTGACACTGTGTACCTACATTCACATTGACTCTTCCGGAAAGACCCTCAAATGTTTTACAGAGGGATAGGGGGAAAATTTTCTGCAACCCTATTGTCTTTATGGTAGTTTCTGCAGATTAGTCCTAACAAGCCTTAAAAATCCTAAAGCAGTTACTGGGCAATCCCAGGGCAAGGTTAGGAATATTGACTCCTCTTTTTTTATGGCTGTTGGACTCTCTGGGGCATAGCCTACATCAGCCTAACTACATGAGACGGGGTGTGAGATTGTTCACAACCCTGAGTGATACAGTTAACTTGACCTAACCTTGTAGTCCACTGTTCCCTCTAAGCTGTGCGCGTGTGCACGCGCACACAGGTCATGGAACCTGCGCACACAACAAAATAAAGTGTGCACAAAGAAATTTGATAGTGCTAATACTGGTGCTCACAAAGAAATGTTTTTGCGCACAAAAAGAAATTGTTTGCGTACACAGTCTATGAGTAGTTAGGGGGAACATTGACCAGTGTTTCTCAACCTTTAATGGACCGGAGAACAACTTAAGGTATTAATTACTTTACTCAGAACACCTGATGAAAACGTTCTCCAAAAAAGCTGATTTATACTGGCTGTAAAGTTTGTAATATCTTCATATTACACATTTTTGTGAAAACAGTTCACAAAACAGATTATATATAATTTTATGTATATACTGTGTTTATTTCTAAAAACTAGATACATCAGGATTATGCACACAACTTAAAACTGAAAATGATATTACTCAAGTTTTCATGGGAATTTTGGGCCTATATGTAGAACCCTGCACGGATACAAATATGGGGATCCATATTGGAGCTGCATCTGCAAGCAAGGGTCTGCGCATTTCCGTGTTGTATCCGCAGATGCAGATATAAAGTGGATATTCAAAAATATCTGCATATTTTGCAGGGCTCTAGTTCTGTGAAGATAAAAATATGTGGACCTGTATCCAATCTGCATCCTCAAGAAATGGTCCGCAGATATCCGTGTTGTATCTGCAGATGCGGATATAATGTGGATAGCTGCTGACATCTGCATCTTTGCAGGGTTCTACCTATGTGTTCAGAGTTCATCTATTCTTGGAGAAAGGTTCCTCAAAGAAAGTGTTAACTTTCACAGTAAGACAAATGAGTCTTTTTGTTAGTCTTTAAGTGCCATAGGACTCCTTGTTTGTTTTACTGAACTAGAGTAACACGGCTGGCTCCTTGGGAACTGTCAGAGTTATATCCAAGTGATTTTGATGCCAGTGGTAAGATCAGTGGAAAATTTAAAATGCCCCAGCCTGGAAGCTTTGCTGTGACCGGGGCATTTTATATCTCCCAGGCATGCATTGTGTTGCTTCTTGCCCCCACCCTATCACCTCCCCATGGGAAGGGGTTGGTGTCAGTCCCAGAGCACCTTCATTGTGGAGCACCCATGTTCGGGGGAACACCAGTTGAACACTGGTGTAGACTAGCCACCAAGAAATGGGAAGACTGTGTGACTGTGCCACCTGGTGATGCCTGCCATCGGGCTAAATGTAATCCACAAAGGGTCATAGAGAACTGGGTCCTCAACTGCAGAGGGCAGGAGAAGAGACCAGTGAGGATGGGGGTTTGAGAGTGCCGACTGTGATACTATCAGAGCCCTTACGGACACCCACCATGGCCCAGTACGTGACTGTGCTAGACGCTGTACAAAGTTAAAAAGATGACCCCTGCCCCAAAGGGCTTCTGTAGCCTTTGTCCCTAAACTTATTATTTTAATCACTAGAGTGGGAGCTAGCTGGGAAAACCAGTTTGGATTCAAAGCTCATACTGGTTACAACTAACCCAGTAATAGGTTCACCTCTTCAGCCTGTCTGAAGGTTCCACATCTGGTCACAGAACGGTAGCTACAAGCGTTCAATGTTCACGCCTGTTATGTTAAATGTCTAGGAAGGGATAATTGAATTATGTCAGCCTGACTGCATGAATTATTGCATAAAGACATCCTGTGGCAACCCTGTAATTCACAGCTTTGCACCCTCCCTCTGTTGCTTTTGTACTTTATTTACCCTTCAAATTGCCATGGCTGTGTAAATTAAAGGGGTGCTAGAACTTCCAGCTATCAAAATGTCTAATCGAATGTGGAAACAGAAGATTTATTTAAACTGGGCTTCTGCCCTGATGCCCCTAGCACCCAATGCAGATTAAAGGCTCTCTTTTTTTTTATTTATTTATTTATTTTACCGGCAAGCCAAGAGTTTATTTATCTTGGATGATCATTACAGAGTGCCTGCTGCACGGATTTAGTTAGTTATTGCCGCTCCTAGCCAGAGCAATAGAAAGCCTGCAGTGGTGGTGAGGTATGCCAAAATGCCAGCTGAACGCCTCTGTGTCCGTCCGATCCAAGACTCGATGATTTCAGTGAAACAAACAAGGAGTCCAGTGGCACTTTTAAAGACTAACACATTTATTTATAATTTATAAATAAATATATTAGTATTTATAAGTGCCACCAGATTCCTCATTTGTTTTGCTGAACTAAACTAACGCGGCTACCCCTTTAGAACATGATTTCAGTGAGCTTCCTTCGGGGCCATATGTCCGTGTAGCAGCTGAGCACGCCTTCTGACACTGCTGCCTCTGGGCTTCCCTCCTGCTGGAGGAGACCCCCTAGGGTAGCGTTTCCCAAATTAATTTGGCACCAGAACGCCTTTGGCCTTGGAATATATTTACAGCACACATGCATGCTGGTTTGTGGGGGGCGGGCGGGGGGAACTCATACTGAAAAACTGCTGCATGTATTGCTCCAAAGTTGACTTTAAAAAGTTAGGGTTTTTTGAGATGTCTTTTATTTTGCAAAGAACGGAAAATAATAAGTAGGGAAGAATGAAGGAAAATCATCTGAATGAACAACTGTCTTTCTGATAGGAGGTTGGTTAGCAACCCTATAATTAAGTATAAATATTAAGTTAATTACAAACCCAAATAACCCATCAATATAACAGTCAAAAGAAGGATGGTTAGTGTCCTGCTTGTGTACAAAAACAGGAAGTGTAATTTTCCTCAAAAAAGGGCTGTCCCTCCTTAAAGTTTAAGAAACATTTTTATGACAAATAAACACAAAACAAATTAGGTAGGGAAAAATATTTTTTTTAAATTTGAGTTTTTATAAATTTGTTGTTTATGACAGAAAACGACTGGAAAATTAAAATAAGTAACATTGGACAGGTTGTTTTTTTGTTTTTTTTTACATGGGAAGAGTTTTTTTTTTGCGTCTTTTGATCACACATCCCTTTTCCCTTTCCCCATTTGTTGGCTCCTCCCCTATTTCCCCACACCTCAGTTTCTCTCCCTCCCCTGCCATTCCCCCCACTGCAGGGGCTCCCCAATGCCTGCCCTGGCTTGCTCCACGAGGACACCCCAGCCCCTTCCCTGGCACCCATCCCACCTGGAAGGGGCTGACACCAGCCACTGAACATAGATCTCTGGCCAGGCCACCTCTCCCTGGGGCTGCGTGCAGGGCAGGAGATTTTAAAGGTCCCTAAGGGGCCCTTTTATGATGGCAGACCTACTCACATCCCGGGAAACACTGCTGTAGGGACCTTTGATCACCACAGTTCAATCCATCCATTCTGCTGACACCGCCAATAAGGGATCCTGTTTGGCAAGTGGCTTTGATATCAATGCCCATCCCTTAGGAAAGAGCCCAACAGCCACCTCCAGCACTTGGCACAGGCCACCATGGATGCAGCACCAGCACCCAGCAAGGAGATGAACAAGAGCACCTGTCCCAAGCCCCCTCGCAAGTGGGGGAGTTCAGAGCAGAGCCCAACTTCTCCGCTAGACCCATGTCTAATGAGTGCTATAATCACACGCGTGGCCCTAGAGGTGAAAGACTCGGCTTAGCTATAGTAGAGCTGCACCAGGGTGACTGCATTGCCTGCGTCAGGTGCTTTCCTTTCCGCTCTTTTTTTCTATTTCAGTCTAGTTCAAATTGAGCAAACTGTTTGCTTAAGCCACTGCAGGCCATTGTACACAAACTTGCCCTTACCACATTACAGCTCCGTTGTTTGGGGGGTGAGAACCTCTGCCCATGTGTACAGCCCCATCAACAGGGCTAGCACCTCTCGCAGAGGTGGAGTAACTAACCTATCGCTCTGGAGTTCCTGAGTTTTCTCCATCAGATTTGCCCCACTGATTTAATGAAATCAGTTTAAAAATCACTCCTTTAGTTGAAACCAGGCCAGGTTTGTGTAAACCAGGCCTTGGTCCCTCATCAGAGATACCCTGAGCCACCTAATCCTCATAAAGGGCAGGTTTTTTGTCCTAGCCAGCCTTAATTGGGCCATATGCCCACCCCACTTCTAATTTTATGACTAATTGTGGCCATAACTCCATGGGTAGGGCCCACCGCTCCCCCTTGTTCCCACACTGTGCAAAGGAAGGTGCACGGGTGCCAAACATTTCACACCGTTATTCTGTTCTCGTGTATAATATATTACATATTATTGCATTACATTGCCTATTGTATTGTATATTATATACACATATTATATTGGAAGTTATATTTTTTCCCCTCAGGATAGGACTTCATTTCAAGTCATTTCAGGCTGCCTTCCTTTTAACCGCAGCTTCACCTCCTCATTTGTAAACTGTTCATTTATGATGATTCTAGCGACCGAGGTGATGGGTCTGTGTTATTGTTCCAGGGTTGTTGCTCTTGGAGTGGCTAATCCCTGTTAAAAATTGCATGATGGGAAAAGCTGCATATTGCAAGATCTTGCTTCCAGATTTCTCTGAAGTTTGGCGGTATTCGGTACTGAGATTTTGTGTGGTCCATTTCTGTGTGAAAGCAGACAGCCTCTGTTAATTGCAGTAGTTTCTCATGGGAACACAGGACTGACCACAGTGGGTCAGATCCAAAGTCCAGTTACTTTAGTAGCTTATCTCCAGCAATGGCCCACTGCAGAAGTCGAATGCTTTAGAGGCAAGGAAACCTATGCTGAATATGTAATGAAAGAGGTGCAAGGGTTTGACTGTTTTTTGCACTTTCATAACTGATGTGCAAGCCCAGAGCTGCTGGGGCCACGAATGGTCAAGTCCGGAGGTGCCAGAGCTCAGCCTTGGCTCGCCTTAAGCCCTTGAAGGAAACTGTGGTGAGCAGCCAGAGAATAACCTTGCTACCCTGGAAAGTCTCTTAGTTAAAGACTGTCAAGATCCTGGCTCAGGATATGGGCTGAGGCCACAAGCTGCAGTTTGCACATTGAAGGGAAAAGTTGGCGCTGTAGCTGATAAGTCGTGCCGAGTCAGAAACCAAGGAGGACAGGAGAGGTTGGCGTAGTGGAAGAGGCAGGGTGAGGAAGCAAGGCAAAGGAACCTGGGGCTGGGAAGAAGTGACATATCAGAAACGCACCAGGGTCTCTGTGCAGCCCTGAGCCAGGGCTCCACCTAGTTGCACAGATGGCCTCCAGGTGCTTACCCCAGCCCTTTAAATAGCACACCCCAGCAAACTGAGAAGTCGGTCCGCCCTGCCAATCAGGGTCTCCGAAAGGGTGCATCCAGGGAAGGCAGAATCTGCAGGATTTCTAAAGCTCTTGTGCTGTGTGCCATTTGGAGCAGTCAAATAGCAGTGTACACACACAAGCTGCCCAGAACCAGCAGGGTTCAGACCTCTGGATCCTCACAGAGATGGTCTTATGTGGTGAAATATGGAAGTTTTGATCCTTTCCAAAACACTTGGTTTTGTGTCTTTACCCTTGCTACTGTAACTGTGGATGTTCTTATTGTCCATCTAAGTGTCCAACCCTGTTTAGAATCCTACTAAGTTCAGTGATATCTTGTGGCAATGAGTTCCCCAGGTTACTTGTGCATTATGTGAAAAAATATTTCTTGTTTTTAAATTTGCTCCCTTTCTACTCCACCAAATATCCACTTCTCCTAGTGTAATGAAAGGCAAATGGAGGTGTGCACTTTAGTCTCTTTATTGGTCATTTTGTAGGCAAAAAGACTGAGGGGCATCCAAGAACTGTATTCTTCCCCTGATGTCATTTTAAAAAAAAATCAACTGTTCCTTTAACTCAGCCTCGTTCTCCTTGGTATCCTAAAAATTGTGACCATTTGTCCTTGACATGCTTTCTGGCCTGTGGGCTTTCCTTTACCTTTTTCCACTTGTTCACCTGGTGTAATGGTGTGATGCTTTGCCCTCATGTTAGTTCCTTGCCTGTCTTCTGTCCTCTGGCAAAGGCAAGGTTGAAAGGTCCAGACAGAGCGTGCAGCAATGATCAGGAAACATATGCTTCCCCTGCGACGACTGCTGAATAGTGGAGCTAAAAATACCAGCGTGTGTGTGTTGTTTAATGTGGTTATGCAATTGAAATTCACAGATGGATCGGTGACACATCTGGGAGGTTGGTGTAATGGTTTCCCCATCCCTGTGCTGGAAATGTCATAAATAAACCTGTGTCCGCAGGGAATCCTGTCATACGTTCCAGCCTCCATCACCTGTAGCGTGAGCGGGGTGGGCACTGAATTGGCTTGGATTTTCAATGCCTGGATCAGAAACCAGGACATTTTTCCTTGTCCTGCGTTAAGTAAAGTTGTCAGATAATCAGCAGGGGATTGTGTCCTGGTGCTTGGGTACCAAGGCTCTCCACCCTGAACTTGACTTAAAGTAGAAACCATGCTTGCTTGTTAGCTCATGAGAAGGGCGTTCATGGCTCCCCATCATTCTGGGTAATAGGCAAGTGCTGGCAGGCATCAGCTGAGAGTGATGGCTCTTTGTGCAGCCCCTAGCACAACTGCGTAGTGAGAGCCAGTCCCTGCCATGACGAGTTCACAACCTAAGCAGGTAAAGGGTGGCCATAGGGATGAAGGTTTATGATGCCCATTTTGCAGCCAGAGAATCACAGAAGGTAAAGGTTGGGAGGGAAATCATCTAGTCCAACCCCTGCTCAAAGCAGGATCAAACCCAACTAAATCATCTCCGCCAGGGCTTTGTCAGGCTGGGCCTTATAAACCTCTAAGAATGGAGATTTCACCACCTCCCTAAGTAACCCTTTGCAGAGCTTCACCACCCTCCAAGTGAAAAAATCTTCCTAATATCCAATCTAGACCTCCCCACACCCTGCAACTTAAGACCATTGCTCCTAGCTCTGTCATCTGCCATCACTGAGAACAACCTAGCTCCATCCTCCCTGGATCCCCGGTGAGGCAGTTGAAGGCTGCTATCAAATTCCTCCATATTCTTTCCGCCAGCAAACTAAAAAAGGCCAGTTTCCTTAGTCTCTCCTCATAATTCACTTGCTCCAGCCCGATGATCATTTTTGTTACCCTCTGCTGGTCTCGCTCCAATTTGTCCCTGTGATTCCTGTAGTGGTGGGCCCCCATCCAGACACAATGCACCAACTGAGGCCTCACCGGTGCCAAATAGAGAGGAATAATCACATCCCTCGATCTGCTGGCAATGCTCCCTCTGATGTAGCCCAATATGCTGTTGGCCTTCTTGGCAGTAATGAGACACTGTTGACTCATATCCAGCTTCTTGTCCACTCTAACTCCCAGGTCCTTTTCTACCAAACTGCTGCTTAGCCAGTCAAAGCCAAGTATGCACAAGTTCATGAGACACTAAAAGACGCAGTTGCAAATGACGTCTGTGGCAGAGGCAGGCATTGATTCCCAATCCCAGCAGCCCAGCCCATCACAAGAGCATCCTTTCTCTTGAGTCTTGTTCTTAATGGTAGACAAGTGTCCACGTTCATGACGCCCTTAGCACACAACTATTTGCAGCCTTTGTAGCAAACCCAAGAGGGGTAAAAACTGTAGGCAGGGATAGCAGAACAAACTACACCCTTTTCCCTCAATACAGACACTCCAGATGGGGCCTGAGGCCTTTGGGGGGAGAGGGAGGAAATCTTGACCATGCTGCTCTGAGTAAAGAAGAAAGCTCTCATCTCCAGGGCTTTGATCAGCACCCAAGTCACAGGCAAAATGACATCCTAACCTGGAAAATCCCCAGGCTTGCAGATTTTAGTCCTTCTTCCACGTGTGCAGCGTATAATTTGCTGATGTGGGTGAATCTGCCTGCTCTGCTTTGCCAGCACAATGAGATCTCTGCCTTCCTGGCCCCAGTCCTCAGCTAAGCTGCATACATGTGAGGATTAGGGTTGTATTCTCTGAAACAAGACCTTAGTCATGTGGCATGACAATTGGCCCTAACTGTGAATGGTTCAGCCGCAAGGCAACAGGGCAGGAAGCAGAGATCTGACAGTACCCCTTCTGCTGTCACTTTGTCTGTTTTCAGTCAAAAAGAAAAGCTAATATGAGTATAAAAAGGTTCTCCTAAATTGGAAATCAAAACCATGGCTTTAGAAGAAGGGGGTTAACCATCCCCCAGTACTGCCGTCCCCAAGTATTACAAAATCATGAGTCAGTGCTCAAGGAGCATCCACTTAACACTGACGTGAAGACACTTCCGTCATCATGGTTCATCCACCTCCAGTTACATCTGCCAGAGAAATTCTAAAGAGGTAGCCGTGTTAGGCTCGTTCAGCAAAACAAACAAGGAGTCCTATGGCACTTTTGAAGACTAACAAATCTATTTATTGCATGAGATTTCATGGGAGAAAATCCCGCTTCGTCAGATGCTTGAATCTTGAAGCTCCCTTTCTGCCTTGAACTGTCCACACTGGAAGATAGGTCTGTATTAATTTAATATAGTTAGGCTGGTGGATTTTTCATTCCTCTGAGCAACATAGTTATCTATTAAGTTTTGACGAGGCCTTACAAATGATATGTTTAGCTTTTAAACTCATGAGATTTTAAAAGATAATAATCTTGCAGCTCATGTTCTCAAGCTTTTTCTCCACCTTGCTCCTTTTTCAAACCCAAGCTAAGCCCTGGTCTACACTAGAAAATTAGATTAACCCAACAACGTCTCTCAAAGGTGTCAAAAATCTGCACGTCTGAGCGACATAGTTAAGCCAACGTGAGCCCACATCTACACTGCTGGCAGCAAATTCACCCATCAAATCAATCTGTCTGGATCAACTTAGCAGTCAGTTAAGACCTTGAAGTAGATTTGAAGATCGGCTAACTAAAACCTCCCCCCTCAAGTGGCATATAGCACTGGGTCAACGGGAACGTATTTCTCATCAGCACAGTAAACTGAAGACACCGCTATGAACGGGAGTTAGCAAGTCAGTGGGAGTCACACAAACTACTCTACATGGCTTGCATAACTCCTGTTGACTGCCACTGAATTTTGCGAGCTGTGTAGACCTGGCCAAAGTTCCCGGGTAGGCAGCACTAAGTCGGCAGAAGAATTTATTGTCACCCTAACTTCTACCTCTCAGGGAGGCGAATTAACTACATTGACAGGAGAACCCCTCCGATGGCTCTAACAGGTGTCTACACCGAAGCGGCGTAATGGCAAAGCTGTGCTGATCTAGCATTTTAAGTGTAGACCTGATGCAAGTGTCCCCTGTGATCATAGGTTTCCAGGACCTGATGTGACGCAGGCATGCCCTGGCAGGTACATTACATCTGTGTCCAGCCAGCATCTTGATATTTCCCCAAATGGAGACATACGTGCTGTCTACAAAAAGCTACAAGTTGCTGATTTTATGATCATTTAAGAGTGTTTGTATGGGAAACCTCTTGAGAGTTATGTAACATGTAAAAAATCGGCTTCCAAAACTGGTGGAAGCAAATTTGTCACCAGAAGCAGAGGAGTCTCGGACCTCACCCCATCAGTGCTGAGCACAATCGATACCTGTTTACCCAGCTCAGCCCTGGGTTTACAAGCTGGGGGAGAGTATGGACAAAGATGAAGGTAGGGTTTGTCTATGCATGAAATGCTACAACCGTAGCCTTTCAGTGTAGATGCTCACTACAGCAATTAGGGGGTGGAGTTGAGGGTCTCGTATCTCTGTCAATAAGTGGCAGCTAGATCAGAAGAATTCTTCCATCAACCCAACCTTGTCTATTCTGGGATTAGGTCTGTTTAACTGCTTCGCACAGAGGTGCAAATTTGTCACATCCCACAGGGACATTGGCTGAGTTGTAGAGCAGCCCCAGGGTCTGATCCTGAGGGCACAAACGTTATCCATTACGGGGGTGACTTCCTGCCTGTGGCATGCTCATAAAAAGGGGACCCCCAGGTTGGACGAGCAATGTGGAAGAAATGACAGGAAGGGTCCTTGTTACTAAATATGGGCCACAGACTGTGTTTTTGTCTTTTACTTGTAGCCTTATGTTTCCAAATCCTTTCACTTGCTTTGTTTGAATCTTTAATTCAAGCTTGAGAAAAACCAAAGTGACGTTTGACATGTCTAAGTGCCAACACAAGCGTGTTGAACTGCCAGGAAGTTGAAGAAGTGGGATTCAAGCTGCCACAGAAACAGCAAATCAGTGCATGTAGCAGGGGCCAAAAGACAAGGGACTGGCCTTTGAGGGCAGCAAAGTGGAGTGTGTAATTTGCTAACCTGAAGGGGGAAAGTGAAGGATGTGTGGTGCCCAGAGTAACACGGGTGCTGCCAGCAGCCAGCTGATTTAGGAGGCTTTTCCAAAGGGGTAGCTGTGTTAGTCTGTGTATAGCAAAAGTGGCGAGAGTCCTGTGGCACCTTATAAACTAACAGATTTCTTTGAGCGTAAGCTTTCATGGGCTACAACCCACTTCGTCAGATGCAACATTAGGATTTAGGAGGGTTTCTCCCAGGGAGCATGGACAAGGCGCTCTCAGGCTGTGGGCAGGTGGTATTGATTCACCCCGGACACCTCAGGTAATGCCAAAAAGGGTCACAGTGGGGGTTAAGAAAAGCACCAGATATCCAAAGGGGCAGCCATGTTAGTCTAGTAAAACGTGTTTTTTTTCCAGTAAAACAAACACGGAGCCCTGTGGCGCTGACAGACTAACAAATTTATTTCTCACATGAGCTTTCATGGGAGAAAATCCCACTTCTTGAGATGCTTTGAAGATGAGGGAACTTACAGAATGGGAGGAAAGAAATGCAGGGGAGCGTAAGTCATGGGATCAGGTCAGACTATAACAGCAGATCCAAGCAGTTGTTAAGATGCTTCCCAAGTGTTTGAATCTTTACACCTGCTTGGATTTGCTGTTACAATCTGACCTGATCCCATAACTTACACTTCCCTGCATTTCTTTCCTCCCCTTATTTAAATTCCCCCATCTTTAACGCATCTGACGAAATGGGATTTTCTCCCTTGAAAACTCGTGCGATAAGTAAATCTGTTAGTCTTTAAAAGTGCCCCAGGACTCCTTGTTTGTTTGGCTCAATTAAGGAGCTGTCGCAGATTGTGCTTCTAGCTCTGGAGTCCCCCATTCAGTCCAGTGGCTGCCATGGTAGCTCATTTCTATTATAAACTGAGGGAATCGACTCAGTGAGTTTAGGGCAGGTAAAGCACAGCTTGCCTCCCCCTGTTTGTACTAGAGATGTAGAAGAGACAGGGCACCTTTAATTCCAAGGCAATGGGAGATTGAAATTCATGGAGACGTCCTTTACGCACACCCATCCCAAGCTAAGCAGTCCCCGGGGCAGGAGATTCGGACCAGAAATGCCCTCTTCTCCTGGGGCGCACTGACACCGTCCTGTCATTTCAATGGGAGGTCGACAAGGCGCTTGCCACAGGACAGGAGCAACTTCTGGATGGAGGTTGTGAGAGCTAGAAAAGGGCTCCTCCTTTTGTGTCAGCAACTCACTGCACCTAACATTGCTGTCCTGGTACTTATATTTATAAAGACTATTATGTAAGCTAACTAACAAAACCTAACATCCTGCTGAGTCTCATAGCCCTGGTGAGAGGCTTGTCTGGACGATGGTTAAGGAGCCTCACACGTGCTGAAAAAGATGTTTTAAAAGCTGCGTTCCAGAGAAGATGGACAAACCGGTTTTGCTGAACACAGGGATATACGCTCACCTCTCTGCTGGGGTCCCTGAGGAGGCAAAGCATTGTAAGCCAAAACCACAAAAGCCCCATTTACACAGAAGCCCACAGGGGGATGGGAGGTCAACAGGGAGAGAAGAACAGCAATGTAAAAATAGCTTCATTTAAAGGTTTGCTTGGGAGGGTTACAGCAGTGGGTGTCAAACTTTTATCCTCGGGACCCAGTTGATGAAAAATCATTTATGCCGGCGACCCAACAACTGCATCTTTGAGCAACGCTTTCCAGTCTTTTGGCGGCAGCAGCAGGGGTACCGCGATCCAGTGCCTGAGGGTCCATGACCCAGTACTGGGCCCTGACCCTAAGTCTGAAAGCCACGAGGTTACAGGACTATAATTTGGAGACAGGGACGGCCCTGCTCGTCCATCACTGAGAGAGCAAAAAGGAGAGTGGTTTTGCAGCCGGGAGCAATGGCTCCCAGCCATGTTGACTGGAAATGCTGGACGATGGTGTTAGATGAGAAACAACGATTGAGACGGATTTAATTTGTTACAGCTAAATTTAGACTTGGAGATGTGATTGCCTCTTGTTATTGTTACTCACTATTTCTTCGTCCTAGTCTTTCATAATAAACAATTGTTTCACCTGAGTCTAACTCCCTGCTGTGCTGTTATCGAGGGCCTGGGTTGTACCCGCTGAGCTGTGGGTAAACCTGGTAATCGCTGGGAGCATGCAGTAATGGAGCTGGGCGGTAAAAGGGGGATGCTTTCAGAGGGGCTCAGAGATTGGGGTGCACCAGCTGTTATCCCGCAAAGCAAAGTATGGATTGCCAGAGCTGTGAGGTGCTTGGGTAGCAAACGGACTGGGGCTGGTGACCACCATTTAAGCACCAGGAAATCTGTCACACTAAAGTGATGGGGGGACCAAGTGGCCCGGGCACCCCACGAGAACCATCACAGGGGACGCCGAGGCATTTTCTCCCACAGAAAAGCAGTGTTCAGGGAGGCAGAGAAGGCTGCAGGGCTCCGTCCTCACTTGATTTGTTTCTGTGAGCCATTCCTCTAGGCCACGCATGCTCTCCCACCAGCCCCGTTTATATTTGGCTTCACCCAAAGCAACCCTGACCTCTGGTCTCATCTCATGACTTCCTGAGGATTTAATGCTCAAGGAAACATTGAGTCAAACACCAGCTGCTGTTGACTCACCCCCACGCCCCCCATAGTGACAATGAGACTCCGGTTCTCTCCCCACCATTCGCTTGTGGGAGGAGGCCATGTGCAGAAAGAAAATAAGTCAGAAGTTGCATGGAGAGAGCTCTTTGCCTTACAGAAATGCAATTAAAAGAATCATTGGAGGAGCTCCTGTTAGTGGATGTCTCTGTGCGCTGTGCAGATTCCCACAGAGCAAAGATTGCGGTTACTAAAGACTGACTTTGCATAGACACGTTCTTATTTCTGTGGCCCCAGGCCTTCTTTACTGCACGCTGTTCAAACTTGCATAGCCCCTTTCCAGCCACGGGCCTCTGAGGAGGGGGTAAGTATGGCTAGGTCCATTCTACAGATAGGAAAACTGAGGCATGGAGCAATACACCAAAGACGCAAAATTTGAAATCCATCCCTGAGCTCAGTCTTCCGGACCACAGCTGCCCCAGAGGACAGACCCTTAGAAGTGGCTGGCATTCGACTTGAACTATTTGCCCATCCTCTGCTGTAAGTGCATGCCAGGGCTCCAAAATTAAAAGTCTTCAGAGTATCAGGCCCTCTGCCTCACTGCCCTTGCAGAGTAAAATTGTGCTTTGCTAGCGGTTACCTCTCTCCTGGGGAGACTGTGCCTCACCAGAGCTCCATTTCTTGGAGACGTTACGGGTACAGGGGCACGATTCCTCCACCGACAGAGGCAGGCATGCGGGTAGAGTCGTCCCAGGCTACTCCTATTCCACAGGTGTAGCCAGCCCTCCCCTTCCCACAGCACAGCCTGGTGTCGAGTGGGGAGCTGAGATCCTGGATCTCTCCAGTGTGGGCTGAAGGAGCCAGGACAACCCAAAACTGACCAAAACCAGTGAAAGTCTTTCCGACGACTTCAGTGGGCTTTGGATCTGGTCCTGTGCCCCTAGTTGAGGGGCTGCTTGGGTGAACAGATGTTCTGATTTCATTGGGACAGTCCTGATATTAGGGGCTTTGCCTTACCCCTATTACCCTCCACCCCAATCCCTATTCGTCACGCTTGCAATCTGGTCACTCCAGCAGCCACCAGCCCCTGCCCTATGTAGGATGAAAAGAGAAGTGTATCACACACAGCAGAAAGGCTCCCAGGATGCTTTTGTCACTAAATAACCTCATGTTAGATCTACTTCCATGTAGTCTTTTGGGGGTGTACGCTGTTCAGAGTCTACCCCCCTCTGCCCGCCCCAGCTGTAGCCAGCCCCATCGTTGTGAGGGCAGAATTCGAGGTAGAGGGTTGTGAATACAGCATCTCTGCAATCAGAAAGACACTGCACAGGGCACCCTGCACTCTAACCTAATTTGTTCCCAGAAATCTTGTGCCCAGGAGCCTGCTTTGAGCTAGGCTGCCAAGGTGGATTAAAAAGTCCCTTTGCTCTGTAAACCAGGTCCCTGACTTGCATTTTGAGGTGCTGTTCCTCATCTCCCGGCACCACTGAACTTCTTGCAATGAAAATGGCTTCTGAATGACTTTGTGGCTTAGACAATATCCTTCTGAGATGCCCCAGAACCTTTTCTGTCACGTTCCAGGGCCACACAGAATGGTGCCATTGATTTCACTGGTGCTACGTGCTATGGCAGGGCTTCTCGACCACTGTGTCGGGACACTTTACTGTGTCACTATCCCCTGGTAAGGGTATCACGGGGAGATGGCTGGATTTGGTCTGGAGAGGGTGGCCGGTTGTGTCCTGTAGGCTCCAGATATGCCAACAAGTGTGTTATGACTTGCAAAAGGTTGAGAACCACTGTGGTAGGGAACCATTGCCCTTCTTGTGTAAATCTGAACGGCTGCTCACATAGCGTAAATCTGCTGCTTGCTGCCTTTTGGCTGTAACTGCAGGGGAAGGTCTGAGCTGACAGCTGCAGGTCTTCACTGCTAATGAGTTGGGACAATGAGCAATTTTTAACCCTGCTCAAAGATCCATGTGCAAGGCAGTAGGATGGGCTGCGGTTTTGGTTCTGTAAATGTACATGTTAATTAAGTATGGCCCATTTCCTAGCTGTCCACGCAGACCCCACTGTTGCAAGATTTGAGCATCCAAAGGTTTTTTCCTCCACTGCAAAATACAGGAGAGGGGTAAGTCACAGGTGGATATGTTTGATTTGTAGACTATCATTCTACCCCTTCATACCCATGTGAGTTTGTCACTGTACAACATGTCTCTCCAAAGGTAACTGGTGAAAAACTAGTCGCTCCAGCTCTCCCAGAGGCATTTTACTCTGATTTCCCTTACATGGGCTAGAGGCAGGGCACTAACATGCAATGTTCCCTCTAATTTTTGGTAGGCTGTGTGCACAAAAATTTCATTTGTGCAAATTTTTGGAGCCAGTGTCCAAATTCGTGCACACCCCAATGCATGTGGTCAAACTTGTGAGCGCAGTGAAGCAAGTGTGTATGATCCAAATAATGTCTACATTTGATTTTGATATGGTGATGCAAATGATTTTATAAATTACAAAACTTTAGTTGGAACATGCTACTTGAAATCACCTTTTTAAAGTAAAATAAACATATTAGCGCTGTTGAATTTTTTTGTGTGCGCTTTATTTTGTCATGTGCATGGGTTTCACAACCTGTGTGCACGCGCACACATGCACAGCTTAGAGGGAACATAGCTAACATGGCTTATTCCACTTAGGAGCACCATGTTGTATTTGCCAGTATCTTACACAATGCCATGTGTTCCCACAACACTTTCTGAGCCAGTCCTGGTCCCCACAGTGCTCAGACAAGACTCATGATAAGTGAAAACCAGTGGGAGTTTGTGACATGCTGCACCCCTCCACCCCTGTAATGTGAGCCGTGGCTCTTTCCTGGTCACCCTTGCAATGTAATTGTGTGGTTTAATGCAAAGTATGTCATTTGGAGGTTTTTTTGAATGCTCATGCCATGCTCTACATTATTCTTATGCGAGCATGTTTCCTCCAACATCACATGTGTACAGATCTGAAACATGTCCCTAGATGTATTTCACAGGGCTCAAGTGGGGGCAGCCCGTCAGAGCTGTATCCAACACACCCAGTGAAGGTATACGTGCAAAAACAATGGAGATAGAAAATAAGAAGGGGGGGGGGGGATGGAGACTTGAAAAGAGAGAAAGAGACACAATTTGAACTAACTGAGGCTTTTTGCCATGGACTCCAAAGCAACTTCAGGGGCTGAAACCTACCCACGGAGCATTGTCTGGCTGAACCAGGTCCATGTGGTACTCTGAACAGCGATGTTAGCTTAGAATGTGAGTCATGTTTTGTTTGGTTGTGATTAGCAACTTGACTGCTTAATTACCTGATGTTATATTGATTTGGACACATATTCACTTCAAATCATGTCCTAAATCAATGCTGGGGAAAAGGGATGGGAAAGGGTCTGCTGGGAGGGTCATGGTACAAAAGCATTAAGCAGCACCTGCTGATCCAACAGCGAGGGGCGATTTTTGAGCAAGTCACATATGCCTGCTGTTAGTGCATGGGCTTATTTAGGGCTTAGCACCTGTTTGTCTTAAGATATTCATTTCATCCTTCAGTGAGATCCCCTGCAGCGATACGGCTTTCTAACATCTCCCTGATTAGCAAAGGTCTTGTTCACATCCAGGAGAGGGTGTGGCTTTCTCAAGCCTAGGACGAGCTCATCTCTTGATTATTGGATGGCCATGCCCTCTGGTGCTGCAACGCCACAAAGGCAAGGTGAGTGGCTGGACCTGGCTTTGTTCTCCAGGAGTGACAGTTCTGAGCTGTGCCGGAAGCGATCTACAGTTAGTAAAGGGGCGGGGGACTAGCATACACTAATGAGAAAAGAAGAAGTAAAGGGGTTTTGTTCTGGTTGTTTTCAATGGGTGCAATTGACCATCTGCAGAGTGATGTACTGAGGGAAATCCTGCCCCACTGTGGTCCCGCAGAGAATAGCTGGGGAGATGGAGAGGAAAGAATTACCCTATCGAGGACATGTCGAGCCAGAGATCTGTAGTAAGGACAGC
Source organism: Podocnemis expansa (assembly GCA_007922195.1). Classification (NCBI taxonomy): domain Eukaryota; kingdom Metazoa; phylum Chordata; order Testudines; family Podocnemididae; genus Podocnemis; species Podocnemis expansa. The sequence goes on from ML682065.1 coordinate 5,552,254, forward strand.
CTGGTTTGGCAACTGACTGATCTTTGGCTTCTAGTGGCAGATATGCTGATGGGACGATTGATGGGGTGGGTTCTGATTTATTAGAGAGAATTCTTTCTTGGGTGTTTGACCAATAAGTCTTGCCCCCACACTCAGGATTTAACTGATCACCACATTGCTGGCCTTGATCAGGGCAATCCAGTAAGAATGAGAAAGCAGTTACCTGGAGTCCTGCCAGCCCAGAGGTCATGGGAACACTCCTGTGTGCAAGGTGGTGTCAGGAAATAAGCCAAATATAGACACAGCTGGCCAGCTGATAGATAGACTGGTAGAAACAGTATAACACAAAAGTGCTCTTACTACAAAGCAATACTTTTGTAGGCTTGAGCTCTTAACACACATCCACAGCAGGTTAGTATAACACCCCGGCTCTCCACCCTCAATAATTAACCAAGTCTGGGGTAGCTGTTGAGTGGAAACCAAGAGCCTTCTGATTGGCCTGAGCTTCCAGAAGGATCTAGAAGCTGTGTCCAAGAAGAGATCCCAGAGAGCCCAAACCACATTTATCCTTGTTAATAGATAGTAACATATCAAAAAGAGGGAAAAAGTTTCAAAAGCTAGCCCTAAGATCTCCAGAGCACTTAATGAACTACATGTGTTCTGACAGAATCTGCATATTTTGAGCCCAAACATCTCCCACAGGACATGCATAAATGAGCTTCTTGGTGTTTTCCTGAAACACAGACCCCAGCGCATCAGGGAGAGGTACAGGGTGGGGAAAGAGTGAGCGATAGGATCTGTTCCCCTCCTGGCTTAATCATGCTAAGGTTGCACAGGCCAACAGAAAGACTTACTGGGTATGTCTACACTGGAGGCTCTGTTAAGTCAACTTAGAGCATCCACCCTGAAAACTCCTGTTGACTGCCTGCATCCACCCCGGCAGGTGCTAGGTCGACCCTTCCTAGGGGCCAGGAGCTCTGGGAGGGGGCCTGGAAGTCAATTAAGCCAACTTAAGGTCTATTCCCCATCTACACATGCTTAAGTTGACTTGATATGGTCAACTTAAGCCTTAAGTTGACCTTAAGAGGTCGTTTTTATTAAGTCAGCTCAAGGAAGCACTTAAGTCAACTTAATAAAAGCCCAGTGTGGCCACGGGGGTCTGTAGGTCGACTTAAGCTTCCTTATGTCAACCTAAGGCTCCAGTGTACACATACCCACGGTGTTTGGCTGCTGTTAGCAACAAGTCTGATCATCAGTATTATGCTATCACGTGGGCTTTAACTGGCCTATCAGGGTCTTCCCCTGTAAAGCCCATAGAGATAAAAAAAGGAAGACGCTCCCATGTTCATCCAGAACTCTAACTCCAATAGAGGAGAGTCAGCCTGCCCCAACATGGCCACCATTTTTCCCTCATGATCCTTCTGTAAACCTACTCTCCCCATTCCTCTGCAGCTCTGCATGGCCCCGACACCTGTCCATCCATCCCCAGCACCTCCCTGCCATAGCCACAGTTCAGCTAGCCCTGGGATAGCTCCTGAAAGCACACAATGGCTATGTCCACACACAGGCAATTAAATCGATTTAACTTAAATTGATTTAATAAAATCGATATAAAAATCACTAAATCAATTTAAGTTAAATCGATTTAACTGGTCCACACCAAAAAAACCCAAATCAAAATACCTGTCCAGACACAGGACTTGATATTTCAATTCAGGAGAGGGACACCATGGGAGGTATGGCAACATGGCCCCCTCACTGCGCCATGCCCCCACCAAAAGGAAAACACCTAGGAAGGAGAAGGGCAAAAAGCGTTAAATCGATTTAACAGTTAAATCGAAATAACATGTCCGCACTGTGTTATTTCAAAGTAACACTTTCGATTTAACCATCTTATCAATATAACTTTCCTTATATCGAAATGAGGAAGTTCCTCAGTTCGAAATAAGGGACTGTTGTGTGGACCTACCACTTTTTAAATTGAAATAACCAGTGTTATTTTGATTTAAACAGTGTGTGTGCACATACCCAATGAAATCATTAGCCATTTACTTTTACTACACTGAAGAAGACATTGCAAAAGGGCAGGCCCCAGGCTTGCATCTCATCTGAACTATGGTCCTTCTTGCAGCATACTGTGGCTGGCCTCCAGATATTTACATGTCCCTGATCACTATTATATTTGTAGCCAAATCCTCAAAAGTACTGGATTTCAGTAGGCATTAGATTCCACAGTGGAGCATTGGTTCCTTCCCTCTTAATCAGTTGCCATGTCCACAGTCTCTTGGGGTTCTCAGCTCCAAATACCAAACCGATTGCTCTTTAAATTTGTGGGATCTGACACTGTTGTTTGACCATGAAATTTTTAACTCAGGGCTGCCAGCTCCAGAGTTCAAAGAAGGATCTTGAGTTTAATTTTTTTGCTCAAAGGATGGAAAATGGTTTTCTCAAGTCCTGTGTTTCTTGCATCTGTTTTATATGCTCTGCCAGGCTGGAAACACCTTTTCCATTTTTCTGCTCAGCAAGCACCTAAATTATGGCTCATCTGCCTCTCGCCCATGTACAGGAGAGTCATTCTTTAAATGCAACCAAGTAAGGTCTTGAATTAATCACGGATCATGGCGTCAGGAAAGAAATGGCAGAAGAGAATGAGAGCAGATGTTATTACCCGTCAAGGACTGAGGGTGTTCTCAGGGCAGCACATGACAAATAGCGGCCCAGCCCTAAGGATCTCTCAGTCTAAAAAAAACAACCTAAGGTCAATGGACCATATCTGGGGTGCTGCTCGGTGCCCACAGTGGGCGTTGCTGGTGGCTGGGGACTCGGCTGTGTAGTGAATGTGTTGTAGGGAGTTTCCTAATGCTGTCTTTACAGCATCAATGGCTTGTGCTGTGATCCTGTCCCTTTCGTAAGCTAAGCAGGGCTGGCTTGCACAGCACACCTTCATGCTACACAGATGAAGGCATCTTGGGATCTTTTGAAACAAATACTATTCTGTAAATCCAAGATGCTGTTCTTCCACCTATAAGAGCCTCTTGCCAATCTGAGGTCTTGAAGGGACCTCAGAAAGTCATCTAGTCCAGTCTCCTACACTCAGCTAATAATTAGACCTTTCCTGATAGATATTTGTCTAACCTAGTCTTTAAAACCTCCAAAGCCAGCTTCCACGATCTCCTCAGGCAATTTGATCCAGCACTTAGCCACCCTGACAGGAAGTTTTTCCTAATGTTCCACCTAAGCTTCCCATGCTGCAATTTAAGTCCATTTCCTCTTATCCTATCCTAAGAGGTTAAGGAAAATATATTTCTCCTTCTTGTAAGAACCTTAAAAACCATTATGTCTCCTCATCCTCCTCCCCTCTGCTCTGTCTTCTCTTCTGCAAACTAAACAAACCCTTTTTTCCCATTCTTTCCTCATAGGTCGTGTTTCTCTCACCACCATTCCCAATCTAGTTGAGTGGAAAACTGTCTTTCAGAGGTGACCTGGGATTTGTCATGTGAAAATCAGTCCAAGAATCATAGAAATTTGGTCTGAAAAAGACCCAGTGCATCAACCACCCCGTCCATCTGCTGAGGCATGAGGGTTCCCATCTCCAGAAGGCCAATTCAATCTCCATGAAACCACTCTTCGCACTCCATCCCCTTCCCTCCATTGACTCAGCTGGGGCAGAGTTGGTTTGCGCTGAGCAAAGGGAAGGAGTGTTTTAGTCTCCAGGTTCAGTCTGAGTTTAGGGAAATGGGGGAGCATCTTCTTCTGACTTTAAAAAGGTCTACACCCCTGCCTGGTTAGAACGCCCAGTGCTTTCCCTCTGAGGCCATCAAATAACTTTGCAGTGAAGCTGGGCAGAGGATGAAATTTCTGAATTTCTGTTCCATGAAGGATCTGGAGGGTTGTTGTTTGTTTTTTTTTTTCATTCAAAATTGGAGTGAAACTGGGAAATTTCAGAATTCTTCACAAAAGTTCCAAATAAATTCTCAAAATGAAAAATGCAACCCCTTTCATTCTGAAAATGTCAAAACAGGGGCGTCTCGGCTTGGCTGGAACATTTTCTGCTTTTCTTTCCAAATGAAACCCTGGCAAAATCCACCTGATTTTGTGAGACATCACTGTTGATGGAGTCACATATTCTAATGGCATACAGGTCTAGCTAAATGTCCCTGAACAGCTCCACATCAGACAGCAAGGACGGCATTGTATCCTGACTGGTGCCCTTGATTTCAGCAGGGAGAGTCCATGGAGAGAGAATCAGGGCAGAATTTGTCCCTAGTTGATTTATCCTCAAAGCACCCTTTTATGTTGCCATTGGATGATGTAGGCTGTGTTAAACAGATCAGATCCTGGAACCACAGGGTCTATCCATATCCAGCGCCTCCAGAAAGAATTCTCTTTATTCTTTGTAACAGGGAGGCTGTTTACTTGGACTTCATGATCTGTAAGTGCTTCTGAACCCTGCGTCCCACAGGACCCATGAATGCAGGCTCCTCATTACCTCTCCAGCATCTTCCAGGTAATCAGATAGACACCTTGTTACATTTGTGGTTGCATGGTGGAATGGACTAATAGGCAAGCTCTCTTCATTGGAGAAACGTGTGCGAAGACTAGCATGAAACCTGTGACATTCAGCAGCTGGCTGACAGCTGGAGGGGATTCTATATGCGTACCACTCTTTCAGCATGATCCGCTTCTCTAGGGACTAGGGAATCTCCTGAAAATATCCTGCCACTTGTCCTGCATTCCTGCCTACTCCTTACCAAGAACATTGCCTCACTCTCATTAAACCGCCAACTTGCGTCCGTGTTATTTTTGAAGATAAAATTGGGCTGAAACAGCTGAACATCTGCTTTGGGAACGACAGTGTGTGGCATCCAGCCCTCTGGCTACAAGCCAGGGTAACATTTAGTGTATGTGAGTCTGTTCCGATTGGAATTGTTAGTCATTTCCAAGGTGAGGTGTTTTAACAGGCATGACAGAGCAGTGAGTTTGAGCTAGGGATGGGGAACCTCCAAGTTTTGAGCTTCAGTTGGAAGATGCCTCCAAAGCCTGGATGATATCTTCCCAAACTAGAAAGAGAAGCCAAATTAAGTCCCCGGCCTTCAGTGTCAAAGGTGGAGTGGAATGAATCAGAAACCGCAGATCCAAATACCCATGTTGCTTTCGTTCCAAGTTACATCAGGGCTGCAGTTCAGGAATCCTGTTTTGAAGCCTAGGGACCTTCTGGCCCTCCAAAGATCTCTATTACGGATGAAGAGCCAGTCACCTGTTCTACCTCCCCCATGACACACCTACAGCCATGTGCATGGCATCACTTGAGAGGCACTCTGACCACGGAGCCTGCCCCATACGAGAAACTGGGGACCTGAACTACAACTCCCAGAAAGCTTTGTATCTCAAAAGGGCAATGTGGTTTGAAGCTCAACTGAGCCAAAATATTTTGATCTGGGTCAAAACTAAGCTGAAACAGAATATTTTGTTTAGGTGCATCCAATATAAAAATAAAATATTTTAGCACTGTCAAAATTTTCCTGGTGAAAATTTCAAGTTCTGTGGAAATTGCATTTTCTGCTGGAAAAATCAATGAGATGGAAAATTCCCAGCCAGCTCTCAGTGGCAATAAGTTCCAAAAGTTAATTAAGTGCCATGGGAGAAACACTTTGCTTTTACAAGTTTTAAATTTGTTGCATTTTGGTTTCATTGATTATACTTTGCTCTTGCATTGTGAGAAAGGGAAGTGGACATTAATCTCTCACAGCATTGTCCCACACACTCTGCTAGAACAACCTCTTGCAGGATATACAGCACCAAATACTACTTTCATTTACCCAGAGCAACCCCACCGAGGGGCTCTGGAATCCCAGCAATTTACAAAAGGTCTCAGTGAGGTTTGGAAAGCTGGCGTTGGGACACTATCGCATTTTATTGCAATTCAATTTTGGCCCTGGAGCATATTGAGCTGTAGAACTATTTTGCTTTTTATTCTCTGCACATCATATTTTAAATTCCTAAAGACTGTATGACCTGAAGAGAGAGAAGTGTGTCTTTTGTTGAATTTGCAGGAGATGCCCAGACTGTGTTTCATTGGAGACTCTACTTTTCTCCTGGTTTCAGTCTTCTCTTCATTGGTGTGCGGACCAAGGTCCGAGCTAGGTACTTTGATTGCCTTTGAGCCTGTGGGAGTGAACCCCATTGTGACCCCAGCCTCCCTCAGGACCCAGCCCAGACCTCCCTCAAACCACACACTGTTGATGCTTTTAAGTTATATGGTTTATTAATATAGCAGCATTAATTAAAATACTAAGCTTATTAAATAGTTACAATTATTCCCATCATTCTTACCCAGACATGTCCCCTGTTAATTCCAGTAGTTAAAATAATAGTATTAAGTTTAGCCAACAGCGTTAAGCTTACAAGAATTCAGTTTCCCCCATTCTACAAATCAACAATAAGAAAAAGGTTCCATGCAAATAAAAATCCCCACCAAGCTTCTACGGCTCCCTCTCCAATAACCAGAGAACAATCCCATACAAAACAAGTGTCCCCTCTATTTCAGCTGCAATACCTCCCCCAAAACTAGTGGCATTTAAAAGCTAAACCAAGCCCATGAACCCCCATACTCTTAATCCTATAGCCTAAACTAATACCCGGGGATCCCCATTACCACATTTTCCAAGGTCACCAAGTGGGCAGGTTTCTCCTGTCAGTAGGGCCTCAGGGTGTTACCCAGTCGAAGAGCATACCGCTCCTTGTCTGGTGCCTGTACCCGACACCAACTTTCTGGAGAAGTCTCGAGCTTTCTGCCCAGAATCAGTGGTGAGCCCCTCCTGGCCCCTCTCGCCCCCAGCCAGGCAGGGAATTGCACCGGGTCGCTACTCCGACGTGTTCCCGCAGAAAATCAGCAGTGAGTCCCTATCACCTCCGACCGGGCGGGGAGTTGCCATGAGATGGCCAGTCTTGTAGCCAGCATGCGGGTCCTCCGACCTGCCCGACGTCTCCTCTTCACTGGACTTTTAAAGGTTAAAACCACAATTCCTCCTGTTTCGATACCTCAGTCAGGACTTTCCAGTTTGCTGATCTAAGGACATTGACCCCAGGCAACATGGCAACCCTTAGGCTAACTTCCTCTGCAGTGATAAAGCGTGGTGATGCCTACCTGTATTTCTTTTCTGACACTCTTGAGCCTCATTCCAGCTGTAAGTAGCCATGTGCACTTTGGCAGCCGATCTGGTCTCATTGGTGCAACCCATGTGAATGCAGAATGAATTCCTGTCTCCTTTTGGTAGCAAGATCCACCATATATACGCAGTGATGAGTTGGCTCCCACCTGTCAACTAAAGGAGCTGGGTCCTTCAGCTCAGGACTTTGTGGTTCATGCTTCAGCAAGTCACAGGTCCTGTTTCTGCAGGTGAGGCACGGCTAGGATACTTTTGCCTTTTCAGTGTAAAAATGCAGTGAAAAATCTGCTTTTCAGTTTAAAATTTGTTGCTTTTTAGGCACATTTTTTAGCCAAATGGTTCTGCAATAAGAAAACATAAGAAATGTCATTGCTTTTCTCCCCCCCGTACTGCATTCAGTAAATATGATGATTTTTTCACTGGGGAAAAAAATTGCAATGAGATTTTGCACAACAAAGATAAAATCAGTGGTGTTGATCATGCAATTTGGCCCAGACTCAATGGGCCCTGCCTGTTTTCTTGCCCTTACCATTGCACTAGTTAAGCTCTCAATAAATATTTCCTGGCAGAGGCATTTTAAAAAGCTGCAGATCTTGACATTTAATTAAACTTTCTCCAATATTAAGCTTCTCCAATAGCTCATTTGAAATGCAAAATGGGCCGTTGATTCCACAGGGCCACCAGAGCTGTTTATTAGGTGCCATAGACAGCATCTGAGAGAGTTAACATGCATGGGGGAGAAGGGAAACACATTTCAATTAAGAAATCAATGCTTGGAAAGTATTTACCAGCCAGAACCTTGTAGCTCTTTGTACTAATAAATCTGTCCTCTCTCTGAGATTGCTTCAGCGGCAGCAGGCAGGCCAAAACAGAACTGGAGCTGCAGTTAGCAAGGGACATGAAGGGTAACACGAAGGGTTTCTACAGGTACACTAGAAACAAGAAGAAGGTCAGGGAAAATATGGACCCCTTGCTGAATGGGAGAGGCACCCCACTAATTGATGATATGGAAAAGGCTGAAGTACTCAATGCTTTTCTTGCCTTCAGAGACATAGCCAGCTCCCCTATTACTGCACTGGGCAGCACAGAACAAGGAGGTGAGCACCATCAGTACTGAAAGAAAAGGTTCAGGACTATTTAGAAAAATTAGCCAAGCCCAAGTCCACGGCTCTGGATACAGTACATCCAAGAGTGCTGAGGTTGGCTGATGTGTTTGCAAAGCCATTGGCCACTATCTTGGCAACTTGTGGCAATTGGAGGAGGTTCCAGATGCTTGGAAAAAGGCAAATCTAGTGCCCATCTTCAGAAATAAAAAGAAGGAGGAGGAGCCAGGGAACTACAGACTGTTCAGTCGCACTTCAGCCCCTGGGAAAATCATGGGGCAGGTCCTCAAGCAATCCACTTTGAGGTACTTGAGGGAGAAGAAAGTGTTCAGGAACAGTCAGTATAGACTCACCAGGAAGAAGTCATGCCTGACCGTCCTGATTGCCTTCTCTGATGAAATGATGGGCTCTGTGAATGTGGGAAAAGTGGTTGATGTGATGTACCTTGGCTTTAGCAAAGCTTTTGATGTGATCTCCCACAACGTTCTTATCAGCAAGTTAAGGAAGCATGGGTTGGAAGAATGGACTCTAAGATGGATAGGAAGCTGGCTATATCATTGGGCTCAACAGGTGCTGATCAATAGCTTGATATTCAATTGGCAGTCAGAGGATATGCTGGAGGTTGGGGATAGGATACACAGTGACCTAGACAACTTGGAGGATTGGGCCGAAAGAAATCTGATGAGGTTCGGCAAGGACAAGTGCAGAGTCCTGCACTTAGGACAGAAGAATCCCATGCACTGGTACAGTCTGGGAACCAACCGGCTAAGCAGCTGTTCTGCAGAAAATAACCTGGGCTTATGGTGGAGAAGAAGCTGGATATGAGCCAACAGTGTGCCCTTGTTGCCAAGAAAGCTCACGACATATTGGGTTGCGTTAGCTGGAGCTCTGTCAGCATCTCTTGGAAAGCGATTGGTACCCTCTATTTGTCAGCGGTGAGGCAACATCTGGAGTATCGGGTCCTCCACTACAAGGACATGGACAAATTGGGAAGAGTCTGGTGGAGGGCAATGAAAGTGATTAGGGAGCTGGAGCACATGACTTATGAAGAGAAGCTGAGGGAACTGGGCTTGCTTAGTCTGCAAAAGAAAAGGGTAAGGGGGATTTCATAGCAGCCTTCAATTGCCCGAAGGTGGGTGGAGCTGGGTTGTTCTCAGTGGTGGCCAATGACCAAACTAGGAGCAATGGTCTCAAATTGAATTGGGGGAGGTCTAGGTTGGAGATTAGGAAAAAAAATTTCCCTAGGAGGGAACTAAAATTCTGGAATGAGTTACCTAGAGAGACGGTGCAACTCCTCCGCCTTTACTCCCCTGCCTGTTCCCTCCATGACAGTGCTCCAGTCCTTGGAGCTATGCCACCAAGTCTCTGTTACTCCAGTCGGACCATAGTCCCTTGAGAGTGCCAGGATTTTCAGCTCCTCCTGCTTGTTTTCCCAGCTTCTTGTGCTCATGTACAGGCACCTGAGACAACCAGTCAATCACCCTACTTTCTCAGTATGAATCGGGGGGCCTCTTCCGTTGCACCCTCCTTCTTGTGCCTCCTCCCAGTATCCCTTATCCCCACTTACCTCGGGTAAGTATCCTTTGTCTGACTGGCTAAAACCTGGGCAGTGGGGTTACATACTGCATCAAACCTCTGGCAGCCGAGGAACCTAGATGTTGTTCAGCATCTTCATTATGTCCCAGAGGATGGGGTCGGTGGCACCGTCAGCAAATTTTCAGCTGACACTAAGCTGATGGAAGTGGAAGATTCACTGGAGGGTGGGGGATAGGATATAGAGTGATTTAAATTAGCTGGAGGATTGGGCCAAAAGACATCTGATGAGATTCAACAAGGATAAGTGCTCAGTCCTGCACTTAGGACTGAAGAATCCCGGTTTAGATGGGGTTAAAAGCCCAGAGAAAGGAAGAGCCAATGGGAGCAGGCAGCTGAAGAGCCAATCAGGGCCCAGGAGCCAGTATAAAGGCAAGGCTGCAGCCCCTGTTCTGGGCAGTTTGCCTCCAACTTCAGAGGAGGTGAGATCTCTGTTGATGTAGGCGACAGGACAGTGGACTGCTGTCTGCTCTGCCAGGGCGTGGAGTGAATGCATCCTGGAGAAAGAAGCAACAGGTACCTGGGAAGGGAGGTGGATATGGTGCAGGGGACCTGCTCGGGTGCAAACTGAACAAGAACAAGGGGATCAAGGTGGCACTTATGGTGCGCATAGGGTCCCTTGACCATGGTCTGGAGAAGTGGTTGGGCCTGGGTCCCATCTGCCTTCTCAAGGCTGCTAGTAGGCAGAGAGGCAGTGGATGGGTGGTGAATGAACAGTGGCTGCTGCTCACCCAAGTGAGTGGGTCAGGACTGGACTGTCTCATGGATGGGGGAAAATGAATGGACTTGGCTGGAGGGCAGAGGTCCTGCTTAGGACTCCAGAGAGGGACGCATGGGAGAGACTGACCTCCGGATGGGGCTACCACTTGAGCCAATCCACCTGTACCATCACCAGAGGGGGCCTTTCAGGTGTGTTGTGTGCTGCCAATTGGCCTACGTGCTGTTACAGACTGGGGATTGACTAGCTAGGCAGCAGTTTGGCAGAAAAAGACCTGGGGTTTCAGTGAACAAGAAGCTGGATATGCGTTAGCTGTCTGTTCTTACTGCCAAGCAGGCTAATGGCGTATTGGGATGCATCATCCCACAAAATGAGGGATGTGATTATTCCCTTTTCACTGACTCTGGAGGGCTGTGGACAAATTGGAGAGAGCCCATTGGAGGGCAATGAAAATGATCAGGGGATTGGAGCACATGACTTATGAGGTGAGGCTGAGGGACCTGGCCTTCTTTCTTTTGCAGAAGAGAAATGTGAGGGGGGATTGGATAGCAGCTTCCCCTACCTGAGGGGGGGGTCTAGGGAGGATGGATCTAGGCTGTTCTCAGCAGTAGTAAATGACAGAACCGGGGATAATAGTCCCAAGTTGCACTGGCAGAGGTCTAAGTTGTCTGTGAGGAAAACCTTTCCCCCGGGAGGGTGGTGAAGCACTAGAATGGGTTACCTATGAACCTGGTGGATTCTCCATCCTTAGCGGCTTTTAATATGCACCTTGACAAAGCCCTGACTGGGGTGGTTTGGCTGGAGTTGGCCCTGCTTTGAGCAGGGGTTGGACCAGATGGCCTCCCGAGGTTGCTCCTAACCCTCATCTTCTATAATCTGGTGAGCCTAGTGATTATTATCATGTTCCCTTCATGCCGATAGCAGCCATTCCCTTCTGCTTTCCTAACTGAACTAAAGGAAAATCTCCATTAGCTAGCGGTACAGGGCCAAACAAGACACGGTGGATCACCTCTGAGGCCATCCAGGAGAGGGCAGCGGTTTACACACACGCACTACCCAACTCCCGGACAGTGTGTTTTGAAACCGACAGCCTCCAACCCAGCACAATGCAATGGCAACTTAAAGGAATATTTTCACTTCCCCTGCAGGAAAGGGGAATTTGTAACCAAGGAGGTGCGGTGAGAAAAGATTATTATAATAATAAACTGAAGACTGCAGTGAATTAAAATTGTTCTCCAGAATTAGACAGTGTCAGTAATTATAGCTTAGCCCAGCAAAGATACAATTTAAATGTAATGTGTTGAAAGCACAGTTGATAGAACCAACCCGACTGTGCGGTTAGAGAGGCCAGAGGGGCTGGTCTAGCTATCTAGGTATCTAGACCATGCTCAGCGTGGTGGTATCTCTGGGCCTTTCTTAGGAAAATAGCTTAATTATTAATTGCATTTCTTTCTCTGGCATTGACAGTGTGGCCAGGTGTTGTACGAAACAGCAGAGCCAAGGACTAGAGGGAGTCCCTGTCACAAAGATTTTGCTTTGGAAGGTGCAGAAGAGGATTTACCTCTTTGCCATGCTTCCAGTAATTTATTACTGGTTTCCTTCTCATCAATGCTGCAGTAGCTCTTGTTAGTGGCAGTGTGGTCTAGCAGTTAGAGCACTCACCTGCATTATGAGACCTGGGTTTGATTCCCTGCATCACTTTGTGTGCCAGTGGGAGTTAGATGCCTTAATACTTTTTATAACCCAACCTCCCTTCTCTCTCTCTCATATGTCCTCATCTGTAAAACGGGGCTAATCGAATTGCCTTGGATGTTGTAAGAACAAATGTACTAGTCTGGGTTTGGGTCAGGTGTTAAGATAAGTGATGCTACAGGCTGGCTGGCCCTTTTAAGAGGAGATTGGGATGCTGCAGATTAGAGCGGGCCCCGTTTCAAGGAGTGGGCTAAGGCAGATCAAGTGACAGCTTTAATGGATACCTGGACTTCACAAAAGCAGGGAGAGTGGGTGGACTTCTATGGAAAGCCCCTGAGCCAGGGCCTGTATGAGGCTGGGTGGTTCAGAGGGGCCAGCCTGAGCAAGACCTACACCAGATTGAGGAATAGAGCTCAGAAGGGGATGCTCCTGTTGGAGCAGCTGGGGGGCTGAGCACTCCCCCCAGAGCCAGAAGGATTCAGGCAGGCCATCTGGAAAGGAGCTGGGAAGAGGGCTTAGATGAGGATGGGCTAAAGAAAAGCCCCTGAAGGACAGACTTTGTTTAGTGAGAAGCTCTGAGTTGTTAGGTTTGTTTGTGACTTGGCTGGAGTGTTAACCACATCTCCAACACAGACTGGTGCACAGAGAGCTAAGGAGACCCACCTTGGGGAAGGAAACTGAGGCAGGGTGTTCTGACAGCACCTTGCTTGGCCAGCAGGTCTTGCTACAGGCAGCCACCCCCTTACGGCAGGGGCTCTGTAAATACCTTGAATAGCAACTTGAATGGAAGCAGGGTGCCTATGGCACTGAAGCCAAACGCCAGCTGGCATGGGGACGTAGCACTGTTTCCACCTATTCTGCAGATCAACACAGAGCTTCAGTTCCCAGGCCTTGCCTGCAGCACCTTTCATCCATGCTGAATTCTTCTCTCCCCCTCTGATGTTGAAGGAGCACATGGATTTGAATCGTTAGCTGGAGAGAGGCTTGAATGCAATAGCAGATCTCCCACCTGCCCTGGGAGTGAAGGGGTCCCCCGGGAGCTGCCTAGCTTTGGTGTATGTGAAGCCCGTGCTAACGCAGTATACTGCACCCCCTCGAGTGGCTGGGCCGCTTGAGGAGAAGACCTAGACTCTCTTGGTTTTCACAAGGTCACCAGGCAGCCAGGTACCTGCTGGTCACAACTTTAACTCAGTAGCAAAGGTCCTTGCCCTGGAGCCAAAGATCCCAGGTTTAAGCCTTTTAACCAGCTGGAGGAGCCAGATGGGGGTTCCCCAAACAAACCAATGGGTGGTCCCAGCATGTCTGTGTAGCCCCAAGCTCTGTTAAATTAGTTTCCTGCTGGCAGGAGGTAAACTCTCCAGAGGAGGCCAGCTGGCCCCTTGCGGTCTGTCCCTCCGGGTGTCATGGGTCCTCCCCAGCAGTGGTTCTGGACGGGCAGCCTCAGATCTGGGACCCCTTCCACAGGGGTGGGCTCGCCTTCCCCCAGTTCTATCCTGTACCCTAAGCAAACCTTTTGAGGCTGAAGATTCCCGTTGACTTCCATTTCCATGAAAATTAGATTGGGTCCAAGAGGAGGATAGCTCAGAGAGTGGTCCAGGCCCCAGATTGAGGGCCTGGAAATATGGCTTCTGTTCCTGGCTCCGGCACTGACTGATTGCATGGCCTTGGGCACATCCTCCCACTCTTCCTGCTGCAGTTTCCCCAGCTAGAAGACATGAGATGATAAATAATCCAGCCTTCACTTGGATGACTTTTCACTCCTTCCTGGCAGGAGGGTTCTCTTTGGATGGATGGCTCAAATATAATTGGTTGTGTCCTTCCTCCACCCTTTATTTTTGTTTTAGGCTGATCCCAAGGCAAATGCCTGCAGAACAATGATCTGCTGCCTCTGCCTATCCAGTTCACCGCACCTTCCCTCCATTTCTTGTTTTTTTTTTCTTTTACATTTGCTCTATTGCTTTCCCAGACCCAGCAGGAGACGGAAACTGTTTCACTCGCTGCAAATTAGCTATGCTTGTCTGCTTGGCAGGCCCCTCCACTGTGTTTCAGGGAGCTGCTGCCCATACAGTGAACTATCCCAGGTCTAAGGGAGACCTCAGCCTTTGGAGTCCTGCTACCAGGACCCACTGAAAAGAGGCTCTGGCAGGGCAGATGTATTCATCCAAGGCCCCTGGGGTGGGATGGGTGAGGGTTAAAGCCTCCTGTTTCTAGAGTGCATTTCCTTGACCATTCACAGAGCTACCTGTACTGCTAGCTGTGAACGCTTCATCGGTTTTTCTCATAGGAGCTCGAGAGCGCTGTATTGCAGAACTGAAACTCCCCCGGCTGATTCTCCCCCTTGGCAAGGGCTCTGCGGGAGGCACGGCTCAGCTTTCTTGCATTCCAGCGTCTGACGTGACTTGTCAGGCTTAACTGGGCACGTCAGGGGGAATGTGCATGTCACATCTATCACAGGGAACGAGGGAGCAGAAGGTTTCAATGCTCTGCATTAGCACTACAGGTGCCTCTGATCCCACAAGGCGGCTGGCGTTAGCTTTCATTCAGGCAGGGAGCTACACCGCCATGTTCAGGGCTGCTTTGAGTCAAGGGAAGAACTTCAGTGCTCACAAATGCTAGGGCCTGGGGAGCGGGGGGGGGGGTGGTTCACTCTTTACCTTCAGAAGAAGGCTAATGAATGAATTCTGTTGAAAACAGCATGGATTAATATCAGTCATGCATGCTTCCTACAATCAGGCCTTACACCTACTCTGATGTAAAAATTATTCTGCTCTTCTGGTGAGAATACTGGCACAAGGGTATAGCTTCATCAAAGTGGGGCCTGGCTTAGGTCCTTGGAAGTTTCAAAACAATTTAAGGAGCTAGAGGCCCAAATGGCCTTGCAATGCTCACAAACTTCCACCATTAAAAGTTTCTCAAGGCCAGGCTGGACCCTCAGTGCCACTACAGTGTCTTCAGTGGACTGGTACAGGTGTAAAGGATTGCTGAATAGTGGGTCTGCTGAAGATGTGCCAGTCAGACTACAATCCAGTAGGTCTGTTAACTGCACAAGAGTCCTACACAGTACAGGCTTTTTTTGACCCTTACAAAACAAAAATCTGACCCCTAGCTGTATCCAGGGAAAGGCCCATCTTAATACCATCCCTCTTCAGAATACAGCCTGACTTCAAGCATTGTTCATTTTTCACACAATGCACAGTTGCTCTGTGGAACTCATGGCCACAAGATGTCATTGAGCCAATAACATATTAACACAGAACTGGGTGTCTACTCTGGAGAAGTAGTAGCTGAAAGCACAGGCTTTCACTCAGATGTAATTTGTAAATGAATGGGGGGGGGGTTCTGTTTAAAAAAAGCTGAAAATGATCAAGAACTTACAAATTGGACAATAAAAAGCTGTGAATCTTAGTGATGAGTGAGCCTGGTGATATCCTGAACAAAAAGAGCTGTCAGCTGTGCTTGCTGCTGTTTCCCTCAGTTCATGGTGACCTGGGCATTCGCAGCTTCAGAGTGCTGTCTTAGTCACTGTGGGGACTAGCTGTGATGTGAATGGGCATAGGATGTACTCGGAGTGTTGTGTGGATTGCTGTAGGTGGCAAATGAAGGGTGCACGCTGTACTATGGGGTTTTACTTGTCTAACCTTCTTACATTTTGTTGGGAGGGTGCTTGTGTTGGTTTGTGTCTAGGGTGGAGTTGTGTAGGGACACTTGCATGGCTTTGTGCAAGTCGGAGGTGAGTCCAGGGGTGTGGCAGTTGGGCCAAACAATTCACGATGGCCCCATCTGTTCAGTCTAAAACTATAACAGGGTTAAAAAACTAGAGAAGTTCCTGGAGGATATGTCTATTAACCAAAAGGGTCAGAAATTCAATCTCATGTGCTGGTTGTCCCAAAATCTCCAGCTGCCAGAAGCTGGTAGAGTAGATGGCAGAACAGATCACTCGGTTCTGTTCTTTTCATTCTCTCTGAAGCACCTGATGGGAGACGGGATACTGAGTCAGATGGACCATCGGTCTGGGCACCTGGCCAGTCTTAAATTCCCCCGCATGAAATGAATTAATCTTTGCATTCAAGTTAATTGAGTTACCTCTGATAGAAAAATGGTCTGGGATTCATGGCATGGCCCAGATACGTGCCCACCTGTGACTGTACACCACTTGGATGTAAATCATAAACTCAACAGAGCTGAGATTTTAAGAACAAGATTGTGAAACCCAGTGATAATTCACCCTGGTGATATTCTGAACACAGAGCTCTTTACCATCCCTGGCTTCATGCCATCCCTACAGTCAATCGAGGACAAGGATGACATACAGACAATGACTGTCCTGGACTCATCTTGTATAGATGAGAACACTCAGCATTAGGACGGCAAAGATTTAAGAAACAGCCCACGTCTTGTGAAGGATGTCCTCATGCTCTATTTAATGAGACAGGAGGAGACTTTCCTGGGGGGGCAGTTGGTTCTACCAGTACCAATTCCAGGGATCTGTGCGCCCGTCTCTGGCCCTGGTCATAGTTAATATGCTTGTTACTGAGATGGTACAAGTCCAGGCATTTTTTTGCTTCAAAAGTCTCCCAGTCTAGACAACACTTTCAGAAGGCAGGACACCCTGAGAGAGTCTAGCACGTACACTATCTCAACACTTTTCCTCAGCTGGGGGTTCTTGGTTACAGGCCAGTTTGACTGACACACAATTAGATGGAACCAGACACATTGGGCACTCAGGAAATAAGTGAAATTTGTTCATTCTTGTTGGGATGGTGTTGCAGGATGGGAAGAACCCACTGTGTCCACACCAGAGTTTTATTTCGAAATGGTCGTTTTTTCAAAATAAAGCTGGGCATGTCCGAAGGACGTTTGGTTATTTTGAAATGACGGGACCCCGTTGTTTCAAAATAACGACCATCGTTTGGAAACAGTAAAACCTTGCATGCAATTGAAATAGCCATTGTTTTGAAACAGTTGTTTCAAAAACAATGCCATCAGACATGTTTCAAAATAACGGTTATTTTGAAATAAGTGTTTTTGCCATTCTCCTTCCCAGGGTGCCTTCCTTTTTGTATATATTGGGTGGGGCCAGAGCAGGAGGCCATGTTGCCATACCTCCCATGCTGCCCTTCTCCTGAAGCAAAATAGCATGTCCACACACAGGGCATGCTATTTTGCTTTGAGGGCTTCCCTCATTTCAAATTAGCATTTTCTCAATTCAGATTAAGGATTTTATTTCAAAATAACTCATTTGAAAATAACTTATTTTGAAATAACACTTAACATCTGAACATAGCCCCAGTGATCAGAACAAGAAATTAGCTGGAGTGTTAGGAATCCATTGGAGCTGTTTTTACCTCCCCTGCTGCTGCATGGAGCAGGGATGAGTCGATAGAGTCCCTTGCAGAGCTGAAAATTTAGTTGACTTTTAAACCTGATGGTCCCTTGCAGAGCCCGCCAGTCACTTGAACTGGCTGTCAGTGTCAGGGCACCTGTGCTATGGAGATCCCAGGATTCACCCTTGAAGGGGAGGTGAAAAAATGCCATGAGCGGGCAAGAGTGGATTAATGCATGGGCCAACAGGGCCCATCACCATGTGGGGAGCCCTCCACCTTGCTGGCACTAGGAGGGTAGCAAGGTGGGGTAGCCTAGAGACTGGGCTCTGAGCTCCTGCCCTGCCTCTGTGCCCCATGGTCCACCCTGAGGGGTGGGGTGAGCCGGCTGCATCCAAGCCAGTCAGTCACTGGAGTTGGTGGGGCCCACTGCCGTGTGCTGTATGGCCTCCGGTGTGGCCTTTGGGGGATCCTGGGAACTCTTTTCAAGCCAACACGGTGGCCCTTTCTGTTGGAAAGGGGAACATTTCTCTACATGGCAGCACTGATGAGAAGATGGGTGGGGATCCCGTCTTACTGAAAGTGGCCTACAAATGTGTCACACAGACTTGGTGATGGAAATAGGGCTGGAGTGAAGACAGACTGCTTGGGTAATCTGGGATTGTGTCATCTCCAGGATCCCATTCAAATACAGTCCAGACTAGTATGAGCTATATCTACTTTATTATGACTACCTGTGTGTCTCCTTATCAATATATACACAGCACTGGACATTGCTGTACATGAGACCTGGAAAGCCTTCTAATTTGACCATCGCAGCAACTGAATAGTCACTTACACGGCTGCAGACTGTCTGTTTTTTGTTTCTTCACCTCTCCCATCAACTGACTCTGACTGTATCTAACTGCATATTCCACTGTAGATCAGATATCCTAAATTTGGAGTCATACTGACAGCCAGTAATCTTTCTGCTTCCTTCTGAAATCACGTCCATTGTGCCTAAAAATCAAGGGGTTGGATTCATGCAGGTATTTAGGCACCCGTCTCCTGGGCATGAGGTGC
Organism: Podocnemis expansa; assembly: GCA_007922195.1. Classification (NCBI taxonomy): domain Eukaryota; kingdom Metazoa; phylum Chordata; order Testudines; family Podocnemididae; genus Podocnemis; species Podocnemis expansa. Next base: position 5,570,891 of record ML682065.1, read on the forward strand.
CTAAATATCTGACTCTCAACCATGGTGTTTTCCATTTGGGTGCCTGCTCAAGCAGTGGTCACTGGCTTCAAATTGCATCAGTCTTCTAGGAAAAGAAGGGTTTCACTTGCCTCTTTGTTCACATCTGTTTGAGTCGCCAGCCCATCCATGGTGCTCTTTACCAGACAATGCAGGGCGAGTGGCCATCGTGTTTTAGACACTGAAGGATCTGATGTCAGTAGAAGTCCTCCATGATGACACTGGTCTCAGAGCAGACTTTAGGCTCCTCTTTGCACCTGTTCCTAAGTAATCATGAAGATGTTTCCTGATTGGTCCAGTGGGCTTGTATTTCTTTATGGCCTAAGGGATCTTGATTATACTTCTTTGATAGTTCATTCTGCTAGCTCTTCCATCTTGGTAACATGGAGTGAGCAGACAGCTACTGAGCAGAGGCACCAACTCCTTCATGCCCCCCTGAATCACTGGTTGCTCCCACCTCCAACCTAGATGTAAATTAAAAGACTGATGCCAAAGCATGGTGGTTCTGTTACAGGTGAGATTTGACTAAGGAAGGGGAAAACATTTCCTACCAATGTTACCTAACTAGAGGTCATTGTCAGCTGCTCAAACAGGTGAGAGAGTGCAGTGCAACAAATCAAGGCTTTGCTCCAAGTTGTTTTGCTTATCTAGCATTTCTGGCACTTCTGAGGATGACTTTTTTTAGCTTGTTATGATCAAAACACATGAGCCACTGAACAATTCTATACCATCTCAGCAATCTGAGTGTTCACACCAGGCCAGTCAAGATTTTCCTCTCTGCATGATTTTGCACTCCTACATAGCCTTCAAGAATGAGACACACATTAATTTTCTCCAGGCTAGATGGAATCACTGTTTTTTTTTTTCCTGTGTTAAGAACTGACATCATAAACAACCACTAATCATAAACAGACCAGCAACAGTGAGCTAGCTAGGCAATTTCTCTTTGCTTCTGATCCCAGAACTTGAAAGTCTGCAGTCACATGAGCTTTTGGTTCCAGTCTGTGCATTTTGTCTGTGCAGATTTCAATGAGTTATCCCTGCAAAAAGCTCTAGACACATCACAAGTAACGATGTACAAACACAGGGCAGATCACTTACAAATCATAAATACACTTGGCTAGCCACTAAATCAAAGCTTCTGCCTTTATAGGTCTGTTGGTGAGGGTGGGAAGAGCCATGGTTTGCCCACCAACACAGCTGTGTGGACAGGACACCACCCCAACCCCCCCCAGTAGGCACACTTACACTGGTAAGTGTCTGCTGTCTTGCTTGATATGGGTGATATTACACAGCAGTGGTTTTCAAACTTTTTTCTTAGGACCCAGCTGAAAACAATTGCTTACGACCATGACCTGACAATTGAATGCATTGCTCAAAGATGCCAGTCTTTTGGTGGTGGCAGCAAGGGGGCGCCACAACCCAGTACCTGAGGGTCTGCAACCCAGTACTGGTCCTGACCCTAAGGTTGAAAAACACTGTTATGCAGTACATAGTATAGCTATGGTCACACATTTTTTTGACACTATCATGTACCAGCAGTCCTATGCCAGTACAGTGCTCCTTGTGGAGGCATGCCCTAAAGGTCATGCATAGCTAGGAACTGAATGTAGCTCTGCAGAGACCCATTCAAGGGCTGTGGCCATGAGCTCACTTCCTACAATCTCTCATGGAGGAGCAAATTATTAACCTACAGTCAGGCTTCTTTCAGCACCTGCAGGGAACATGCATCTGACAAAGTGGGATTTTTGCCCATGAAAGTTCATACAGTAAATAACTTTTAGTCCTTAAAAGGGCCCCCAGACTCCTTGGCTATGCCTACAATACAGGACTCAGGTAGGTTGACTTAATAAGGTTGATGTAAAGATGACTTAAGTCAACTTAGTGAGGCCCCATATATTTAAGTTGACTTTATAAAGTCAACCTAAGCCAGGGAACCCATTTAAAGTCACCTTAATGAAGTTGACTTTAAATGGGTTCCAAGGTTTCAGTCAACTTTGTAAAGTCAACTTAAATGGCTCTAATGCACTGTCAACTTTATTAAGTTCAATTTAATGGGCACATTGTGTTTAAGTTAAATTAATAGTCAAATTAACCATTAAAGTTGACTTAAGGGTAGGAGTTAAGTCAACTCCAGATGTGGCCAGGGAGTTGCTTACATCGACTTATGCCTCCAGTGTAGACATATGCCTGTTTGTTGGGTTTTTTTTTTAGTGGTTTTTCTCTCTGATTCTCTAGCTACTAAATACTTGAGAAATCACTAGATGAAGTTGCTGTGAAGTTCTGCAACATTTCCTATGTGGTGTGGCTTTAAGAGACTTTCAGTCTCTCCATTTGTTTTGTTTTCATCTGAGTCTGACGACATGTCTTATGCAGAAGACATCCAGGCTGGGTCTGACCTTTCTTAGGCCAGGTCCACATTAGAGAATTGTTCCACAATAAGTCTTTGCACTATAATAAATGTGTTTGTGTTTATCACACAATGCACGCCTTATAATGCAAAAGAATGTCCACACTATTATTCCCATTTCCTCAAGATAGCATTGAATTGTTAGCACCTATCACACCATGCCTCTTGTCAGCTTCCAGTGCTAGGAACCATGGTAGAAGAAGAGTACTGAGCACATTGGGTAAATTCACAAGTTCCCCTGGGATGCTGTGTTTCTGTGTCATGCTAGCAACTGTAGCTGCTAGCAACTTGCTCCCTTTTTCAACATTGCCCCAGGAAAACAGGAAAAAATTCAAAAGTTCCTGGAAATCACAGGAGGAAGGAGTTAGTCATGTCAGAATAGCGGAGTCCAAGTCAAACACCAGAGCAGTCAGGCTTGGAATTCAGTGACATTTCTGGAGGCCACTTATTGCAGAAGAAATTTCCATCTACATTCACACATGCTTCATAGCACAAGAGCTGTCCTGAACTAGGTGCTATGACTCTCGCACTGGTTGGTGGTGGTGGTCTGGTATAACAGAGCACTTGTAATACAACAAGGATCATTTACATACATATGCTGGTTTGTTCTTCCACAATAAGATGGCTTATTCCGTAGTAACTGTCTAGCGTGTACAAGGCCTTAGGCATTGTTTGCATTCCACAGCAAACACAACCGTATTGTCACCACTAGCAGGTACATAATGAAACATTAGTTTATTCTGATGTTTCTCTTTACATGTAGGAGTAAAATTAGTTCTTGGAGGTCTGAGCAGGTTTCAGGGGGTCAAATAAAATACTGAGCCTCAGTTCCTGGTGTCAGAGCTCAGGGAGGGAGTGGCACCCCCACCCCCTAACTCACCTCAGTTGGCTACCAGCCTATGGGTCAGCACCAGCAACAAGCCACATGCAGAGCAATTAAAACAAAAGTTTGAACTAGATCTGTTGTAGATGGCTTTGATTCTACTGGCTAGAAAGTGGTTGCAGCATAGGTGGGTCGGGGCGTTTTTATACCATGTTGGAACTGACGGTCTCCGAAAGAAAAGAATGAGAATCCCTGAGTTGGAGCACATCATTTAGCAAAATTACCCATCTGGATTTAGAGTCCACTGCTTCTCTAGATATTGGCCCAATGATTAACTATCCTCACTATGTTAATCATGTGAAATCTATTTCTATCATGAATTTTTCTCTCATCTTCCTGCCATGGGAGCTGGTTCTGCCTTGTCACAGAACTCTCTTCCTATGTAGGTATGTATAGACTGAGGGTATTTCCTGGAGCCCCCCAGTCTCAGCAGGAAGTGTCAGGGGCTCAGGTCTATAGCTGCAGGGTGGGGATCTTGGACAGTTTTAACACCTTGAGACTAAACTGTTTACCTGAGCTCTGTTCTAATCAGCTCTGGCTGAATTAAAGCCCTGTGTGTAGACTGATTTAAATCTTCTCTTAACCATGTGACCTGGTCCTCCTGGGATAACCTTCTGAATGTGCCAAAAGCAGGGACCAAACCCTGACGAGTGGTACTTAAACCATTCTCCCAGTCAGTGTAATAAAATAATAATAAAAAAAAAAAAAAGCGCTTCCAATTCCCCACTCCGGTCATCACCAAGCATAACAAAATAGCATTTATTGCACATCAGCTCTTCCAGTCCCCACCTAGCCACTGGGTCCCTTAAAGAAATAGGTTCTCTTGAGACCCAAAGGCCCAGCCCCATCACCCAGAACAATATAGGCTTGGATCTTACCCAAAATACCATGTTGCCAGCCAATCCTTTAGTAACTACAACTAAAGGTTTAATATAAAAAGAAAAACAAAATGAGGGAGATGTTAAAGGGTCAAAGTTGAATCACATGCATACAAATGACTGAGTACATAAAAAACAAGTCCTATTCCTCCAGTATGCACACAGCACCTGGGTGGGTCATTGTCCTTTGCTCAGTTCCCAAGGAGGGTGTTGGTTGCAGACTGAAGACAAAATGGAAATGGGACCATTGCCTTTTATCATCTCTGGCTTTCCCCATGCTCTGAGTCCTTGCCAAATCAAAATGGAATTGAGTCACATGGTCAGTCTGGGTAACTGGTCAAACTGGTTTCTTCCTAGGCCCACCATAGCTGGGAGCTCCCCTGCTGGGCCATTAAGAGGACTATGGTTTTGCAGACACACAGTCTGAGATTGCCTTAGAATCAAATAACTTGGATATAAATAGAACAAACATATTTCTAATACAGGTTTGACACCTATGTATAAACCATACAATCATTCCTAGCAGATTACAATCTTTCTATTGATACCAAACATGGCATATCCCATGTAGATTATTGCAAATATGAAATATTAATATGAAAAATAATCAAACTGTCCCCTAGACCCAGACAGTGTCACAACCTGCACTTGGATAAAATAGATCAAGCTTTCTAAGTCTCTTGAGATGCACCCTCAACTTCTCAAGGAACTGATTCAAGAGATACATAAGCCATTGGCTATTATCATTGAAAAATCATGGAAAATTGGAGAGTTTCCAGAAGACTGGAAAAGATCAAATATAGTGCCATCTATAAAAAGGGAAATAAGGACAACTAGGGAATTGTAGACCAGTCAGCTTAACTTCTGTACCAGGAAAAATAATGGACCAAATAATTAAGGAAACCATTAGCAAGCATCTAGAAGAAAATTAGGTGCTAAGTGATAGTCAGCATGGATTTGTCAAGAACAAATTATATCAAACCAGTCTGGCTTTCTATGATGGTATAACAAGCCTTGGGGGTAGAGGAGAAGTGGTAGATGTGGTATATCTAGAGTTTAGAAGGGGTTTTCATAAGGTCTCACATCATCTTCTCATTAACAAACTAGGGAAGTACAGCCTGGATGGAGCTACTATAGAATGGGTGAAAAACTTGTTGGATAACCACTCCCAGAGAGTAGATAGCATGACTGTGAACCATTGCTAGGAGGGCATAACAAGAAGGGTACTGCAGGGATCGGTTTTGGGTCTGGGTCTATTCAATATTTTCATCAATGATCTAGATGTTGGCATAGAGAGTAAGCTTACAAAGTTTGCTGATGATACCAAGCTGGGAGGGGTTGCAAGTGCTTTGGAGGATGGGATCACAGTTCAAATGATTTGGACAGACTGAAATGGACTAAGGTAAACAGAATGAAATTCAATAAAGAGAAGTGAAAAGTACTTCACTTAAGAAAGAACAATCTGTTGCAGAAAGGGATGTGGGGTCAGAATGGACCACAAGCTAAATGAATCAACAGTGTAACACTGCTTACATAAAAAGCAAACACCATTCTGGGATGTATTAACAAGTGCATTGTAAGTAAAACATGAGAAGTAATTTTTCTGCTTTACTCAGTCCTGATTAGGCCTCAACTGGAGTATTGTGTCCAGTTCTGGGCATCTCGTTTTAGGAAAGATGTGGACCAGTTGGGGAAAGTCCAGAGAAGAGCAACATGAATGATTAGAGGTTTGAAACACTGGACTTATGAGGGAAGATTGAAAGAGCTGGGCTCATTTAATCTGAAAAGAGGAGACATGACAACAGTTTTCAAGTACCTAAGAGGTTGTCATGAGGAGGAGGGAGAAAAATTGTTTTCCTTAACTGCTGATGATGGGATGAGAAGCAATTGCTTTAAATTACAGCAAGGGAGGTTTAGGTTGGACATTAGGAAAAAATTCCTAACTGTCAGGGTGATTAACCACCAGAATAAGTTGCCTAGGCGGGTTATGGACTCTCCATCACTGGAAGTGTTTAAGAGCAGGTTAGACAAGCACCTGTCAGGGATGGTTAGAGGGTACTTGGTCCTGCCCTGAGTACAGGTGACTAGACTTGATGACCTCCCATGGTCCCTTCCTGTTTCTATGATTCTGTAAATTGCAGGGCTCAGCCCTGATACAAATTAAGGACTGGTGATGGGTGATCATCTGGTCAGTGCTTTGCACCTGGGTTTGACTTTAAACATTGTTTCTCCATCACCAGGCCATTATGGGGAATTTGTGTGCTCAGTCCTTGGAAGAAGAGAGCATGTCACTCCCCTCTGCAGCTGATATCAACCTGCATGACTCTGAATGTAGGGGACACCATTACTCAGCTCTGCCCAGGGCCAGGAAGCTCACTGTTACATAAAACACCTCTCAGCCAGAACCCCAAGATGGGGTGGGATATGGGGATGGGTCAGTAAGAAGTTCTTGGGGATTTTTTGTTTTTGTTTTGTGTTTTTGTTTTGGTCTGCACCAGCCCAAGGGAACTCTTGGACTTGTAGTTCAGGCACCACAAAGGTGGTGGACCAGAGAGCAAGGCCTGCTGGGAGCAGACACAGTATAAAAGCAAGCCACTTTGCTCACTGTCTTCCAGTGAGGGCATCAGCTGGCTGTGACCCAGGAAAGACAGCTGCAAAAGGGCCCAGTAAGCCACTGTGGGAAGTAATTGGCTTGGAGCAAAGAGTGGCAGGAATAATTGTGGATGGAGTAGAAAGCTGCTATGCTTTTGGGGCCTCATGGCTGAAGCTTTCCTGACACTGGAAGGAAAAGCCTTTGGGTTTGCATGAAGGGCTAAATGATCCTATTACAAAAAGGGAAACTGAGGCACGGGTGAGGTAAGTCTCCATTGAATGCCCCTCCTGGGAAAAGATTCATAAGCCTCATTGGTTTATAAGGTTTTTGCACTCCAAGTTGAATACCTGAACTCTGGCCTTGCTGAAGATGCTGTTCAGCAGAGGAGCTGAGAGAAGCTGACCTGATCCTTTTAGAAAGTTTGAATCCCAGAGTTCTGTTCAGGGAGAGCTGTTGCTTTTGGTACCATAAGATCCCTTAAAGAAAGTAGTTAGTTCAGTTTTCAATGGGCTCAGCTCTTGGCCCTGGAGAAATGGATATGGTCTGGGGAAGCTGTCTTCCTTTGCTAGGAGCTCTCAGTTCAAATAATTTAACAGTTTCATTCATGATCTTTGTGCAGCCTGAAGCTGTCTCCTCATACTCTTGCATAACCTGGTTGCAACTGGGGGAACCTGAACTCTGCAGGACTGAAGGCATCATTGGGTGCAGCTAGGCTTATCAGGGAAACTGAGGCAAGGGCAGGAAGAAAGTCTCCATTAATGCCTCTCCTGGAAAAAGATTCGTGGGCCTCTGGTTTATAAGGTTTTGCACTTCACTGAATCAAAAGGTGAACAGAAAACATGCCTCATTGAAGATGAAGTTAATGAGATCCACCATGATAGCTCAATTCCACAACTGATCCTGCATGCACAGAACTCCCTGTGGGTTTTGCAGATGGCCTGGTGGCTGCATGGATGGGCCTGACATATGCAGAGACTTAAACTGCAGCTGTCTTGCAAATGAACAGCTGAGAAAATCAAATGTTCCTTCACCCACCTCTTAAGATTAGCTCAGGAGTCAGGCTTCTGTCTCATCTTCATTGCATGTGACTATATAACAACTACCACCAGAACAAGTACGTGTGGGAGGGTGGGAGTGCACCCACTTATGCACGCTTAGGTGACAGTGTTATGAACGGCTGCAGAAGCAACCTCAGACTGGGGCCTTGAAGATAAAAGTCTCACAGTTCACCCCCCAATAAGCAATTGAGCCATTTGACTGTGCTCCAAGTGGCTTGTGGAAGGGCAGAGCCAAGGGTGGGCAGCTGCATCAGTTGCGGACAAGTAAATTGCCTTTATTTATTGTCCTTCCCTTGGAAAAAGGGCTGGAACACCTCACCCGTGCCCCATTAGTTCTATTTGTGCCCACATGGGGCCTGGCATCACTGATCTGCTCTAGGGCAAGCTCCTCAGCTACTCACTCTGCTTGCTTTCTATATTTTTAACATCACTGCCTGTGCCTCAGGCTGCCACTTGCTAAGCTGTTGCATCTGGCTCCCCCAGCCCCTGCTTCAGCAGAGGCACTCATGCTTGGCTGAGCAAGGGAGCACCTTCCGAAATTGGGGTCCATGGACACTAACATCACTAAACATCAGCTGTCGCTGGTCTGCAGCTCCATGTATTTGCTTATTTGTCCTTTTGTTAGTGGTCTAGGATAAACCAAGAGACACGCCTGCTGTCTGCACTGCCTTTCACACCTCCATCTGAGCCTGGGCCTTCTCACTCCTCTGTTTGCTGCACAAGAGACCCCAGAATGGAAGAAGTGAAGTCCATTTTTGGAGCCAGATCAACCCATCACTAGGAGGAACAGAAGAAGCCAAGCAAAGGATAAATCGTTCTAGGACAATATGCCTCTTACTGCTGTGATCTATTTGACTATGGAGTCATCTCACCAGAGAAGTGGTGCAAACCCTGTGGGTTGGGATACCTAAGGCTAAACCAGCAAACACTGGAGGGAGTCTCCCTGCAGAGGCCCCCACTGGTAGACTTCTAGGCTGTGTTCACATAGCACTCTTATTTCGAAACAACAGAGGTTGTTTCAAAATAAGAAATACCCTGTTCACACAACGCATGGTTGTTTTTGAAACAACACCGTTGTTTCAAAACAAGTTAAACCCCGTGCAGGGATGAAACAATGTTTCGAAACAATCATTTCAAAACAACACCATGCGAACATGTTGTTTTGAAACAACAGTGACTTGTTTCAAAATAACTGTTGCCTGAACCTGCTATTTCTCTTTGAGCTTTTTTCCTTAATTCAAATTAACAAACTGTTAATTTGAATTACTTTCAAAATAAGGTGTTACTTCAATACAAGTTGTTTCGAAACAACCGTATCGAAATAAAGCCTGTGTGTGAACACAGCCCTATGGTGCAGGGCATCTAGGCCACTAAACCCAGTAGGTATCTATCAATTTATCACAGTGGGGCTAAGCCTGCATAAGACTTCTACCAAAAGAAGAGGCTGGCCCCATGATGGCCAGATTGCACGTTACAAAAAAGGCTCCCAGGCACACTAGCAAAACATGAACTGCAAGGCTACAAAAAGCTGTGGACATGAAGCTCTGCTAGGGCTGATGGGGGAGGCAAGCTCTGCTGAAAGTGGTGTGATTTGGGTGAAAGACACTGTGTGGGAAGCATCTCTTCGGATTCTAGGTGTGTAGGAGACAGCTTCGCTCCACGTGATTCTGGCAGCTTCATGTAGCATTGGCAATGAGAAAACAAAATGCCTGGGGCTGGAATGGAAATCAATGACAAAACTTCAGTGCATGAAGTATGGAGGCTGAGGTTTCAGTGGACACCTTAAAACACCTGCCTGAAATGCCCTGGCCACCATTCCCATGACCTAGCCACTTCAATAGAGTCTCCATACCGGATTCTAAGGGTAAGGCATTTTGTAAGCATTTGGCATTACTTGCTAAAACAAATAAGGAGTCCTGCGTCCCTTAAAGACTAACAAATTTCTTTATTGCATGAGCTTTGGTGGGAGAAAAATCCCACTTCATCAGATGCTTCAAAGCTATCACCCAGAACTGTTGGAGATCACCTCAGGTCTGCTGTGGCACCAGCCTCTGTGTCTGGAGAATATTTGGCATAATCTTCATTCCTTATGTTCTGTAGGAGTCCCTTATGATTAGTGAGAGATGAGGTGGTTCCTGGCATGCATCTTGGAGCACCCTCTACCTATCGGCTTGAGTGTCTTTCCTTGGTTGAGGCCCTGTGAGGGGGAGGTTCCTGCTGAAAGAGAACAAGATCGCCCACTTGTGCTGAATACCCAGTGCCAGATCAGATCCCAGCATGCACAGCCAGCAAGAAATACTTCCACTGAAATGCAACAGCAATTAAGGTAGCAAACGGGCCTGTAGTTAAACACGGGAATTGGGGGACCTGCAAAGAGAACTGTAGAATCAAGTGCCATGCGCCTGTGGACAAGCTTATGATTAATCAACATCTATACGTGGCCTCAAACTTGCATGACCCTTCAAAATGCACAGCAAGACAGGGTCTCTGCCCTGAAAAGTCTCCAATCCAAGGAAGACAACAGAGACACCAACGCAACAGGTGAGCGGTTTCCTAATAAAAACTGCTGAGGCATCCGCTTGCACAGATGCTCTGGCAGCCCTCATTCTCCACTCGCTGATATTTTGTGCTTTCTCCCAGATCGCCCCTTAATGGCCACTAAGCCCTTTGTGATATCCTCCAAATGCATCCTTATAATTCTCTTTTAGTGTGAAGCCTCCAGAAAACTGAACGACAAATTGGCGGCATTCTGAGCACACCACCTACCTGTCATGCTACGCTGCATCCTCTTCCCCCGCCCTTGTACTCCCCCATCTGTCTGCCATCAGCTGCTATCTTGTGTTAGCTGGTTTGCATTCGGAGGCATTTTGGTCTGTTTGCACAGCACCTAGCACAAAGGTGTCCTCATCCAGGACTTGGGCTCCCAGCTGATTTCATGATCCAAATGATTGATTACCCTCCCTGTGGTGGTGGTCTCACCCTTTGTGGTTATGATGTGAGTAATCTGATGTGGTCAAGGGACCCAAAGTTGAGACTGGTGCTCCATGGAACAAAATGATGTTCCTTGGTTTCTGGGAGGCAAACGCACAGTTTAACTATACATTGAGATTCCAGGTGGCTATGCCAAACGGGCAGGGTGAGCACAATATGATGGGTGATTGTGTAAGTCCCAACTCCCCAGGCTGACTTTTTCAAGCATCCAAGTGACTTGGGCTCCTGTATCCCATTTTCAAAGGCAATTTTGGAGTAAGGAGCCCAAGTCCTATTGACTGTTCTTCTCAGAATCTCTTAAAGACATTCCCCACCCCCTACCCAGCAAAAGTGGGCTCAAAGAAGAGATTTGGAGGAGGCCAGTGGAGCCTCTTGGCAGATGTAAAGTGGGAGATGTTGCCACGTGCAGAAAGGAGCATGACGGAAGTGCCATGCTGAGGGTGAGGTGAAGACCAATGAAGCGGGAGGGAGTTGATTGTAATGCAGCTGTCTGGAACGGTGTGGTGAACGTGTGAGATGAAAGCTTTCTGCTCGTCCTGTGATGGGAATATAGGAACCGGGATGACAGCAGTCCGGGGACTCCTAAACAGTCTGTCTGACTGTGGTCTCTGAGTCAGTTGTAAGCCTAATAATGCCCAGGGAGAGGTGAACAAAACCAATGTCCATACTTGCTGTACAGAGTTCCTGCCTCTAGCAGGGTTTGGGCCCAGGATGACAACTCAGACACACACACACACACCCTGGCACATCCATCAGTGTGATGCTCTTTAACGGGGGGCTGGAGTCACTTCCCCCTCCTCCTGCCACACAGCATGTGTGGTGTCTGACAGTGCAGAAGAGACCAGACTGCTGTATTGAACTCAAAGCTGATTCATAAATGAGGTACTGGATGCAGGGAAACCCTGTGGATTTTTTAGTTCCCACAGTGACTAACAAGTAACACATAAAAACAGTGAGTCTTGTGGCTCCTTACAGACTAAGGAATTTCTTCTGGCATAAGTTTTTTGTGGACTCCGACCCACTTCATCAGATACATCCAACGAAGTGGGTCAGAGTTCACAAAACCTTATGCCAGAAGAAACTTGTTTGGCTCCTTACAGACGCAGGATTCTCACTGTTAGCTTGCAGAGGTGTAGCCATGTTAGTCTGTATACAGCAAAAACAGACAGGCACTCCTTCTTGAAGCCAGGAGGAAGAGAGACCATGACCAGAAGGGTCTGTTATATGGTGTGGATCACAAATAGCAGTGAGAGCAGAGATGGGCAAACCAACAGCATACCCCTCTACGCCCCCCAGATATCTGCTTTGGTGTTCTGCTGTGCTAAGCCTCTTGAGAGTCATCTGGATGCTCAGTGGCAATTGGGGAATTTCTCAGCTGCTGCAGGTTTCATGGGAGTGGGATTGGTGAGATGTGGCCTTTGACTTAAGTTCCTAGAAGATTAGTATTAGAAGGGACCCCAGGAGGTCATCTAGTCTTTTCCAGATTTCTAAGCTTAAATCTCAAGTTTCTGTTGTAGCACTAATGGGAGAAGGCACAAAGGAGACTGAAGGCAATAAAAGGAGCAGTGAGTGATTCAGTGGCAAAACCATTCAATGAGTGAGAGAATGAGAAATGAGAGTGAAAATGGTAGTGGTGACAGAATTGGGCAGAGTCAAGAAGGTGTCACTTGAAATTGGAAGGTGATGTGTCAGGTACCAGAGAGAACAGCTTTTCTTGGCGTGTTTTGGCAGTCCTGCATCAAATGCTGGCCACAACCACCAAGCACAGAGGAGCATGAAAGAAAAAGGGTCTGACTGTTTTAGGATGCTGAAAGTGATCTGATCCAAGTTCAGTTCTCAATGTGCATGAAAATCCTGGAAGAAACCCTTATAGTTTCAGTATTGGTCCCTGTGGAGGCCTCCAGGCAGCCAAGATTCTGCACCCTCTGCAAATAGCTGGGGCTTGCTGAAAAGAGCAGATCTGGTAAACCGCATCAACAAGCATATTCTCAGCCAGGCATTGTTCCAGTTTGTATATCTTTGAAAAGAACTGTTGGGGCATATGCTGAAGCTGGCATCTTCCCTGCTAAGATCTGATGGCTGGAACATGATAACCAGAGCCTGATGCACAAAACATTAAACAAATAAAAGAAAACAGAGTCCACCAGAGATGCTGGTAAGAAGACCCCTATTTTTGCATATTGTGCAGAGCTGAGCAATATACCAGACAGTGGAGCTGTTCTTGGCTGCTTCATCTGTCTGAAGCGAAATGGCTAGTCGCTGTTTATCGGAGGATAGCCAACTATGCCAGCTCCTGACTCCAGTTTCTGATCCCAGCTATGCCGGTGCAAATCTAGAATTGCTCCACTGAGATCAGTGCTAAAATTCATGAGGACCCAATTACACTGGCACCTTCAAGGGGTCTCTGTGTGGCTGCAGACGCTTCCCCCCCCCACCCTACTTCCAGGTCCCTTCATGCACACAGAACAGAGTAATGGGGCTTTAAGCATATGAACAGACAGTCCATGACACTTTCCAGGGCTCATGAAAGTTTCCATGAATTCAGCCTATCATTTGAATGCTGAGGGTGAAGGGTTGTATAAACTCCATCCTGGTGAACAGTTGCATGAGCCTGGTTAAGCCAGTGGTGGCTTTAGAGGCATAATTGAGGCTCAAACCCAGCTGAAGTGGAGCTGGGTTTTCATAAGGGAAGGAGTCCAGGGCAGTGGGGAGAAGGTCAGGAGTGGACCTAGGTGAGAGGTAGCTAGGCATTTCCTTCTCTGGGCTAAAGGCTGAGAGGAGCATGGGAGGCCTGGAGCCCATTTAGAGGGCCCTGGACCAAGAGGAAGCCAGGGCAGGCTAGGGATGGTGAGGCCTGGGGATGGAGGTGAGTTTGTCCTAACCTGGAGGTTTTTGAAGCCCAAGAGGGGTTTAGATTGAAGTCTGAAGAGCTACTAGGAGGCTTCTGCAGTGATTCTAGGGGGTGAGCGATATGGGATGGTCAAGCAGGAAGGAGTGTTGGCCATGAGATCCTTTCTGAAGGAGAGAAGTTGAGTGGGAGGCTAGAGAAGATGTAGAGCGCCCACTAGGATTGGCTCAGGCTTTGGTGGAGAAGAGTCCTGACTTTAGCAAAGAAATAAACATGCTCTGGTCTTCCATGGAGGGTTCAGTGCACAAATGTAAAAGGCATGGAAGGTTAAGCCTGAGGAAGGCAGAAGGTGATTTAAGTTTGGGGTTTGGGATATTGTTGGGGGGGGGGGCTGTGGAAGAGCCTTCTTTTGACCCTGGAGAAAGGGTGAACTGAGATTATGAGGGAGGGGTAGGTCAAAGATGTGGACAAATTAGAGAGTCTAAAGGAGAGCAACAAAAATGATTAAAGGTCTAGGAAACATGCTCTGAGGAAAGTTTGAAAAAAATGGCTTGTTTAGCCTGCAGGAGGGAGGACTGAGAGGTAACAGTTTTCAAGTATATAAGGTTGTTACAAGGAGGAGAGTGATCCATTGTTCTCTAACTGCTGAAGACAGGGAAAGAAGCAATGGGCTTACATTGCAGGAAGGGCAATTTAGGTTGGACATCAGGAAAAACTTCCCAACTCTCAGGGCAGCTAAGCACTGGAACAAATTTACTAGGGAGGCCTCCATCATTGGAGGCTTTTAATAACAGCTTAGATCTACACCTGTTGGGGAACGGTCTCATTATTATGTAGTTTTGCCTCAAGTGCTGGCAGAGTCATAACTATGGCAGGGCAAGTGGAGCTTGCCTCCAGGTGTGCCAGAACAGCTCCATTAAAGGGCACGTTCCCTGCTGATTGCTCCAGGTGCCGGCTATTGTAAGGGGTGCATTCCTATTAGAATGCACCCCAGGCACCGGATTCTGTAGCTATGGCTCTGAGTGCCAGGGATAGGACTAGATGGCCTCTTCTTGAGTGCCCTTTTAGTCCTAGCCAGCTGTGTGTCTGTGAAGGCCCAGGACATGGCAACAAGGATCCCAGAGTGAACCTTGGCTGCCTGTCACAGGATCCTGGACTGAAATCCAACAGAGGGTGGGCCTGGTCCCCTACCAGCTATGAGTAAGATGCCATGAGGCACAGGATATGGAAAGGATGTAAGCACCAAGGATATGTATGTGCTGGAGGCTTAAGTCAACTTAAGCAACTCCAGGGCCACATTTTGGAGTCCATTAAGTCAACTTAAGCACTTGCTTAAGTTGACTTAAATCTCACTCTTAAAGTTGACTGTAAGGGTTTAGTCAACTTTATTAAGTCGACTTAATAAAATGTGGCCATTAAAGTTGACTTTAAGTCAACTTTAAGGCAGGAAAGCTAATAAAGTCAACTTCAAATGGGTCCCCCCTGGCTTAAGTTGACTTAGAGAAGCCCCAGTTATTTAAGTCAACTTAACAAAATCAACTTTGTCAACTTACCTGAGCACTCTAGTGTAGACATAGACCATGGGCCTAGAATCTGGGACAGAGAAATCAGGCAGTTACTGTGCCTTGGACTCCTTTCCTCCAGAAGAGGGTTGTGATGCTGTCTATGGGAATGCTTATGATTGTTTTTCCATATTAATATTTCATATTTGCAATAATCCATATGTGTCTGGTACCAACAGAAAGGTTGTAATCTGCCAGGAATGATTATATGGTTTATATATAGGTGTCAAATCTCTATTAGAAATTAGGAATAAGGTTTTTTTATTTATTTTCCAAGTTATTTGATTCTAAGGCAATCCCAGACTAGGTGTCTGCAAAACCATAGTCCTCTTAATGGCCCATTAAGGAAGCTTCCAGCTACAGTGGGACTAGGAGGAAACGTGTTTGAGTCACCCAGTCTGACCATGTGACTCAACTCCATTTTGATCTGGCAAGGACACTGAGAATATGGAGAAAGCCAGAGGTGATAAAAGGCAGTGGTCCCATATCCATTTTGTCTTCAGTCTGGCTGCAACCAACTACCTCCTCTGGAATTATTCTTCTGGGACTGAACAAAGGACAGCAACCCACCCAGGTGCTGGGTGCATACCAGAGGAACTGAACTAACTGAAAATTACAGATTCTTCAAGGACTTGCTTTCTATGGACTCTAAATCACTTGTCTGTATGTGATTCACTTTGACCCTTTAACATTTCTCTTGTTTCTTTTCTTTTGTTTTTATATTAAACCTTTGGTTGTAGTTACTAAAGGATTGGCTGGCAGCATGGTATTTTGGGTAAGATCCAAGTCTATATTGTTCTGGGTGATGTGGCTGACCCTTTCGGGTCAGGAGAACCTATTTCTTTAAGAGACCCAGTGGCTAGATGGAGACTGGAGTAGCTGATGTTCAATAAAGGGGGCTGTTTCTATCTTGTTATGCTTGGTGATGACCAGAGTGGGGAATCAGAAGCATGTTTTGTTACTGACTGGGAGACCTGTTTAAGTACCAACTATCAGTAGTTTGGGGGTTTTGCCCCTGGTTTTGGCAGCTTGCCCTGATTATGGCACGTTCAGAAGGTTATCCCATGGAGCTCAGGTCACAGAGGTGAGACTAAAGTGTGACCTGGCCAAAGGACCAAATCACAAGAGAGGCCACTACAGACCAAACTGATGGTCAGCAGGGGTCAGTAGAGAAGAGAGAGGTGCTGTGTCAGGCTCCGCCATGAGGGGGTGCGCACTAGTGGTGAGTCTGCCCCACTCTAGCCTTGCATAATAATTTAGAAGTGAATGGAGTCATTCTGTGTATTCACAAATACACTTGTGTCTCAGGCTGTCGTTCTGACCATTGCTACTTGCATTATACTTAATACTGATATCTGCAGCCCAGATATCTGCATCCCAGCCCTAGGCCAGAGGTTCTCAAGTGTCTCCTAGCCATGCGCCACACTCCTTTTTTTTGAGATTCTCTTGGACCAGTGCCCCTCCTGTTTACAACCAAGCATGCTGTCTGCCCTCCCTGTGCGTTGGCATAGTATCATGGGGTTCATGCAGCCTGTGCAAAAGCAAAATTAGGGAAACGCTTTCCCTTCTGGCTTAGGAGCTGGAAATAAAGAGAATTCAGCACCATGTGATATGCAAGCCACTAAGACAAAAAATGGATGCGATTTTTGTCTGGTATTGCAGGTGTGCTGCTTCACCTCCACCCATGTGGGTGTGCAAGGTCACGCCAGAGGGGCAGGGTGGCAGGCTCTTCAAAACAATGTCCTCTGTGCAGCATGACTTTGGCCATAAGATATTCTGGGGATATAGTAGTGGCCACCCTCGTGACCAACTCTCCAAAATCACCATTGATGGCATATTGGCCTGCATTAGTAGGATCATTGCCAGCAGACTGAGGGAAGTGATTATTCTCAGGGGGAAGATGAGAGGCTGCAGGGCTGTTGGGTCCCCCACCAGCCTAGGGCCCTGACCTTCTGCAGGCAGGCCAATGATGGGGAGGGGTGTGCCTGAGGCCAGAGGCCAGCCCCAGTCTAGCTGGTCAGACCCCCCCTTCCCCACGTGTGCCAGAGCTGATGGGCATGCATGGTGTGACTTCATGTGCAGCCCAAGCCAGAGGCCATAGTGCATGCTAGCCAGTCCAACCCCTGGAACAGAGCAGTCACCTACCCTTGATTATTCCCCTCTGTTTGGCATTGGTGAGGTCACAGCTGGAGTATTATGTCTGGTTTTGACCTCCCACTACAGAAAGAATTTGAACAAATTGGAGAGAGTCTAGTAGAGGGCAGCAAAAATGATTAGGACACTGGAGTGCATGACTTATGAGGAGATGCTGAAAGAACTAGGCTTGTTTATTTTGCAGAGGAGAAGAACGAGGGGGGATTTGATAACAGCCTTGAACTAGCTGAAAGGAGGCTCCAGGAAGGATGGAGCTAGGGTGTTCTTACTGATGGCAGATGACAGAACTAGAAGCAATGGTCTCAAAGCTGTGGAGGTGGTCTAGGCTGGATATTAGGAAAAACTGTCTCACTAGGAAGGTGGTGAAGCACTGGAATGGGTTACTGAGGGATGTGGTAGAAACTCCATACTTAGAGCGTTTTAAGACGCAGGTTGGCCAAGCCCTGACTGGGATGAATTAGTTAGGGTTGGCCCAGCTTTGAGCAGGGAAGTTAGATTAAATGACCTCTTGAGGTCCTTTTTTAACCCAAATTTTGTATGATTCCATGATCAAGAGCTTAGTTTGAGAACCTCTGCTGGGGCTATTAAACAGAGAGGTAGATGCAGTCTTTGTTTCATAGTTGTGGAATAATTATGCTCTGAAAGCCACCAATGCATAGCTGAACACTCCACCTCTTCTTCTCACTTGATGTGGGTATTGAAGCATGCACATCTTCCCTTGTACCTAATCATCTGTAGGGGAGAATTCAGCCAACTCAGTTACACACTACTGATAAAACTCTGAAATTAAACAGTCTTTCTCACTTGTAGATTCACCAGTGGATTTTGATATTTTTTTAAAATATATTCAGAGTTGTGGAAAAACTTGCACCCTGGGAGTCTTAGGCAGCTGTACACGTCAGCTCTTTGTTTGTAGATTTGATATTCTAAGTTGCATGGTTCTTCTGCTCCCTGCTTGGCTGTCTGAAGCTTTTTAAATAAGCAAACAATGACAGGTCTCTTTAGGTACCTCTATGATACTACTGATGTACTATCTAGGTGATGTGGGCCCACACACCTGGTCAGACTCAGCACCCACTTGGAACATAAACTGATATTCATTAGTGCTGTGTTTTGCTGTATTTGTCCGCCTTTGTAACCTGATGCTAACAGGTTCTGTAGAGGGGGACAATTCTTGTCCAAATAGTTTCAGTGGAAAACTTTCAGTAACTCTAGTGATGGTTGTGATTGAACATCCTTAGATGGTTAGTATGGAAGTACGGGTATTCATGCTATCTTGGTCTCTCCCTGGGTATGTCTACACTGTAGAGTGTTAAGTTGACTTAAAATCAACCCTGGTAAGTCGACTTAGAGAGTCCACATTGAAAACTCCTGTCAACTGCTTGTGTCCACACTGGCAGGTGCTAGGTCGACGGAGAAGTTGTGGGTAGCTGTCCCACACTGCACTGGAGAAGTGCCCCCTGGAGGCCAGTTAGGTCGACTTAAGGGCTTTCCCCATCTACATTGGCTTAAGCCAACCTTAAGAGGTGATGTTATTAAGTTGACTTAAGGAAGTGCTTAAGTCAACTTAATAAAAGTCCAGTGTGGCCACAGAAGTCTGTAGGTCAACTTTAACCTTCCTTAAGTTGACCTAAGACTCCAGTGTAGACATACCCCCTGTGATATAGAGTTTACTTTCCTAAAAACTGAAATGCTTTAACCTAACTGAAGTTTCTGGGCTTACTGTAGAAGTATCTGGGTCAAAGTCAATTGCCTGCAACATAGAGGAGGTCAGACTAAATGACCCCATGGGTGCTTCTGGCCTTAAATTCTGTGGAAAGCAGGTGGCACCAGTTGGGTCTCTTGGTTTCTTGTAGGAAGATGATGGCTGAACAAGCAGAACCATTGTGAGGCCACTTTCAAAGGATTCTTGGCCCCCCCAGGCATGCTGCAGACCAAAGGGAACCTGCCCATCTGGCCCAGATAGGGAAAAAAAGAAAGATTGAGAGCCTGAAAAGCCAGCAACATCTTCAGATGTTCTTCTCACCAGTAAAGGATTGTCCTGGATCCTTGACCTCACCCAGAGTAGCCATAATACTAGAAAAAACAACAAAAGTCCTGTGGCACTTAGACTAACAAATTTATTTATTGCGTGAGCTTTCATGGGAGAAAATCCCACTTCCCCAGATGCTTGGAAGATGAGGGAACTTATAATAAGATTCTCTAAGTTTCCCTCATCTTCCAAACATCTGACAAAGATTTTTCTCCCATGACAGTTCATGCAATAAACAAATTTGTTAGTCTTTATGGGTATGTCCACATGAGTCTTATTTTGAAACACTGGTTGTTTCAAAATAAAAAAAATGAATGTCTACAAGACGTTTTCTTATTTCAAAATGACAGGCTCTGTCATTTTGAAATAAGGACCGTCATTTTGAAACAGCTTAAACCCCATTCATTTCAAAACAGCTGTTATTTCGAAACAAGATGTCCAAATGGCCTTATTTCAAAATAACCATTTTGAAATAACAGCCATTTCAAAAGCAGGCTTTCCCTTAATTCGAATTAACTTATTTTGAAATAAGGACTTTGAAATAATGATGTATGTGTGGACATAGCCTATGTGCCACAGGACTCCTTTTTGGTTTTCCTGAACTAGACTAACACAGCTACCCGTTTGGAACCATCTTATCCTGTGACCTGTGTTCCTTACGAGCCTTCAGTGAGGGACTTTGTCAAAGGGTTTCTGAAAAGCCAAGAAAACTGTGTTCATTGGTCACCTCTGATGGTTTTTTGACCCCTTCAAAGAATTCTAATAGATTGGTGAGCCATGATTTTCCTTTACATAAGCTACACTGACTTTCCCCAACATGCTGTGTTCATTTATGTGCCTGGTAATTCTGAGGGGGTTTTTTTTGTTTGTTTGGTTTTTTTGTTACTGTAGTTTCAACCACTTTGCCTGGTACTGAAGTTAGGCTTACCAGCCTGTAATTACCAAGATTATCTCAGGACCCTTTTTTAAAAAATTGGCATCACATTAGCCATCCTTCAGTCATCTGGAATAGAGGATGACTTAAGCAATAGGTTACATATTAGTGCTTTTAGCTCTACATTTCATATCTGAGCTTCTTCAGAAATTTTGGGTCATACCATCTGGTCCCGGTGCCTTATTACTGTTTGCTGCTCTGTGTACCTCTGTCTCTTCCTTTTCTCCTCCGGTCTGGCCACTCTGACCTCAAGAGCTCACACTGCAGTGCTGAGGTCCATGAGTTGCTAGCACAAAAGTTGCTATGCTACAAAAGTTAAGTTGACTTAATAAAGTCAACTTAACTGTCAATGTTGACTTTAAGGGCAGGAGTTATTAAGCTGACTTTAGGAAGCTCTTAAGTCAACTTAATTAACTACAAACGTGGTCAGGGCTTTGCTGAAGTCGACTTAAGGTCATAGTGTAGGCGTAGCCACAGAGTGCTCACATATGCAGCCTGTCCACAAAGCAAAGATTGGTTGCACTTAATCACTGTTATGGGTCCTCTATCCACACTTTTAATCCAGGGGCTTTTTAGGTGGCCTAAGTGCAGGATGTGTTTGCTATGCGTATAGGGTTTCCTTTATTCTTTTTGGGACTCTGGTGTTTTTCTAATGGTTATAATCCCTTGAACTCCTTCCTCAGAACCTGAATTCTCCTAACCTAGAGAGAGCACCTAAGCATTGTACCCTCTTTCTTTTCAAGTAGGGACTCTTGTGGGAGATCATACCTCTGTCTAGGCCATACCCTTTTCCCACCTCCTATTGACTACTTTGGTCCTGGCTTCTCAAGGCTATCCCTTTTGATCAAGGAGTATCACTAACAAGTGCTTCACTCTGGCTTCTATACTCTAAAAGAGTGAGTGGCACTGGGCGGCACTGAGTGTAGACCAATGGTCCCCAACTGGTCTGTGGTAATTGACTCCTGAATGGTAGCTGATATTAAAATCTATGCGTGTTGTGCCATCTGCTGGCATCAGTGGTGTTGATGCCACCTAAGCCAATGGGAGTTCTCCTGTTGGCATAGCTAACCCATCTTCCTGAGAGGAGCTAGTTAAAGTAACAGAAAAATATTTCCACTTACCTGGTTCTCTCTACACTGGGACTTAGATCATCTTAACTCTGTTGCTCAAGGGTGTGGATTTTTCACCCCCAGAGTGACATAGCTGGGTTGACCTAATTTTCTAGGGTAGACCAGAGTTCAGCTGCCACCATGCCCACCACTTCCAAGGGCCATGAGCCACAAGTGCAGCCTCTCTGCCAAAACTTGGAAATTTAAGGTTTTTGATCTGGCTAAGATTTTAAACAAATGGTAAGTCTTGATGAGAAAACATTTGACCTAAGTTATGATAATGTAGAGTCCACCACAGTAATTGAATTGGTTTTACACGTCCACACTACCTTCCTCATGCCAGTAAAGTGGGTCCTCATCAGGAACACCCAGGGGTGTTCAACCTTTTTGGATGAGGGGCCACATTGCAATTCTTCTCTCACTCAGGGGCCAGTGAGCAATTTTTTTAAAACATTTCTAGCCCTGCACAGCCCACACAAGTGGATGTGGTGGCTCCACGGGCCACATAAGAGTCCTTGGTAGGCCAGATTCCAGCCTGTGGGCTGCAGGTTGGACATCATGACCCAATTTAACAGCCATTGTGGGGCATCATGATATGAATGTTTCTGAGAAGCAGCAACAGTTAAGGTATTGTCCACAGTGACACCATGTCAACCTTAGTACATTGACTTTAGCACTATGCCTCTTGCCAAGGTAGAGTTACTAAGTCTGTACAGGGGGGCAAGTTTTGTCAGAAGTGACACTTTGGCATAGACGCTTGGAGTTAGGTTGTCATAAGGCAGCTTACAACCTAACTCTGTAGTTCCAAACAGGCAGACATGTTAGTCTAGTTCAGCAACACAAACAAGGAATCCTGTGGCACTTTTAAAGGCTAACAGATTGATTTATTTATTGCATGAACTTTCTTAGGAGAAAATCCCACTTTGTCAAGCATCTGACGAAGTGGGATTTTCTCCCAGAAAAGCTCATGCAATAATCAATTTGTTAGCCTTTAAAAGTGCCGCAGGATTCCTTGCTTGTTTAACTCTGTAGTATAGACCAGGCCATAGATTTTAAAATGCTTGTCTTCTAAAATGGCAAACCCGTCTAGTTCTGCAGAATTTACAGAGCTAAGCCTTCCCCCTTCAGCTTCAAGAAGCTCAAAATTCACAAAGCTCCCACTAGAAAACTGTTCAGATAATAGGAATGAAAAATAAGGACACTCACCTGTCCTCACTGCTGCCAGACTTTCCTTACATTGGCTCAAAGGTTTGAGGACTTGCTGTTGATCCTTTGAGGTGCTGTGGGGGCATTGAGACCATGCAACAACTCATTGGATTGAGCAAATTGCTGCTTACACCTTCACCCCACCATGATTGCCTTAGAGCAGGGGTCTCAAACTCGCAGCCCATGGGCCGCATGCGGCCCCTAAAAGCTATTTTCTGTGGCCCGCAACAACACTATTATTACCAATATTTGCAATATCGTTAGATGAAAAGGTTTCAGTGATGCAGCCCTGGGGCTAATGTACTAGTCCTCATGCGGCCCTCGTGGTGACTTGAGTTTGAGCCCCTGCCTTAGAGGATGACTTCAGTGGAAAATTGGCAGTGCTGTGCCAGAGTCAGCCTGCCATGCTGACTGAACTGCAAGTGTTTTCCCCATACGTAATGAGCTGTGGAAAAACACCTTCACAAGGAAACCCTGGTAATATACTTCAAACAATTTCTGTGAGTAAACAGCGTTTTACAAAGTATCTGTTTGTACCACCTGTACCTTTACTCTAATAGTGGTGTTGTCAAATGCAGAACAAATGGTATAATTTACAGGGTATTTTTATCTCCCACTCAGAGTGCCTTGAATGTGGACAGTACAGTATGGGGTAAATTGCATACATAGTCAGTGTTCTCCATCTGACACAATACCTTATGAAACCTGAGACCCAGTTTCGGAGTGCTGTTGTACACATTGCTAGCTTCCAGGTATGGGGAGGCGGGGAGAACTAGAGGTGATGTAACCATTCAAATGCTATCTATCTTCAAAAGCAGGAAACACTCACTTGATTCAAAACAAACAAGGAGCCTTTAAAAGGGCCACAGGACTAACCGATTTATCACATGAGCTTTTGTGGGAGGAAACCCCACTTCATCAGATGCTTTGAAGATGGGGAACTTACAGTATGGGAGACTCCTTGTTTGTTTTGCTGAACTAGACTAACACTGCTACTGCTTTGGAACTGATCACTTGACTTACTATCTTTTGAGTGCATTCACAGCACTGAGCCTGGAAATAAGATGAATGAGAGCATCCTGTTCTGTAAATGCTACTTGGAGAAACCTACGTAGCTCAAAGACTTTAAGGCCTGAAAGGGCCATCATGATCCCCTACTCTGACCTCCTGCACATCCCAAATCACAGAACTTCACCCACCCACTTCTGTAGCAGGTCCATAATCTCTGCCTGGGTTAGTGATGTCCTCAAATCTTCATTTAAAGACTTCAAGTTACAGAGAATCCAACATTCAAATAAGCAAGTGATTTGGCAGAGGAAGGGAAAGGGGGAAGAGGAGGGGAACAGCATCTCTGCTAATCTGACCTGGGAGAAAGTTTCTTCTTGGCCCCAAATATGTCATTCAGTTAGACCTAGAACAGATGAGCAAGACCCACCAGGTAGACATCTGGGAAATAATTCTCTGTAGTAGCTCAGTCCTCCCCACTTAGTGTCCTGTCTCTGGCCATTGGGGATGTTCATTGACATGCAGTTGATTATCTGGGCAGGACCTCCTAATCCCAGACTTTTCCCTGTCATCACCTTGTGGTTATGCCCACTCCTTCCCTTTTATACACATCTTGCCAGATGAAAGGGCTCATTGAAAAGTCAGTCAGTCAATGGCGCTTGGCAGCAGTGTGACAAGAACCCAATGCGTGAGCGGCAGACTTTGCCCCAGCGGCTACAGGTCTGCTCGCCAGATGGAGGTTGGAGCACACTCTGCTTCCAGGCTCACCTGTGGACCGCAGCTTGGGCTCTGACTCTTCACAACAAATTTACTAGCCTTGACCTGGCTTGACCAGACTCAGTGGTTATCAGCCAGGCTCTCCCAGTTACCTGTGGCAATGTTGAATTTCTTGAGATCCTGCTTGACCTTATCGCTGTATTGGAGCTTTGACCTTTTGCAGGTAGGTCTTGAGTTGGACACAGAGGACAGCTTCCCACAGATGATTTTGAGGCAGGTGCTCCACATGTCCCAGCCAGGGAAGCCTTTGAGTGTCTAGCATAGTTGCCACAGACCATAGACTGGTTCTCTCAAGGATCTCATTGTTAGTGAACCATTGGTCCCAAATGACTCCCAAGGACTTTCCTGCAACAGAGAAGGTGGAACTGCTCAGTCTCCACTCCTGCTTGGAATACGTGACCCAGGCTTCACAACCATAAAGGAGTGTGCCGAGGACACAAACCAGATAAACGGACACCTTTGTATTCAGGATTAGCAACTTGTTGTTCCAGACACATGAGGCAAGTTTACTAAAGGTACAGAGGCTTTGCCAATTCTTGTATTGGGTTCTGCATCAAGGCTAAGTCAGCTTGCTAAAGTTAGGCCAAGATAGCAGAAATGATCCACATTGTTCAGAGTTTTAGGACTGACAAAGATTTTATGTGAAATGTCATGTCACAAGGCACCAACAACTATTAATTTTTACCATGCCAGACTTTATACATGCATCAAAGAACTTATTCATTGAGATCTGCCATTCATCAGGTGAACTAGTGATAAATGCAGCAGCATCTGTGAAGAGCAGAGCCTGTAAAGTGAGCTGGGTGACGTGCCTTTTTTTGCTTTGAAATCACCTGGTGTTTAAACAAGCGGCTGTCAATCCATGATTTAGTACACCTGATTGATTGATTGTTTCCAAAGGCACTCTTAAGAAAGCTAGAGAAGATGATGCCAAAGCAGTAGGTGCTACGACACAGTCTTGCTCCATCCTAGTATCAATGCTGAACTCGGGTGATACTTCATTTTCATACTGGCTAGTTGTCTTCATCCCCTCCTGAAGCTCCTTTAAAGAAGAGCACTTTTGGTGGACAGGCAATTTTCAACAGGATCTTGTCAAGGCCATCTTACTTTCCATATCAATGGCCTTTTGTGGGTCAACAAATGCTACATAGAGAGGTGCTTGTTGCTCACAGCTTTTTTTTCCCTCACAACAAGTATATTGTGAAGCACATGTCAGTTGGGGAGCATCCAGCTCTGAACACAAACTGGGTCCCAGGATAAACTCTCTCAGCAAAGAGTTGTTTCAGCAAGACCTTTGCAAGCACCTTGCTGACCAGAGATGTCCTTCGGTAGTTGATGCAGTCTGCTCTGACCCCTTTTATTTTTGTATCAAGTAATTTGTTTGCATCTTTCAGATCCTGATGAGGTACATGTCTTTCTTCCTAGCCAGTTCAGAGAAGTTCATGGGCATGGTTCACATGCAGGGGTATTGCTGGTGCCAGGCTTACGGGGACTCAAGCCCCAAGTCCCAGCGCCTGAGTCCTGGGTCATCCACTGGGCCACCTGCAGCGGTGGCTGTGGCTGCAGCTGCAGCAGCAGTGCACGAGCCTCGAAAGTCAGCGTGCCGAGCCACGGGTCTTTTTCCCAGGCCAGCAGCACTTCTGTTCACGTGCCTGCTCCCTCCCATCTTTAGGTACTTCGGAGGTATCTGATCACTGCATCCGGGAAAGCAGCAGGCAAGCTCTTTGATAGCTTTCTCTACATCTTCAGGAGCTGCTATTTGGTCCATTGCCTCCATCACTGGAAACAGAATGGCAGCTAATACAGGATCACAGATAATGGTATCCTTTGCGTAGAGGTCTTTGATGCTCAGTCCGTCAGGCAAGAACAACTTGTCAGTCAGTCAGGTTGGGGCCATCTTTTTTGCTTTCACGTTTGCAGTCTTTGGACAGATTGGATGAAATGCCTCTTTCATTCCATCATATGCAGCAAGCATGGCCAAACTGTGGCTCGGGAGCTACATGTGGCTCTTGAATGAAAAATTGTGGCTCCCAGAAGAACGTCAGCAAATCAATTTAGGAAAGCAGGCCCAGTCTAGGAGTTCATCTGGGGGTCTGGACAATGGGGAGGGAGTGTGGCATGGTCGGGGATGGTGGGAAGGAGTGCAGCATGGCCAGGATTTTAAAAAACTTGCCACTAGCCTGCAGTCTTCTAAGTCGAGCAGCAGCTAAGCTTTTACTGTATAGGCCTAATTTTCATGGTAACCTTAAGTAATTGTTACAATCTGACATTAGTAGGATCGATTGTTTGTCTTCTCTTTATGATAAAATTAAAGTGTGTAATGAATTTTAAACTTAGTAATTTTGGAGTAGGTAAAAGTATATGGCTATTGGCCTCAGTGTGGCTCTCGAAGGTTTAATAATCAACTTGTGTACCTCTTGAGTTCCATAAGTTTGGCAACCCCTGATGTGTAGCATGAAAGTTCCCTCTTTCAAAGCAGGTCTGAATTTTGTGCTGGAGCCCTGGGGGGTTTTCACCACCTCTGTAATGTGGTGGGGGCTGGGATGCTTGGTGTTGGCTTCTCTGTACATTGGAGTCTGGGTGTCTACTGCAGGAGTTGCGTGTCTATCGCAGAAGTGGACAGGAGGTCCTGTGGCCCGTGTGGTTCTGTGCAGGGACAATATTGATTTTTTGTCATGCATCAAACCTGGGTGCATGTTTAGCTGCATGCATGTGTCTCTATATGGGTGGTCCCTCAGGATTACTCCTGGCTCAAATCTTTACTGTGGACTCAGTTCTGTGACCTGAAGCCTGGCTTGCACCAATAGCAGGAACTCAGTTAGCCTGGCGGTCCTAAATCAGGGTGCTCCTTTAGTTAACACGTTGGGTTATTTTTGGCTTAAATCTTTAGTGAGGACTCAGTTAGCTCAGTGATTTGGAGCCTTGACGTACCCTGTGTGCAAGAGAGAGACTGAAGTAACAAGATTGAAGACACCAACATGACCACAGATCTTTGTTGAAATGAAGGTGCCAGGCCATGTTTTATTGCAATATAGCACAATGGTAAGCAACCCATCTCAACAGATGTACTGAGAGCACAAGTGCCATCAGTACAACAGAACAACACAACTGACAGCAGGACTCTGTCACCTCCCTCAGCAGCATGAAATCTGGTCTCTCAGGCTCCTGCTTCTACACCCTGCTTAGACCTAGTGGCTCAGCCCTCTTTGGGGTACAAATTTACCTTGATTGGTCCATGTGCCCCTTTTTTGATGCCAACCATTACTTTGCTATGTCCATGTACCACTAAACATCTCTATCCATCAAGGGGTCATGGTTTGGCTAAAACATCCCTTCTTATCTCCTTGATGCCAGGCCGACCCGACGCCTTTAAGGTACTTTTCCACTCAGACTGTAGGTGCAGCTTAGTTCCTGCCAATTTCTGGTAAAGTGACATTTTATTCCTACTCTTCCAACTTGACTATGTATCCAACTCAGGCCTGATCATGTCAGTCCCTTCTGACCTCAAAATCTGTGAATCTATGAATCTAAGTCTTGCTACATTCTGGGCCCATTCTTTAGTGACTTCTGGGACTACTACTTTTTCTGGTCTTTGAACATAAAAATTCTGGACAAGTTAGGTGAGCTTGTTTTTTTTTTCTTTTCTATAAGAGGAGCAGCACCTTCAGAAGGTGGGAACTGGTCAGGTGGTGGTTTTTTTTCCTCTGTTGTTCCAAAGACATCCTTGGCAGTAACCAGTGTCTTATTCTTAAAATTGTCCCTGAAGGTGTCAAATTGGGGAAGTCAAATTGATCTTTTTCACAAACAGACTCAAGTGCACATCAAAACTTTGCATGAGCATCCTTTTAAAGAAACATGGGCCTGACAGGGACCTCAAGAGGTACCTTGCCCTGTCCCCTGCACTGAGGCAGGAGTAAGAACTATTTTCTTTGATTAAAATAGCCCTGGAGAGCCTGAACTCTTACACTGTGGCACTAACTCCTCATGATGTGGGCAGGAGGGCGTGCTTGCTGTGAGGACATATGGCTTGCATCTTATCTGGGCTATGATGGGAGAAGAGAGCAGGGGCTAGGAAGAGAGCACAAAGATTTGTGCTGTGTATGCTAGGTTGGAGACAGGATGAAATCTGCATAGCCCAGTCCTGTAGATCCAACTCATGCTGGTGCTGCTTCCCTGGACCTGTCATTTCAACTTAAAGCAAGGGGATAACATGGGGAAAAATGATCTGGTTTCCAGACTGAAGTTTCCATTTCCATAAAACAGCTTGATTTAGCCCTCAGGTTCCCATGGCTGTTCCCATAAAGCCCCGGCCAGAGCTCTATAAAGCAAAATCAGTTCCTCTCTCGTCACCGATCATAGCATTCTTTGCGCCCAGCCTTTAAACGGCACGCAGTCTTGCTGTGTTCATTTCCTGTTCTTAGATGCACAAGTGCTCCTAGTAAGGGGGCAGGAAGGATCGCGCAGGCAGCTGCCCAGGGCCCTGCAGGGGAAAAGGCCCCGTGCCATTCTCGGGGGAGCTGCCTGAGAGCTGGTGGGGGTCATGGT
This sequence comes from Podocnemis expansa, assembly GCA_007922195.1. Classification (NCBI taxonomy): domain Eukaryota; kingdom Metazoa; phylum Chordata; order Testudines; family Podocnemididae; genus Podocnemis; species Podocnemis expansa. The sequence goes on from ML682065.1 coordinate 5,599,894, forward strand.
GGGCTGGCGGGATCTCCACAGCAGGGCTGGGGAGCCTCTTGGTGGCCCATGGCAGGGCCGAGGAGCCCAGCGGCAGGGCCAGGGAAGCCGGCGGTGGCCCATGGTGGCTGGCGGCAGGGCTGCACCGAGGAGACTGCCGGGGGTGAGGGGGTTGGCAGGAGCCTGTGAGAAAGCAGGGACGCCCATTAAGCCCTGCGGGTTCTGGGGGGGTGCCAATGGTGGGGGCAAAAAAACAAGGATGAGGCTCCCCCATGCCACATGGTGGGCGCCGTTCTTGACATTTGCCCTGGGCCCCAGAATTGCTAAAACCGCCTCTGCTTAGATGCTAAGGGACCTTTTGATCATCTAGTCTTGCCTCCTGTAGATCACAGCCTGCAGAATTCACCTCTGTCTGTAGAGAAGCTCTGCTGAGTGCCTTACAAACATGTCTACTATGTGGTGGTAGAGTGGAACTGGTCTGGCACATGGGGTTTGGGACACAGGAAATATAAGGTCAATTCCTGCTGTGACACCTTGGTAAATAACTGCTTTAATTGCCCTCTCTAAAACACAGATGGTGATAACTTGATAAGGCATTTCAGAATCGAAGGCTGAAAGATGCCGTATAACACCAGGCTAATATTATGAGGTCTACTGTAATTCCGTGAAGGAGTTTAAAGCCTCAGGAAGGAGCTGTGTAAATCTGCTTAATAGCATTATTAATAAATGAGAGGTTTTATCAGCACAGGTGGTTGTACCCACTGAAAGGTAGTGGCAGCAGCAGCATGTGGAGAGAAAAAATTGTTGCATTGAAAACTATTTATGAACCACCCAGGATATAACAATCAGTATATGCACAAATGTCTGTTGCATGGTGTACAACTGTGCTGTACCGAGTTCATGTGTTCCTACCAGCACTAGAGGTTGAGCATACTGCAACACCTGTTGGTAAGGTTACCCAAGAGTTTCCATTCTGAAGACCCTTCAATTAGTTTGTTATACCTATTTTCAAATACGTTAGGCCCAAATTTTAGTTTGGTCTTGGTCACTGTATGACTTCCCTCTGGTCTCCCACTTAAAAACAATTCAGCCATTTTTAAAGTCTGTGCGTGTACAGGAAACGGCTGATGGGAAAACCACTTTTAACATTTATTTTTTAAAGTGATGACTCTTTTTTACAGTGCTAGCACCACATCACATGGAAGACTGAAATCTGGCAGGGAGCTGGGTCTTGCAGAAAAATCCATTTTGACTTAGTTGAGTCAAGACGTTCATTGTGGTCTCAACTGCCAGATTGAAACCTATCATCAGCCATTTTATGGCTCAAGGAGGAGTAGGCTAAAAACACTTGGAATGGTTTCCTTGTCGCTTATCCAACTGTTCAACTACTGGATTTGACCTTTCACATTGCCTTTGGACTCTGAACAGGTTCCAAACTGGCCAAGGGATTTGCTCAGCCAACTTCTAGCCATGGGATCTGCCTGGATGACCCCCTTTGTCCATGCAGCTACCCTCAGCAAATGCTGCATGCTGATGATGCATATCAGCTGACTGGGGCTCATGGTGGCCTTAGGGTCCTTTGTTCTGCTGATGAAGCTGCTCTTGGGTGGCTCAGCAAGCACTGCAAACGCTAGAAGAACTTAGCTGAATTTCATAGCTTAAAAGACAGGCTTTGTGTGCGCTGTTTTTGATGTTTAGTAATTTGAATGGTGTTACAGGTAGAGTCCTGCAGATATTTGGATATCTGCAGATATCCGCATCCGTGGATACAACATGGATATCCACGGATCATTTCTTGTGGATGCAGTTCAGATACATATCCATGTATTTCTATCCGTGCAGGGCTCTAGTAATAGGCTTACCAACAGATCTGATCAGAAGATAGTGAGGTCCTGGTCCCAGAATAAGGCTCCAGAGAGTTTTTACAGGGATCCCTGGCGTGCATGACAGAAATGTTCACTGATCACTGAATGTGTATAATTTTATAAGTCACACAAATGGCTGATTAAAAAAAATGAATAATCAGAGGTATAATGATTAGAATTCCAGTTTTTTTCTAAAGTGCATATGATATATATTTTTATTTGCATGCTGGTGAATTCACTATATCTTAGTCCTTAAATCATGATTTGAGGACTTCAATAACTCAATCATAGGTTAGAGCAGGGGTCTCAAACATGCGGCCCCTAAAGCTATTTCTTGTGGTCTACAATGACACGATCGTTACTGATATTTGCAATATTATTGTATGGAAAGGGCTTCAGTGGTGCGGCCCACGGGTTACTCTACTAGTCCTCATGCGGCCTTTGTGGTGATTTGAGTTTGAGACCCCTGGGTTAGAGGTTTGTTGCAGGAGTGGCCTGCATTATGCGGGAGGCCAGACTAGATGATCACATTGGCCCCTTCTGACTTTAAGAGCCTGAGTCTAATGTACTCCCACCCTTTCCTGATGACTCGGGTGAGGGAGATGTTTATTTCCTCAACTATTGAGTGGAGGGCGTGACTGTGTTAGAGCACTTAGAGCAATAAGTAATACTTAAGTGTACACTGGAGACAAAGATCCTCGCAAACACTAGCTAAAAGAAGCTTGCAGCAGAGTAGTCACTGATTTCACTCGGTAACATGGTTTGCCCTTTTTATACCCTACATGCTTCTCCTAAGTGCAAGGTTTCTTCACCGTAAATTCTTGAGGTACACGCAGGGCTGGAACTAGACGTTTTGGTGCCCCGGTCAAGCAGCTGCAACTCCCCTCCCCAACCCGGACCCCGATCCGGTCCAGGGCCCGATCAATTCCCAGCCACTGACACTGGCTGGTGGCAGGGAGCCACGGCAGTGGTAGCCGAATCTGGCCCCAGCCACCTTCTGGTGGCAGGTGGGGACAGATCTGGCTCCCTACCACCTTCCAGTGGTGGTGGGAGATGGATGCAGCGGGGAGCCAGATTCGTCCCCAACCAGAGCTTGATCCAGCCCCTTCTGTCTCCTCCCAGTCCCCTCTGCCCCAAGCTGGCCAGTCAGGCCTGGATCTCTTCCCCACCAGCTGTGGCCACCAACCACCCCGGGGAACCTGTGGCCTTCCCCTTTACCTGGCTGCAATGTGGTCCCTGGGCTGGAGCCGCACTGGCTGCGTGGCCACAGGTTTCCCCCCACCACTCGTGAGCCTGCATTTGAGCAGGCTCGGGGCCATGGCAGGAGATTTTAAACTCTCACAGCCCCAGCCTAGTGCTCGGAGAAATGTTCCTTCAGGGCTAGGTAGGGTCTGTGGCTCCAGCACCCTCTAAACTTTGGCACCTGGGGCTTTGCCCTGGTCACCCCACCCTAGTTACAGCCCTAGGTGCGCCTCTTCTCTAGGCTGGTAGATTTGTGTGTGTTCATGACACATCCACCTCCTTTCCAGATTGTTTTATGCAGCGTGGTGGGTTTTGTGGTGTATGTGTGAAATTTGTTTGGGCATGAATTGGGCAGCCCCCCTGCTTTAATACCTTCTGATTTACCTAGGATAATACCATAACCACTTATGTAGCTTATTACTTATGCTAACTGCTTCAGGTTTTCATGCAGGATGTGGCCCATGGCAACTCTCGAGTTGCAGGCCCTCTAATATAGATTTAAGGGTTATAGATATAAGGGAAAAATATACATGTACAAGCAAGCAGGCTAGTTCTATAGGGCCTACTGCTGAAGGGCTAGCGTGTACCTCTGCTCCATCGACTCCTCTGTGAGGAACTCTGGCATGCGGCATAAGCATCAGCCTCCGTTACATGCATCCTCAGTCAAATCCCCACTCCGTTTACACACATTATGGGTGCACTAAAAAATGGGGAGATTAGCCCTAGTCACCCACTAGCAATAGAGATTTAATCACTAACCCAGCCTGCCTCAGACATGGTGGCATCCCTAGAAAGCTGCTTTAAAAAAAAAAAAAAAGTTGAGTGGGTCTGATCCTCTCTCTGATCAATTTTCTTTGACTGTCAAATGTTCCATGAGTAAGGGGGCATGCAAAGCAACATCCCTCTAGCTAGACCTCTTCTAAGGACCCCAACACTGTAAGTTCTGGGTGCACTTAAATCATGTCACTCAGGTTGGAAACTGCTGCTATTCCCATTTCACAGCTGCAGAACTGAGGCAGAGAACTTGAGGTCAAATCAAATGGAGCTGAGCACCTAGACGCTTTTGAAAATCATGTAGGGTGTCTGTCTGCACTGCTAAGTGCCTCCATAAATATTAAGTTCCAAAGGGGCAGTCGTGTTAGTCTAGTAAAGAAAAAAAAAAAAAAGCAAGGAGTCTTGTGGCACTTAAAGACTAACAGATTTATTTATGGCATGAGCTTTCATGGGAGAATATCCCACTTTGTCAGATGCTTTGAAGAGAGAAATATTAAGAGGGAGTCCTGAGGCACTTTTGGGTTATGTCCCCACATCGTCTTTTAAATCGAAATAATGCAGATTATTTTAATTTAAAAGACTGCAGGTCCATACTATGCTTCCTTATATTGACATAATGAGCTCTTATCTCACTCTAAGGAAAGTCATTTTGATATAATAAAAGCTAGTATTATATCAAAATGACAGTTAAATCAAAACTGTTATTTTGAAATGACGCTGTGTGGAAGTGTTATTTTGATTGAACTGTTATTTCACTTTAACACTTCTGCCCTTCTTCCCAGGCTGCTGTCCTTTCTTCTAAATATTGGGTGGGGACATGGCCTTTCCAGGGGGCCATCCTGCCACCAGGGCCATCCCTGGGGCGAGGAGGGATGTGGGGCGCAGGCCCCCAACCCTGGCCAGGGATAGGGCCAGGCGGGGCCATGCTGCCACGGGAGGCTAGGCCACAGCGGGGCTGGGCCAGAAATGGCCACAGGAGGCCGGGCCCCCGATCCCCGGCCGGGGATGGGGCCACTGCAGCTGGCCGGCTGGCCGAGCCCTGGATCCCTGGCCCGATTGGGCTGGAGATCCGGGGCAGTGGTGCTGGGACTTGAGGCACATGCCCCGGGGTGCCCAGTGCCAGCGACTTCCCTGTCTCCCACACCTCCCATGGTGCCCCTCTCCTACCTCAAACTAGCAAGTCCTGTCCATGGACATGCTAGTTTCTAGTGAGGATGTGTTAAATCAATTTAACTTAAGTCAATTTGATTTTATAGCCCTTTATTTAATCAACTTTAATTGATTTAACTGACGAACTGTGGACATAGCCTTAAAAACTAGTAAATTTATTTATTTACTGCGGTGAGCTCTAAGGCTACGTCTAGTCGTCATTGTAGACCTGGGCTCAGGCTCCAAGCTGAGCCCAACTTTCTTTCCCTGTTCCCCTCCAGTCAGTCACGCACAGCTGCCTGCCTTGGGTCAGCAAGAATTCAGGGCTTAATTGGGAGGGGGGGTTAGAGCCCAAGTCCTGTCAAGCAAGGATGGGCCCAAGCTGCAGACAGGCATCAGAAGCCCTGTACGCTATCACTTGGCTCTGTTAGATCCAGGAATGTAGTTATGAGTGGGCCTGGATGGGCCATGGCCCACCCACTTTGAAAGCAGGCCCACCCAATCAGATTTGAAGCAGTTCATCCTGAGTTTTTTTTATCAGCCTCTGTTTTGCCTGCAACACAAGGCTTGTGCCCACCTGTGTCAACCACTGCCCCTCCCAAAAAAATCAGTTCTGCCTTTGCCTCTGGAAACCCAGCTTTATGATGTAGCAGGAACTCTGGAACTGAGTCCACCAGGGGCTTCCTTAACACCCCCTGTACTCTCCTTGTGTCGTCCCCCCCCACTTCCCAACACACCCCTCAGTTGTCAGCTAGTAACAGGGTTATACCAAATTAGTGAGCACCCCCTACACCCCCCCAATTCCAAGTCCTGGGGAGAATACCAGAATCCAATGCCCCAAGAGGCTGAAAAGGGCCCATACCCGAAGTGCCTTGCCCAAGGCACCTGTTGCCCTGTAGTAATTTGGGTCCAGCTTGCAGCATCCCAGTGGAGTACCCCAGCCCTTCCTCTCCTGGGGGTGGGGCTTGGTGCAATTAATGGCTGCTGGAGGAAGCTGCCAGGGATTTCCCTAACACCCCCCCCCCGAATTTCCTAACACCTCCCCAGCATGCAGCTAGTAACAGTGTCATACTGATGTAGTAAGCACCCCAACACCCCCTACAACTTCCCCTACACTGCCCCTGAATTTCCCAACCTCCCCCAGCTGGTAGCAGTGTTACACTAATGCAGAGAGCACCCCAACACCTCCCCTGCACCCCTGTGAATTTCTCAACACCCCCAGCTCTCAGCTAGTAACAGCGTTAGACCAAGGTCGTGAGCACCCCCTGAATATCCAAACACTCGTGCCAGTGCTATGCCAATGGAGTCAGCACCCCAACACCCCTGCATTTCCCCCCACTAGTGCCAGTGCTATGCAATGCAGTCAGCACCCCCCACCTCCTGAATCCCCCCCCTGCTGTCAGCTAGTGAGAGTCACACCAAGCTGGTGACACCCCGGCCCCCCTAAATCCAGGCAGGGGGTGCAGGCTGGCCCCCTGCCCGACCCCCAGTTTCGGGGGCGGGTTCAGGGCAGGCAGGAGCCGCCCCCCGGCTCTCGTCGGCCGGCGGGGGCGGGCCGGGGCGGGCGGCGTTTGCCGCAGGAAGGGGCCGGCAGCGGCAGCGGCAGCGGCAGCGGCGGGTTGCGGCGCGGAGCGGGCGGCGGGTACCCGGGATCGGGGATCGGATATCGGGGATCGGGGGCGGCTCCATGCGGGGCCGGGGGCGATCGGCCGCCTCCCCAGCGCAGCCCGGCGGCGCAGGCAAGAGTAAGGCTGGGGGGGGCAGCTGCCCGGTGCCCCCCGGCGGGTTTTGGGGTGCAGGGGCGCTGGGGTGCGGGGCGGGCTCGCAGAGCAGCCCTTTGGGGGGCCGGGGGGTGAGGCTCAGCCCAGCTGGGTTTTGCAGGCGCGTCTGTTTGTGCCCAAGGCAGCAGCACATCATGGGGGGGCTGCTTTGCTTTGTGGGGTGTCTTTGGGAGACCCCCAAAATCCAGGGGGTGGGGGGCCGGGGCAGGGTTTGCTGGTGATGTCAGCCCTGGGGTCCGGTCCAGCTGGCACTGGGGTGGCGAAGAGGCAGGCGCTGGGGATTATGTCATCTGCCTCTCCTGCCCTGGGCGTGAGGCTTCGGGGGGCAGCGGGGTGCCTGCTCTTTTTGCCATCGGCGGATATTTCAAGCAGGATGGTTTGCCAGGCTGCAGGAGACGTGCTGGGGGAGGACCCCAAGCTCTTCTCCAGTCTGCGTTGCTGGCCCGGTTAATATTCTGGGGGTTGGAGCTGCCGGGGTATTTTGGTTTCATCCCTGCTCCCTGAATCCCCAAAAGATTGTGCATGCACCGGCTCAACCCCCTCCCCCCGTTGGCCTGCATGCAGCCAGCTGGCTCCTCCGCTGGTGTCGGTCTATGGCGCTCCATGCAGGATCTGGCCCTAATAATTTGGGTGTGGGGGGGTGCTGAAAGCCGTTGAACAAAACGGGAAACCCTACGGATGCTGGGAGCCCTGCATTTGATGGCTACTATTACTTCAGGCCAGGGGGTGCGGCTGCCCTGTACCCCGGGCTGTCCAGGAGAAAGTAACTTGCTGTCCGATTGAAGGCTTGGCGTCCCCGGGCTCTGCTGGATGTGGGCTGGTGTCGGGGGCTGGCACGAGCGTGATGTTCCCCGCGAGAGAGCAGGGCAGCAGCCTCACTGCAGTGCAGCAGGCGGAGAGAAAGCTTTCCCTGGCTTGCTCCCGTTCGCTTCTCGCCACCGCTGGCTCCCTGCATGATGTCAGCGCTGGCTGGGGCACCCGGGTCAGCTGCAGATGAGCACAGAGGGGAGCCCCCTCCTCTGGCGCTCGCTATATCGGGGGCGTGCAAACGTGTGCATGGCAGGAGGGGCTCTGCTGGCAAACTGCAGGGCCTGGAGGCCTGTGATTTCTCTCAAGAGGAGCCGGGGTTCACCCCCTCAATGCACTGGCTCTTTGCAGCCGGCTCCCCTCCACAGATCTAGCACAGTGGGGTTGTGGAAGCACCTCGCCACAATCACGGCCAGGCCGGCACCAGTGCCTCATTGGGAGAGGAGAGAGAGCTGACTGGTTTGTTGGTTTCTGTTTTAAAATAAACCATCCCCAGTGGCTCACGTTCTGCCGTGGTGCAGAAGATAGATCCAGAAAGGGAGCTGCAGTCCTCTTTGGAAAATGACCCAGATCGCTGCATAAGGTGCCGGGGGCAGATCAAGGAAAAGCCTCTTCTAGGGCCAACCCGCAGGCTTGTAAACTGTTCCAGGCAGGGACTACACCTTGCCGTGTGTCCCGTACCGTGCTGCGTGCACCAACACTGACTAGCGAGTGTTTAAAAGCCCATGCCTGCAGGGCACGCTGTTTGTAGGTGCCCGTCAAGAGCTGTTATGTTTAAAGGATCCTGGCCGCTTAGGAACGTCCTGCCTTTAAGATCCTGTGTTTAAAGCTCTCAAGGATGCAGAGGAATGAGAGCCGGTGTAGGCCTGAGTGTTTTCCATCATTGTGGGCCATTTACGGACTGTGGCGGGTTTTTTTACGCTCTGTTAGAAGTAGATAAGCGAGAGCAGGCAGGTTGTGTTCCAGATCCTGATCTCAGCAAAGTGGGCCGACTCTACTTACACAGAATCTGAGTGCTTCTTTAATTAGGGTCCCAAAGGGGAGCCGTGTTAGTCCAAAACAAACAGTCTGGTAACACTTTTAAAGACTAATAAATTTATTAATTGCATGAGCTTTTGTGGGACAAAAAGCTCATGTGATAAATAAATTTGTTAATCTTTAAAAGTGCCACCAGAGTGTTTGTTTCTTTAATGGGGGGGGGGATTTATAATAGCTGTGTATTTAATTTATTTAACACTGGGAGTCACTGAGCTAAATTTGAATGTGGGCCAGGGAATCAAAGCTCCTGGGCACTGTTCCTACCATTGCCACTGCCTTGCCATGTGACCTTAAGTAAGTCATTTAGCTTTCCTCTGCCTCAGTTTCACCATCCATAAAATAGTTACCTGTTACATTCGGGTGTAATGTTAATATTCATTTGTATTACAGAATTCTCTGAAGGTCTCAGTCAGGGACCCATTAAACTAGGCATTGTAATTAACTTTCGAGAGCTGTAGCTGGAAGATGGCATAAAATATTTATTAATAAAATGATGATCAACTCCATGCCAAGCGGCAGAATGGTGCAGATATTATGGCTAGTCTCTTCTGTGTAGGTTCTCCTTCTCCCATCGTCACTACAGTGTCTGAGGACCTCCCAGTAGCGTATTAAGCAATGTGACTAACATCTGTCACATATGGTTCATTCTTTCTCTCATCCTTTCCCCAGGGGAGGAATTGCGTGTGCGGCGTAGTGGCGTTGTTGCTTGTTTGTGTATGCGCTCGCTGCTAGTGGCTATGTGGTTTCGCATGTCCATATATAGAATGCGACAGTATCATTGGAGTTCAGCTTACTTGGGGAATTATTTTCTTGAAACATTTGAAGACCGTTCTTTGGAAAAGCAAGGTTACAGTTAGAGGCTATGGTCCTGCAGCCCTCTCACCCGCGAGTAATTCTTTAATCGATGACCCCGGTGCTACTGTTTCTGTGAGGAAAGTTTGTTTGCGTCGGTGAGGCATGCATGATTATGCTCGTCTGTTTTCTTGCTCAGGTAGGCCTTGTAAATTCACAAATACAATGTCGAAGTGCACAAATGCAGAGACCCGGTTCAGAACAAAAGGATGGTTCAGGGCCGGGGCTGGCAACCCAAGAACCATTTTTAAAAATTCCTTCAATAGGCAAGTGCTTTGAGAGCCCCAATAGGTATAACCTCCTGGTAGGGGTGGGAGGAGCTGGGCCAGGGTGCCTGTTGCGGGGACCCTGGAACCGGGAGCAGGCCCCCTTCAGGGTCCGCCAGTGGCGGGGGGAGCTACCCCGGCTTAGGGCGTTTGCTAAAGTTGTGGGAAGCCTGTGTTCAATTCCCTGCTCTGCCATGAACTTCCTGTGTGACCTTGGGCAGGTCACTTAGCCTCCCTTTGCCTCTCTTTCCCTGACTGTAAAATGGGGATACCAGCCCTGCCTTGCCTCACAGGGGTGTTTTGAGGGTAAATACATTACAATTACAAAGTACTTTGAAATCCACTAATGAAAGGCACTATATTAGCAGTAAACATATTAAGACTAATTTGAGGGCATTACTGTAAATTAAACACCCTCTTTCAATTACCAAAAGACTGGCCAGATAAAAATCATAATGCAAGAAAAAAGCCGGTGGGTAACTGCGCCCTAACGGAGGAAATTAGAATCGTCCCATGTATCCTGGACCCCATCCTGTTGAGCATTAACAGAGACTCTCCTTTAGCTGCCCCTGTGAAAGCCGGGAAGTCCCAGCTTGGGAGCATAGTAACAGCCCGGAAGAGGCTAGGTTGTCCCAGATTTCTAGCAGTGATGACACTGGAGCTGTATAAGGTCCATCAGGCTTGGATTTAGCCTGAAAAAAAACCTCCCATTTTTCAAACTGTACCCCAGTCTGTGTGCTCTTAGATCTCTGTGTGCAGGGGAGACTTGAGCACCCCTGGTTCCCAGAAGTTCACATGGGATCTCTTTGTAGGATCCAGATCCATGCAGTGAAGAAGGATGGAGACAAGATATGCCCAAGATAGAGAAGGGCTGTCCGGGCATGAGGCTGGTCACGTTGTACTTCTCACCCCATCGCCACCATAGCCTTGTGGCGACGAAGCTGACGTGACTTTGTAGTGAATCTCTACACCAAGGAGAGCCCCGGGAGACCAGTCCCATGGACATCCTTAGCAGAAACAAATGAGTTGGGATTTTCTCTGAGTTTCCCAGACTTAGTATGGCATCGCAGGGCCTTATTTATGCAGACCCTGCGATCTGCTGAGAACGGCACTCCTCCTTCTTCTGGTGGGAGTGGGGAAACCCTAACCCAGCTCCCAGGATGGTGTGGAGGGGAAAAACCACGTGCCCCCCTGAGAATAGCTCAGCTGAGGTTGGGGATCTGGCCTTGACAGAACAGCTAGAAAGACCTGCGTCTCTAGGGGGATGTCACCATCCCAGGGTACAATCCCACAGGCCTCTTGTAGCGAGCGGGTCTGGAGGCTCCAAGTAGGAGGGGGTGCAAGAATTGCAGGCTGCCCCTCTTCGATCTTCCCCCATAAATGGGGCTGAGAGCTTCTAAAATGAGCAACTTTGTGATAGGGAAAGGGCAAGTGTTAAAAATGATGCTGTTGGAGCTGCTATGAGGGTTGAAATTGTACCTGCTTTACTGGGAGGAGAAAAGGACATGGATTCTCCAGGGGAAGCAGAGACCCTGCCTGTATGCACAGAGCTGTTAAAAGCCTCCAGGAAATAAATGGGGGTAAGGGAGGATATTTTCTCCTCTCTTATCTTTTCCATTTACAGTCATTCTGCATGTTACTTGTTGTAGTCTTGCACTTCACAACATCATCTAGCAAGCTGTTCCACAGGTTGTCTGCCCTTGGCTCGCTTTGAACCTGCTGCCTGTTCATGCCACTTGGAGGCCTCTAGTTTTTGTGTTATGAAAAGGAGTAAATAACCCTTCCTTATTTCTGCTCTCCACGCCACTCATGATTTTATAGACCGCTATTATATCCTCTTAAGTCGCCTCTTTTCCAAGCTGAAAAGTCCCCCTCCTATTACTCTCTTCGTATGGAAGCTCTTCCACACCCCTAATCATTTTGTTGCGCTTTTCTGTACCTTTTCCAGTTTTAATACTTCTTTTTTGAGATGGAGCAGTCAGGTCTGCAGACAGTATTCAAGATGTGGGCGTATCGTGGATATATGAAGAGGCAATACCATATTTTCTGTCTTATCATCTTTCCCTTTCCTAATGATTCCCAACAGTTTGTAGGCTTTTTCTGGCTGCTGTAGCACATTGAGTGGATGATTTCAGAGAACTGTCCGGGGGAACTCCAAAATCTCTTTCACGAGTGGTAACTGTTAACCGAGACCCCATAATTTTCTATGTATAGTTGAGCTTATGTGGCAACCGCAGTAAACATTTTCAGATGTATCCAAAATATGAAAAGGAGCACCTGTCCAAGCTCTGGGTGCCCCATCCCAAAAGATTAAAGTGAAATGGGATCACCCATGAGCTTTCAACCATTTTCCCCCCACACATACAAATTGGATTTCTCTGAGGAAAGTGTAAATTTTGAGTTAGGGTGCCATTCTTACAGCGCTCTGAGGGTAAACTGAGGCCCAGAGAACTGAAATGACTTGTTGGCAAGGTCACAAAGCAGACAGGTAAAGATCTGTAGCACCGTACTCGCTCTGCTGCTCACAGAGCCGATACCGGCCATTTTGGCTCCACTCCAGCCACATTCAGACTGGAAATGAAGTGTAATAATTTTTTTTTTTGTGTGTGTGTTCCACTGGTTCATTTACCAAGGATTGTGGGGATTTCCCCATCACTGGCCATACTTAAATCAAGACTGGGCGTTTTCCTAGAAGATCTGCTCTAGGCATCATTTAGAGGCATTCTCTGGCCTGTGTTATACAGGGGGTCAGACGAGATGAGCACAGTGATCAAAGCCGACCGGGTATCCCGCCTGGGACTACAGCCTGGGACTCGCTGTTCTTGCCACCGAGACGCGGGGCTGCATCCCAGCCTGTCTGCTCTCAGCTCCTATTGAAGTCAGTGAGCGTTCAGAGCTGTGTGTTGAGTCCCCATCCACTCCATGTGCTACCAGGCTATGCTCTTTGGGGCAGAAGGCTCCCTGGGGGGGCCTGGGGCTGGGCACAGAACCCCAACAATGCCCTGCCTATTGCCAGGCTAGTACGGGGGACGTGGCTAGGGGCCCCACTGCGCTCTGGCGAGTCCTGGTTGATGAAATGGTGCAAGTGGGTTGCAAGTTAAAGCGGCTTGTTGAAACAGGCTCCTTGCATTTACCGTGCTCGCTCAGCCCAGCACTCTGTTATGGAGATTTTGGCATCATTGCTTGCTCTGGGAACTAGGGTTGCTGGGGACCAAGTGTCCATAGGGGAGCAGAACAAGTTTCCTATGTGTAAAGTGAAGGTGAAACATCACCACCAGCACGGGAGAGTGGAGAATGCTGGTCTGGTGGCGTTGTAGACTCACGGCACCTGTTGCAGTTGTCCAGAAGAGGGGTAAAAATGCCTTTGGATGTAAGAGGAGATAAACCTGCTGAGTCGGACTCCTTTTGCTCAGTCTATGAAATGGCATAAAGCGCAGGAGGTCACACCCAGACTGTAAAGCTGGTTTTTGGGGGGTTTTTTGGCTTCCCCCCACTTTGGGGGCCGTCCATCCTCAGAAGCATTAGGAATCCTGGTTTTCAAACAACGCTAAATAGCCTGGTTTTTCAAAGGTGGGGGGTGTGGTGTATCAGGATATCTCTAGTGGGGTGCCCAAACATAACTCATTCAAAGCATGGCCTAGATCTCTGAAGAGAGTACTGTGTGCAAGCACAAAGCAAATCCTCCTAAACTCAGGAATCTGGCCTTTGTGTTAAGAGAGACACATGACTCCTGCAAAACAGGATCGAGGGGGGAAAAGAATGGAAGAGAGAAAGGAATGGAAAGGAAAAGCATGTGATGACCCATATCCCACTGGTTCAGCACTTACTCAGAACTCTTTGGCTAAGATGCCTAAAGGCTGATCCAATTCCAGGGAAGCCCGTGGAAAGACTTCCAATGACTTTAGTGAGGTTTGAATCAGGTTCGTAATGAGCTGTAGTTGAAGGCAGGTGACTTCTCCATGAGCTTAATTAAAAATCAGGCCTCAAAGAGCAATCCCCAATGGCTTGTCTGTGTTTGGAATACAAAGGAGGGTAGAAAGCGCTGGGCACTTTTTTGATAACTGCTGGGCTCAGTCTTGCCATCTGACAATGAAGCCAGGAAGAATTACAACTCAGCTCCCAGACCCTCACTCGAGTTTTCAGTATCTGATTGTGCTCCCTACCTGCAGAAACTTCCACCTACCAGCAAAGCGCACACACTATGGAAGGTGTTTCGGGGTAGTATAAGATCTCACTAGCATTGAATGGTCACTGAGAGATGGCAGCAGGACTGCCAACAAATTACGGAGATGAGCGGGTAGGTGTTAATTAGTGTTTCTGGCTCAGCGGAATAGGATAGATACGCTTGCAGTTTTTCAGAGCATGGTACCCATCTTAATAGACTGTTTTGTACGTCGTCTTCTCCCCATCCCTGCTACCTCCACTTGGGATCAAATAACATCCCTGAGACAATCGCAGTAATGGAAACAGGTTTAATAACCTGAAACGGCGAGTCCATGTCCCACAATCACAAAATCGTCTTAAATAATCAACGGGCTTTCTTTTCTTTGCCCTTTTCTCCCCAGCTTTTCAAATGTGCTTGCTTAATGTTTTCACGCCCCCCCGCCCACCCCTCTGGAGCCACAAGGGCTAGTTGCTATTTTCTTCCTGAGCTGGAATCTGGCACGTGCACAGAACCCAGGGGGGCTTTAAGAAATGGTGGGAATTGGTAATGCCTGTTTTTAGTGGTCTTTTTAATGTGATAAAGCAGGTGAACATAAAAATGATATGGGCACCACACGAGCAGCCAGCGTCTCCTCTCTATGGACTGCAGTTTGAGCCCCTCTGGAAAATCAGATGGGGGAATGAAGGCTTCTGGATTGTGGTGGAGAATAAGACCCACATTTCTTACAACGGCCGATCACAGCTGTCACGTTTTCTAGTGCTGGAGGGAATGTCAGACATTCTCTACATCGCCCTCCAGGGTCTGGAGGCTTACAAGGACACCATTACCCCGTCACTACTCCTAGTGACCCAAGAGGTCTTGATTATTGGAGTAAAACATATTGGGTTGTGCATCCCACGAAGCATCTCTGCAGTAACACTGAAAACCAGGATGCCTTTATATTCACAGCTGCAGGTTCATGGCAGCTGAACTGAGCTGCTCCACCAAACAGCCAACCTCTTTGACTTCAGTGGGGCAACCCCCCAAGCTTGCTTCCAGCAGAGAGCTGGAAATGCGCTGTGCATTTGAGATTCGTTGGTGCAGAGCTAAAGCTGTTGCAGCTGCTCTGCCCACTGTAGAGACCAGCAAGGTATAAATAGATAAGTAACCTCAGCTTCTTCCAGACTCTCAGGACTAAATCCTGATCTTGAGTGTGCTGGTGCGAATCTGAAGTCCCTCTGTCACTGACAGAGCCTCTCTGTCTGACTTGATATCCAGCTGGGAAGAAATGTGATCATATTATTAACGCACTCTGCTCTTCCTGCAAACAATCTCACAAATATTTATTAGCTGGAGAAATTACTTGGCAGCCCCCATGCCAGTTTATGTAATGTTAGCTGCTTTTAAATATGTGTCATGAATTACTTGGTTTCATTGGTATGTGGCCCAATGACACATTTTCCTCTGGATTCAAAACAGCAGAAATAATAATAATGATCCAAGTCAGGAAAAACAAGAATCAGCAATTTCTTCTCTTTTCTGACCATCGTCTAGCACATGTCAGTGGCAGCTGGTTTCTTTGCTACAGGTGATGCATGCAGATCAACCTACAACATTCTTGGCTGCTGGGGAGTAAACTACCGAGAATGGCTTTAATTTCATAAGAGATGGGATAGAAGCCGAGATGTATCAGACACAATTTCATGTTGTAGTGAATATGTGTGTTTATGCTGGTGCTAGATAGACTCAGAAGAGTTGCGTGTCACAGGCCCTGTACTGCTAGGAGACTCTTCGATAGGTCAGGTAGTTTGGACTTCTTGTTGCAGGGTGCTATACTTTGCAAGCAACCATGACTATGTAGAACAGTGGTCCAGATTTGTGTCACTACTATGTTGTACCTCTATCCAACTATACGCTACCCTACCCTGCTGCAGGTGTTGGAACACTTTGTCTCTTGTCACACGACAGGTTTGCAGGTTTTTGGGGGTAGGAAACGGTCTCTCTTATTGCACATCTACAGTGCCTGGCAGAATGGGGCCCTGATTCCTGATTGGGACCCACCAGGAGCAACTGCAATGCAAATAATAAACGAATTTCCAGGCAGCTGCAGATCCCACCATCCTCAGCTGGGGCAAGCCATTCTTCAGTCCATTGGCATGTTCCACCACGCATCACACCACATCGGGTAGCATCCACAGAGGATGGGACTCTGTGGGAATTATTCATGGTATTTGAGGCTACTGGTAGTCTTGTCTAGTTGTTAGAGCAACCAGCTAGAAATTGTGACTCCCGTCTCTGGTTCTGCCACTGTCTCGGACCCAAGCCACTCTGTTTCAGCTGCCTACCTGGTAACACAGGTATAATTCACAGGGATGTTTTATCATTTGTATTTTAGTAGCACTTGAGAGGTCACAGTCAAGAATAGGATCTCATTGTCAGACAGTCCCTGCCCTGGAGACAATGTCAGCAAAATCTAATAGATAGGAGAAGGCAAGTACCACTGACCCCATTTTACAGATGGGTAACTGAAGTACAGAGGGATTTGCCCAGCATCATTCTGAATTGAGCCCACATCTCCTAAATCCCTGGTGAGTGCCTTAACTAATGAGCATCCTTCTTGGGGTTTACCGTCAGAGGCTTTCTACATAAATCAGAACCTGGACTGGGCAGTCCAGAGCAGCTCTGTTGGTTGTCTGAAAATACCGCCAGGCTCATGTACGAAAGGGGACAGGTGATGCATGTGCAGGGAAGTTGGTGCATTTGTAAACACAGTGGGGAGGAGGAAGCTGTGGTGCTGACGCTTGCTTGTTGATGTCCAGATGGTGATTCCTGGCACTCTGATATTAATCCCTGGCTGTTGGAGCAGGGCATTTTGTCTCCTGAAAGGTGGTTCACTGCTGGTTTGGGATTTTTGTGCCATGGAAGTTAGACCTGCCAGATGGAGATGCAAGCACTGCAGTCGACTGCTCTCTACTAGTCAGGTGCAGTTCCTTGAGCGGTAACATTTCCTCTGATCCCCCTTCCTTTGAATGCAGCACACGCAGGGATCTTTGTAGATTGGCATCTCCAGAGAGCTGGATGGCAGTTTCCACTGGCCGGCTCTTGTGCTGGGATTTCCAGTGAGCTGTGTCCGTTGTCTCTGAGAAGCTATGCTTGTAGAAAGCCTGGAGGAGGAGATATCTGCTCGCCAGGAGCCAAGAGGAGTCAGTGAATCCATCTCCGGGGCTTTCAGAGTCACTGCTGCCCGTCAGCTCATCCCACATGGCTTTAGACCTGTTGGACCTGAATCTGGTCTCTCACCGGTGTGAATAGGGGGTCACTCCCTGTAAGCCCAGAGAATCGAGGGTCAGGGATTTCCGAGAGGGGTAGGCAATCTTTGGTTATTTTCACAGTCATCAGCTGCCGGTGTTGGACAGGAATGAGCAATTAAATCTCCAGCCGCTTCTCTCTGAGTCCTGTGGCATTTTTAAAGACTAACAAATTTATTTATGGCATGAGCTTTTGTGGAAGAAAATCCCACTTTGAAAGGTTATGTGATACATAAATTTTAGTCTTTAAAAGTGCCACAAGCCTCCTCGTTTGTTTTGCTGAACTAGAATAACACGGCTGCCCCTTTGGAACTTGATTCTCAGAGTTACTGGGCCAAACTCATCCCTAGTGGACCGCCATTGAATCTGTTCCCTCTATCAATATCTCTCTTCCCGTTAGCAATAGACAAGGGCACGGAGTCAGGCATTCTCGAAGCCACCACTGCACAAAAATCTTCTCTTCCCTGTCAAGCTTCCCGCACCATCTATCCTCCCGCCGATGAATGCAAAGGCCTCCAGACGAAGATTCACAGTGGTTGTGAGATGATGGGAACGATGCACATTCCCAGCCCTTCTCTGCTTTGCTGCCACCCATCTGTGTCTGGGAATCTCTGGACAGACTGACCCTATGGATCAGAGGTCCACTGTCCATGTTGTTCCAAAAGGACAGGCATGTTAGTCTAGGTCAGCAAACCAAACAAGGAGTCTGGAGGCACTTAAAGCATGTGACAAAATGGGATTTTCTCCCACAAAAGCTCATGCAATAAATAAATTCGTTAGTCTTTAAAAGTGCCGCTAGTCTCCTTGTTTGGCCCTGTTGTGTGATGTTTAAACAATGCAGCCCTGCTGCTTAATCTCTAACCACTGCTTGCAGGAAAGCCCGAATGGAAAGCCAGGCACGGGTAATGTTACAGCATGGCTGGCCTTTTAGAGCAGGGGTCTCAAACTCAAATCACCGCATGAGGACTAGTAAGTTAGATCAAGGGCCGCACCACTGAAACCTTCTCATACAATGATATTTCAAATATCGGTAATGATAGTGGCATTGTGGGCTGCAGGAAATAGCCTTATGTGGCCCACGGGCCGTCTGTTTGAGGCCCCTGTTTTAGAGGAAAGTCGGTCTCAGCCCCTGGCCGTGACATTATCCTCGGGTGGGGAAGATGAAAAGGGGCTTGGGTTCACACTGCTAAGACCAGTGAGAGAGAGGCAGGGGAGAGAAAGTTCGGCAAAGGCCTGGAGAAGGTGGCTCAGGGCTCCTGAGTGCAGGAGTCCCTTTCAGGAGACCTTGAGCCGCTGGGAGAGCAACAGAGGTGGTTTCCCTGCTGATCTCTTTCTGAGTCACAGAGAGGACAACCCGGGAAAGTGCTGGATCCTCTCCTGGGAGGAAGGAAGGACTCCGGAGAGAAAAGCCTGAGGGCGTCTGGGTGACGTAGCACAGCCTGGGGCTGACAAAAAGCCTGTGAGCGAGTCTGAGCTCAGGTGTGGTGTTAATAGACTTTCCTTTGGGATGTGGAAGGTGGTCCTGACTCATGTGTTTTTAAACCGGCTCCAAGCAGGGGTGTTAGGCTTTCTGGGAGCTCATTTCTGGATTAGTTCTGGGGACCTCAGAGGGAAACTGAGGCAGAGCCGTAGCAGAGCACACAAGGGAGCAGTCTGGAGGGGTGGCAGCCGCCGGCAGGCTCAGCAAAGGGCCCTGTTCTCTGCTGCTGAGGTGCACTGGGAGGCGAGCAAACACCATAAGCGGCAGTGCAAGAGATGGGCACAAAAATCTCAGGACTGAGTGCTAGCCAGCCACTTTCAAAGGGACAGCTGTGTTAGTCTAGAAAAGCAAAAAAAGCAAGGAGTCTTATGGCACTTAAAGGCTAACAGATTTATTTATCGTATGAGCTTTCATGGGAGAAAATCCTACTTTGTACTCAGCTCTCTATTTTAGGATTTTCAGTGCTGCAGCAGTCCTCTCCATGATAATGGCTCCTAGGGACCACACAGCAGGACCCCACGTTGTGGGGTGCTGTATAATCCCACTGCAAGAGAGGCTACTTACTCTACAATCTGAATAGACAAAACGTTCCTAGGCTAAGAGAAGGTTTGTGCTCTTATCCCCATTGTACAGATGGGAACTGAGGCACACAGCGACAAAGTGACTTGTCCAAAGTCTCACAGGGGATCTGACAGATCAGGGAAGGAGCCCAGGAGTCCCGAGATCTAGTCTGGTGGTTTAATCGCAAGCCCCTTCCTCTGGAGTGCCTCGTGCTCTCCTTTACAGGCGCATGGGGCTGGTCCATTAAATTGCTACTACTCCAGAGCCATGGGTTAATCTCTTAAATTGCCACTAATGATGAGCTGTAGGGGAACAGTCCTGTATGTGGAAATCTTATTAAGTCATTATTTTGGCTCATTTACAAATTCAGTAGGTTTTGTTTGGGGACTTAGGCCCATCCTCTCAATAATAATTAATAGGTCTCTCGAGTCAGTCTCCAAAATCCGTATTTAGATACCTAAATAACCAGCGCGCTGGTGCCTTCTGAGTCCTCTGCTCACCACTGTCTTGCTACATGGTCCCGTTGTCCTACCCCAGAACGGAGTGTGCCAGCCATGGAGACAAACTATTGCCTCGAGAAACCCGTGGAATTGGTTTCTGTGCAATTCCAGAGCATTTTGCTGACTCTTCCCAGAAAATCTGTGCACCAGCACAAGCCCTGATGATGTGTCAATATTTTCTGGCTGCCTGAGGAGTCTTGTTACGTTTCCTTTGAAGTAAATACGGGTACAATAGACTACCGAGGCATACATGGACTTCAAGGTCCAAAGGATCTCAAAGTTTCATACCACTTATGAGCCAAATCCTGGCTGCTGTAAGAGTGCAGTCCCATCCGCATGACGAAATCAAAGGTCTGCAGGTGAAATTCACCTATGTGCAGGGTCCGTTTTCATCGGTTAGCTCAGCTCAGCTGACTCGGATCGTGGGGCTTGGGTTGCAAAATTGCTGTGTAGACGCTCAGGCTGGAACCCCAGCTCCAGGATTCCCTTCCGTCCTAGAGCCTGATCCTGAATGTCTACACAGCAATTTTTAGCCCCATAGCCTGAACCGACATGGGCCACCAGCAGTAATACTTCAGGTATCTTATTCCAGTATAGACGTACCCTTAGCTCCCACTTCAGGGCCATTCGGAGAGTTTGTGACACATGAGCAATAAACAGAGTGGTGTTAGGCCCCTGCCCAGGGGTTATTTACACGGGGAACTGGCAAATATTGCCGTGCAATCTCTCTACTGATGGGTGGGGGAATATTCTGTTACTCATTAACATCTCAGATGGCACAGTGTTGGACACCATAACAATGAGATTTAATATGTATATCAAGCAGGCCCCGTTGTGCTCGGAGCTGTACAAACACGCATGAAACACAATCCCTGCCCCAAAAATCTAATTTGAGGGGTGACAGTGTTCTGGATCCACTTTTTCCTGATTCAGGAAAGCGCTTGATTTCAGTGAGACCTAAGAGCAGGTTAGACAAGCACCTGTCAGGGATGGTTTAAGAGGGAACTTGGTCCTGCCGTGAGTGCAGGGGACCAGAGTCGATGACCTTTCAAGGTCCCTTCCAGTTTCTGTGGTTCTATGTGGTTAACTTCAAGTACCTGCTTGAGTGCTCTCCTGAATTGGGGCCCTCAAGAGCATCATGGGGGCTACTAAGTCTGTGCATTTGTATGTTAACGTGTCTCATGAGGAATCTTGTTAGTCCTGACATTTGTTGATGCTTGAAAACAAAATATTAGGAGATGAATGTTTACGAAACAGTGCAGTGATCAAATATGTCACTTCTGCATCTGTTATGAATCTGGATTTCTTTCTCCCTCTTTTTGGCTGTCGTTACGTTTTGAATTACCAGGAGCATGTGAAACGTTTCCTCTTCTCCCTGCTGCCAAAGACATTCGAACAGGACAAGGGACCAATCCTGCAAAAGCTGATGAACCTCCGTAGCTGGCCCTGAGAGTGGTTCCAGGCTCTTCAGTGGGACTGCTCGTGCGAATGGCTTAGGGTGCATCACTGTTTGCAGGGCTGGCAGCTTGGTTAGCCCCGAGCCGGCATCTGAGCTGTGACGGTGAAAACCAATGTCCCTTGTAGTTTACCTCATGCAGACCGTCAGGCTGGACTGGTGGTGGTGTATATTCCTCTCTTCCTTCCAGTGTAGGAATGGCCGTACGCCTGCACTTCTGCATGTTTTCTAGGTTGAAGGAATGCTGTTGATGTGTAATCTCAGCTGGTTTCAGGTCCTTCCCCAGAGTCTCCCTTGGCAGTCTGGGATTTCCAAGCAACTTGTGACCCTGTAATATATGCCAGTTGATGAGAGGAGCATGCTATGGTTTTCGCTGCAGAATCAGACACAACAGAGTCAGAACAGACACGTTCAATATCTTGGAGGGAGCTCTGGGATGTATGGCAAGGGCACTCACATGGAGAGAAAACCCAACCTTAACCACGTTTATTAATGTAATTAATAGAGACAAGAAAGCACCCGACCACATCCACAAATAGCAGTGGCAGAGTATTAGAGAAATCTTAATGATTGTCCCTTGCATGGCATATGGTCACAGATTTATATATTCACACCCCTTTCTTGTAGACCTTACAGCAAGAGAGAAAGAGACCAGCAACATGGGTTTGATGGTCCAAATTCCCAATACTTGAAGATAGCAGATTGGTTATAGCATTAAAATATTGAAGAGCGGAAGACTAGCTAGCTTCTTCGTGGGAGTTCTTGCTTATCTGGGCCTGGGAATCGCCATGAATGTTCATACAAACATCCAACCTCCTATCCAGCTTCCCTCACCCTCATAATACCGGGTGCTTTCACCTGATAAGCTAGCATATTAATCCCTATTTAATCATTCCCATATTGCTGAAGCAAGCTTGTGGTGAAACATCTGCCAGTGAGCATATCCTAAAATAGCCATGTTTAGTATCAATTCAGTATTCCTGTGGTCGTTGCTTAGTCTCATTTTTATGCCAACTTTCCTCTTCAGCAAGCTATTCCCACCTCTCCAAAATCTCGGGTGCTAAATCTATGCTAACATTCAGATGTCTGTGTCCCTTATGCTAACTTGTTTAAGCCAGTGTCTTGCAGGATGCAAGCCTGGTTGTTCCTTGCATTATTGCTAAATAAAATAAGGCTAAGATGGCCCTAAGAGCAACGCCTGTTATATTTTCCTGTTTTGAGCAACATTTGCCTCTCCGTGGCGTGGTGGGAAGGACCCACAGGTGAGCATTTCTTGGCTTCCCTGGGAATTTCTTCCACACATTGGTCCCTTCTGACTTTAAGTCTGAGTCCATCACTTATTCAGGTCCTAACTTGGATGTAGCGTCTGTGGATGCTGCGTTTACTCCTCTAAAACTGATTGTAGAATCTGCCCCAGTGTTTGCTCTTGCCTTGCTTGAGCTCCCAAGGCAATCTCGAGTGTCGGCTGAATAGCTGGGGGTAAGATCCTCAGATGACATGAATTGATTTTGGATTGATTTTGCTCCACTTTATTCCAGCTGAAAATCTGCCTTTTAGGGAGGATTGAGCTTCTGACCAGAAAACACAATTGGTCATTGGGCCCCTGGTTCGTGTTCCAGGCCTTGCTACCCATTTGCTACGTGATAGTGGGCCAGTAACTTAATTGTTTCATGCCTCAGTTTCCTCTTCCTGCAGAATGAAGCTAATAATACCGAGCTATGCTTTCAAGACGTCGTAAGGCTGAATGTGATGTTTATAAGCATTTGGGGGCCTGTGGATTAAAAGGCAAAGTTCTATGCTATATTCTCCATCCTCAGTCATTTCTTTTCCCCCTTTGTTTGCACACGTCAGAGATTTGTCAAATGTGTTTTATCGTCCGTGCTTTGGTTTGCAGTGTTTAAAGAACCTGAATGAGTGAGTTACGGTTAAAGCTGCAGATATTTTTGAAACTTGCCAAATAAGTCTCCCTCTCATTCTGTTGGTATTCCTTTTTACCTACCCTCAGGAATGTACTAGAGGGAGGTCTTGCTATTTCTTATCTGTGAGAGAATGCTTGTAAAATAGATTCCACAGCGAACTTGGGGGATTAATAGTCAAATGTGGTAGAAATTTCCAGAGGGGTAGCAGTGTTAGTCTGTGTACAGCAAAAACAATGAGACTCCCTGTGGCACTTTATAGACTAACAGATTTCTTCGGGCATAAGCTTTTGTGGGCTCCAACCCACTTCATCATGCATTTGGCAAAGTGGGTTGGAGCCCATGAAAGCTTATGCTCAAAGAAATCTGTTAGTCTGTAAGGTGCCACAGAACTCTTGTTGTTTTTAGTCAAATGTGGCATCTTTTTCTTTTGGGTCATCTCTCTGAATCCAGCCCAGGGCTTGCAAAGCATGACATAAGTCAATTTGCATCCAGTGGTGGTTCGGTGGCTCCTGTTGGTTAGCTCTCTGTCAGATTCCTAGCAAATGCAACCATGTCACCTTGTGAAAGGTGCTCATTGGCTCCTTTGTTGGCTATTTCAGCAAAAAGCAATATTGTCAGTCTCTGGGAGTTGATCATGAGTCTCAGGATGTCGGTTTTTTCTTAAAGCCCCAGCTCCTGGAGTCATGTGAACAGAGGAAACTCTTAGCTTTCTTTAAAAAAAAATCCAGTTTCTAGTCCTTGTGGCTGCAGAGGAAAGACAGAAAATGTGACCCATGTGTGTTCTAATGGCTCTGAAGCCAGAAGGCAGAGAATGCAAAGAGTGTTGAGATTGGTTGGCTTTTTTGGTTTTTTAATCTCATGGGGTTTTTTTGCAGCTAGACTCATGGTTTTTAAACACTTTGCTGGCAGTACTGAGAGAAACCAACCACTGAATGTTGCTTGGAGGCTGAATTTCTTCCTCATCCCTACAGGTGACCCCTGCCGGTCAGACGTACGTGACTGATAGCCACCCTCTTGGCTAACATACCAGGGACTGAATTGGCAACCTCCAAAGAATGAGTTTGCAGCTTGAGCTAATGAGCCAAACCATAACAGATCCAATCTTTCATCTCTCCAGAATATTACATGAGCTTTAAAATTCATAGAAACAAAAAAACTGCCACTGAGCAGTTTTTACGCATGAATAAGGGGTCGGAGGTGTGGTCCATTGCAGAGAGGAGGGAAAGAGAACAGCTGGTGGCTCTGTAACCTACTCCAGGGTGCGAATTGAAAGCTCGTAAGGGTCTTTTGGTGCAACATTTCCTGCTGTCACGACCCGTGTATGCATGGTAAGGAATGAGGTGTCTCGGAAGGGTGCATGTGAACGAAGTTCAAATATTTTGTTCCTTGAGCCAGATATTAATCTGCTTCTTTGTGTTGCAGTATGGAATGAGAAAACACAGCAAAATGTTACGAATGGTGCCCTTTGCCAGCACCTCATTTTTCTGGTTTAAAAGGCATCGCTCCCTGCTGCTGTTACATGACGGAGCAGCTGCCTTTTGAAAGTTTAGAAGGTATTTGTCATTTTAAAGACACCGTGGCTGAGATCTCACAGCTGCCGAAAGGGATTTAGATGCCTGATTCCTTTTTAGATTGCCGGTAATAAGAACTGGGTGCTGAGATGCTTTAAATTCAACCTTGTTCATGGAATAATAAAAACAAAATTTTTATTGGCCTCTGACTTAAGCGTCTCAGTTCAGCCTGGAGATCAGGAGAAAATTAATGGTAAAAAGCTGTCCTACAAGGGCAATTGATCTCTTGAGGTGGGCAGAATGTTTTCCGCATTCTGCTTTGTGTAACTGAATCTATATGCTGCTTAGGGTGGCAGGATGCAAAAAAGAGTTTACTTCTCCAGAGAAGGTGTTTGGGTAGCTAACACTCAGTTGGACTCTTTTTACGAACACAAATGTTAATAAAAAATGTCTAAATGACCGAAGAAGCATCTGTGTAAATCAAGAGCAACAGCACTGAGCTTGCTAGTGCATGGAGAGGCAGTGAAGTGATAGTGATTAGCCTTGTGTTATTGGCCACGTCCAGCAAGAAGCTAAATCTGCCTGACTCTTCCCTTGATGAATGGTGACAAAAAGATACGTTGGATCGTCTAGTTCTAGCCCATCCCAGTGAGGGCCAGTGACCAATCCTAATATGTTCCTCACTGCTCTTTGCATAGCCACAGGAAGGAGAATGGCTTGTGTTGTTTTGGGCATTTATCCTACAATCTCATTAATGCAAGCCCTGGACATCACTTACACCATCAAAACAGGGCTTAGATAAGGACTAACTTGTGCCTATATAAACTTGGTGCTGGTCTCTGGCTCAACCATGAATTTCATCCAGGAATCCTGTTACTCAGATTTCCATCTCACAACTTCCTCCCACTCCTCCCTTTTGGGTAATGCTTTGCATTGCAAAACAAGCAAGGAGTCCTGTGGCACTTAAAGGCTAATGTTCAGTTATTGCATGAGCTTTTGTGGAAGAAAATCCCACTTCATCTCCAAAGCACCTGACGAAGTGGGATTTTCTCTCACGAAACCTCATGCAATAAATAAATGTGTTAGTCTTTAAGTGCCGCAGGACTCCTCGCTTGTTTTGCTGAACTAGACTAACACGGCTACCCCTTGAGGCCTTTGCACTGCATCTCTCCTGCCCTAATTTACTTGCACAGAGAACGGTTAACAGCACCCCCACACATACACACACACACCCCAGCTCCTTCCCTTCGGATGCTTTTATTCTGCTCCTGGAAGCCCAGATCTGCATGGAGTGGACCGCTCAGCCATTGGTGAAGTCAGCTCAGGTTAAAAGGAGCTGACATCTTGGTGGGGAGCCTTGAAACTCTCTTTCAAAGAGAAAGAAGCGGCTCTTGGCCGACCTTAGCCTCCGAGAACAGGCCGCTCGGTGATACTGAAGAGGCAGCCTCTTCAGCTAAACAAGGTTTTTGTGCGGAGGAAGGCGAGCAGAATAGAGCTGTCAGGCAGATTGCCAGTTTGACTGCCAAGAGCGAAGGGAGCATCAGTGCTTGTGATTAGATTTCAATTGCACTTGGTTAGAGAGGGCGAGAGTTTGTCTCCTTCCCAGCACTGAGGAGCACAGTGATGCTGGTTTTGGGGCTCGGTGTGGACAGGGTATGTCAGGGAGATTTAGCCCTTCCTTCTTGGCATCCGGGAATGCAGGTCTGCAGCACGTCCCTCCCGGGAGCTGGATTCCCCGTGGGGGACGTTTCCCCACCCCACCCTGCAGGGAGGCTGACTGCTGACACAGGGCTATGCTTTGTGCTTGCCTTTCCCAAAGGAACTCCTTCTCCATAAAAATTTAAAGCAACTCTCACTTAATCCTCTTCCCAAAGAGGCTTCATGTGTATTTTCTTAGATGGCTGAATTCTGTTTGATTGTTTGACATGAAACTGTAATGAAAAAGGGCTCCAGGTCTGAACACACCGTGTACATCACCTTGTGAGGGGCCTGGCTTTCCTTCTGTATGCTTCTTCTGCCTTTGCTCTGCTCAGATCAAGTTACCCCATTTCTAAGCTGGCTGTACCTGTTTAAATGCCAGTCCCATCCTGCAGGTAGCTGGAAATGTCTGTGTTCAGAGACCCCCCTACACACACCCTATTTCAGCGTAGAGCTGGGCTAGTCCAGTTCCGGTGTTCTGGGAATCCAGGGCTTACATGCAAA
Source organism: Podocnemis expansa (assembly GCA_007922195.1). Classification (NCBI taxonomy): domain Eukaryota; kingdom Metazoa; phylum Chordata; order Testudines; family Podocnemididae; genus Podocnemis; species Podocnemis expansa. The sequence goes on from ML682065.1 coordinate 5,626,728, forward strand.
GGAGTCAGGTGCCCCAGGTGCACCCTAAAATGACAGATACTGAGAGGCTGGAAGAATCTACGTAGCCTGTATATTCATTTTCTGGAATGTGTCATCTGAGCCCGGCATCCCTCATTTCACCTACTGCAACTTCTTCCTCTTTGGGTAGCACAAAGCCTATGTTATCTCACTTCTAGCCATCCAGGAAACTGCCATGAAGATCACCTTCCTGGCTTGATCCCCCCTCTCCTTGGCCTTCATACTCTGTTGTGTTAAACCCAAATGTTTGTCCTTTCCCAGGTTCTTCACTGTCTATCCACACCCGACATAGCCTCTCTCATAGGCTATCAAGATGACAACTCTGATCCACCAGTGATGCCAGCCGTTGTTACACTGTTGGACGTGAATCTCTCTTTTCTTCCTTGCCCCAGTGCGTGGAAAGAGCTCCCAGTGAATATCCACAGCGCCCCGTCCTTGTCCTCCTTCCAATGCTTCCTTTAAACTCTGCTCCTGCTGTGATGGATACAGAAACCAGTGCCTGGGGTTAGGTAGCTGATGCATTCTGACCACTGCCACCCATGCGGGCTGGGACCAGCCTTGTCACTTTGTGCTGTCTGCTGTATCCATCTGTCCACTTGTTCTGCCAATTTATACTTGGATAGTAAGTTCTTTGGAGTGAGGACTGTCTTTTTACTGTAACAGTCTCACCTGATCCTGTGACTTACACTTCCCTGCATTTATTATCCTCCCATGAGCTTTTGTGGGATTTCTCATACAATAAATAAATCTGTTAGTTTTTAAAATGCCACAGGACACCTTGCTTGCTTTGCTGAACTAGGCTAACACAGCTGCCCCTTTGGATCTTTTTTTTTTTCCTGTTCATACAGCACTTAGCACTGTGGGACCCATGACAGAGAGTCCCGAACTGTAACAATTTCCGTCACTATTTATTAATTAATGATATTGAGGGAGCATTTAGGAATCCCACTCTTGAACCATGGCCCCATTGTGATAGATTGTGTATAGGCACAGAACACGGTCTATTAATGCCCCAAAGACTTTACAGTTTGCTTAATGTAACTGTGCTTTTCCTTGTTTCCCTTCATTCATCTGGTAGCTAAGATGCTCTTGTACCAGGAAGTAACCTTGCTTTACAATGCCCCTTCTCTCCTGCATATTCAGTATAACATCGTTCATAATTTCCAGAAGGGTAGCCATGTTAATCTAGTTCAGCAAAACACACATGGAGTCCTGTGGCACTTTTAAAGACTAACACATTTATTTATGGCATGAGAAATCCTACAACAGCTCACGCCATAAATAAGTGTTAGTCTTCAAAAGTGCCATAAATTCCCCCCATCTTCAAAGTGATGAAGTGGGATTTTCTCCCACAAAAGCTCATGCAATGAATAAATTTTTTAGTCTTTAAGTGCCACAGGACTCCTTGCTTGTTTTGCAGAGCTAGACTAATAGGGCTACCCCTTTGGAACAGGGCTCTTTGTTTATCTCTCATAACATCTTTAATACAAACTGTAACCCAAAACTCCTGCCTGTTAACTAATCAATCTAGCATCTCACAGAGGGAAAGGGAGATGAAGAAATGTTGGGATTCCTTCTGAGACATCTTCCACTCAGCTTACCCAAACACCTCATCCCATTGTGGGAGAAGCCTTTATCTAGTTCTCTGGAATCTAAGAAATCAGTTCAACTCTGGACTCATCACTGAGGCTTCTTTATTGGCACACAATCAAACTGCAGTGGAGTTGACCAGGTTCAATGTAAGGGTGGATACGGAATATATCACACATTGAAATGACTTAATCTTCAATTACCTTGTATACACATTCTAACACAATCTGCTGCGTGAACCTCCAACTCCATCGTATATCATGCTTATTCATTGGTTTCTTACTTTCTGTAGCCAGTCCTCATCTAGATCATGAGATGTTTATGCACTACAAGGTCCCATCTGTAGAGCCCTGCAAATCCACACACATCTGCATTGTATCGATGGATATCCACATCCGTGGATGCAATGCAAATATCCACAGACCATTTCTTGTGGATGCAGATAGGATGCAAATCCACCTGTTTGTATCTGCATGGGGCTCTACCCATCTGCAAGCTATCACATCTTGTTATCCTACTATCTCATTTCTCCTAGCTACATCTCTTACATATTCACAAGTCTTTTGTCCACGGTTTCGTGTCCTTGTCCAGAGTAGATCAACAAGAAGGAAAGGAGGAAAACTGTGGCTGAGCTTTGGGACAGGGAGCAGGAAGCCTGCTGCAGACTATCAGGGCTGCAGAGGAAAAGGCACTCTCACTGAGAGAAGCCAGCTGATATGGAGGGACTGTGATGAAGCTAATGCAGAGGGAGCTGGGAAGGAAGCAGAATAGGAAACAAGCTCTGTGAGATTGAGACAAGGGTATGGGACGGGGCTGGTCAATGTCTGTCAGTTGAAAAACAGTTTGGGGGAGAAGTGGCCTCTTTAATTAAACTTGCATGGTTTTAATTTTAAAAAGTTCCGTTTTTTTTAAAGTTTGATTTAAAAGAAATAAAAACAGAATTTTCATAGGGAAAATTTCATCTCTATTAACAGCTTACTGTAATGATTTTTTTCCGAACCAGCTGTTCCAATGTGCTAAGCATGGTCAATTGGGCACAACCTTCCTCTCTCTGCTCCTGATCCAACCAATTGATTTCAATGGGCTTTGGAACAAGCCCCGTGTCTCGTAATCCCTATAGCCCAGAGATGGTACTTACCTGTCCCCCTAAGCTGTTCCCATGGTATGAGAGAATGAGAATAAACATGCAAGTCCTCTGTGCAATAGGGCAGTGCTATTATCCCCATTGTACAGACAGGGACACTGAAGCACAATAATCCAATGTGACATCCCCAACGCCACATAGGATGGCTGGATGGAGCAGAAACTTGAACGCGGGTCTCCTAAGTCATAGGCTAGTGCTCTAACCGCTGGGAAATTCTGCCTCACTGCTGGAGCGAAGGGAGCTATCTAATAGCAATGTGGCCAGACAGGTCACTGCTATTTGGGGTGGCCCTGGTGGTGGTGAGAGCAAAGAGGAGGTTTGGCCGAATAGCCGATGTTCTCAGTCAATGCCTCTTAGCTCGTTCTGTGGTGTTTTCATTAGTCACATCAGAGGGTGAGGGGAAGGTGTGAAGTAAATGGTGAAGCTCTTTAGTTCATTGTCTCACATGCGTAACCCCAACGAAGCAACCAGTCAAACCTCTCCCTTGCTCTTTGCCTTGGGCTCAACACAGTTATTTTCAGTTTAATTTGCTTTTTAAAAAGCATTTTATCAGGCATCTTTGGAGATTTCCCTCTTCTTTCCAGGGGAAGGGAAGAGGGATCGGTGTCAGTGGTGGCAGGACCTGTAAATTTCTGTTGGTCCGAGAGGGATAAGGGACATGAGTGCCTCTGGCCTGGGTTGGCGAGAATTGAGGCTGAGAGTACGCAGTTTTCCTTCCCCTTCAGGTGATGGAAATGGCTTGTCACTCAGTCACAGCCTGTGTTGAGCAGAGAGAGGGACTGGGGATGATTGCCCTGACTCCTGAACTGATGGCCTGTGTGGTGAGGCGTGCTTGCCCCGTCCTTGAGACGAAGGGGTTAAGCCACTGCACCTAGCAGCAGAAGCCATGCCCCACGCTCCTGCTGGGCATGCTGTCACAGTATAAAAGGGAGACGCCAGCTCATTTGGGGCTGGATGCCACGCAGGAAGGATGCTCAGAGGAGGCTCCAGCCAGTAGGTCCCGTGGGTGCCTCACAGAAACCAGGCCCCCAGGTCACTACACCCACCACTGGAGTTGGGGAGCCAGAAGACACCTGGATGGAGGCATCAGGAATCAGGGTAGGATGTAGCCCAGGGGAGAACGGAAAAGGCTACTGAGCAGCCTCTGGAGAGACAGTGCAATTTGGCCAGATCTCCACTGGCACAGTGACAGCCTTGAGTCCCTAATGGGGGCTCTGGGCTAGGACCCAGTAGAGCAGAGAGGGTCTGGGTCCCCTTACCCTGACTGTCACCCACACCCTCTGGAGGCCGCCTCTTCTCCCACTTTTCATTGCCCACCCAACCCTGAACCCAAAGGCCACCGCGGACTCTGGCCACCGGGCTTCCCCCACCTCCCTTTTCCTCCTTTCAGGCATCAAGGTTTACATGCCCTGCAACAACCTACAATAGCCTTTCACCTATAGTTTCATGATTTCCATGCCATTCATGGTAGCTGTTGTTGCGTAATGAGTTCTTGGTGCAGTTCTGAGTGGAGAGGGGTCCAGCCACCAAAACCATTTGGTGTTACCCACCGTCCTTGCTGCCAGTCCCAGCAGAGAGGTCCAGTGCTTAGTGAGCGACAGGCACGAGAGAGTTGTTCATTGCTGCTGCTAGACTCAGTCTCCCTTCTGATTCACTGACCCATCCCAACATGACACCGCAGGATGGCCTGCTGAGGGTTAATGCAACGGATGAGTGATCCAGACTCATCTGAAGCGTGCTGCCTTCTGGCCGGTGGAAATTTCTGTTCTTGACCCATAACTCATCCACACCCCTACTTCCACACCCATCTGTCTCTATCCCCATCATCTGGTCTTTTGGGCCAGATTCTGCTCCCAGTGTAAATCCAGAGTTACTGCCAACTTACACCAAGCCCAGAACATCATCCACTTAGATGCTCCCTTATTCTGGGGGCCAATGCCCTAATTATGGAACTTCTCATGGCCATCAGAACAGATCATAAGATCAGTGGGTGGGAAAGAAAATCTACTGAGCCGTCCAAGGCCAAGGCACTCCACCATGGGGCAGGATCAATCGTCTAGTCCCTGATGGAGCGGGTCTCATCCAGTCATAAATACCTCTGCTGCTGGCGATTCCAACCTTGCCATCTCTTCCATTTAGGTTCTGTACTCGGCCCGTCACTGGATTCTGTTCCCCAAAAAACTATTAGCAGAGTTGGGAGTGAGAGGGTCTCCTGGAATGAGCCACATGTTTGCCCTACTGCAGTGCCAACTCGTTGCTGCCTGTTCTGTCCTCACTGACAGGCAAAAATAATTTATCCCTAACAGCCCTAACATGTTAGCCGGCAGCTCTCGGGCTCCGCACCTCCTAATTCATTCCAGCTTTTTATGGTCAGACTTGAATTTAATCTATTGCGCTCTCTTGAACTCTTCCCAGTTCGCTTATCCCTCTATTAAAGCTGGGGCAAAGGGGCCTTTCCGCACTGTGTCTTTCAGAGCACACTGATATTGCTTCTTTCCTGTGGTGCAACTTCTCACGCTATCGGCTGGCACAATGACTTCATTTGAGTTCAAAAGGGGCAGCTGTGTTAGTCTAGTTCAGCAAAACAACCAAGGAGCTTGTTATTTATCGCATGAACTTTCTTGGAAGAAAATCCCACTTCATCTGATGCTTAGAAAATGCCCATTCTAAGCGACTGACAAAGTGGGATTTTCTCCCATGAAAGCTCATGCAATAAATACACTTGTTAGTCTTTAAGGGCCACGGACTCCTCGTTCGTTTGAGTTGATCTTGGCTCATTAGTTGACTGAAGCAATTGGAATAAATGACTTTGGTGTTTCTGAATTCTAGCAGGTGTCTGGTGGCCCCTGGCTCCATGGTTAAGAGGATGGAGAAGTGGAAATGTCAGCAGGCCAGTTCTCTGAGATTATTAGGAATGCTGGACGTGCCTACAGCGCTCTAGAGACGCATCGACCTATGTTCTTATATGGCCCTCCATCACTCAGGCATCTGAGTAATTTGCAGCTCTCCATGTGGAGGAGGGGAGAGTTGGAAGGTTTTATATGCAAAGAGCTCAGATATTTAAAAGCATTCAGTCACTGCTCTGCCCAGAGCTGCAATGCCCAACTGGCTTGCAAGCCTAAGTCTCCTCTTCAAAAGTAATTTAGGAACATGAGCCCCATTAGCTTTCACTGAGATTTAGGCTCCTAAAAGCCTGATCCCCAAAGGCATCTAGCTCCTAGCTTCCATTGATTTCATGCTAGGAGCCTAAATCCATTTGAGGAGCTGGGCCTGAAGTGCTTATGTCACTTTTGAAAATGGCATCGGCTCTTGAGTCAGTGAGACCTTGAAATGCTGAGTGGAGGAAAGCAAAGCCAAAGGGTACAGCTGGGTATCAGAAGCCACAACAGAGTGGGGAGCTGGGACAGGAGCAAGTGTGGACGGAGACGGGACGAAGTACGGATGGAGGCAAGGAGCACATTGAGCAGCCTCTGGGCTGCTGCTTCTGCTGAGCTGAAGTGAGCAGGTGGTTCAGTGAATCAGCCAACTTCTGTCAGGAGCCACGGCCGGGAGACTGGCTCTGCTCCAGGCTGACCTCTGCTGCGTATTCTGCACTTGTCTTTATTCAATTTCATCTTGTTCTTTCAGCCCAATTCTCCAGTTTTGACAAGGTCACTTTGAATTCTAATCCTGTCCTCCAAAGCGCTTGCAACCCCTCCCAGCTCAGTTCACAAGCAGAGTTTATAAGCAAACTCTCCACTCCATTATCCAAATCATTAATGAAGATGTTGACTAGAACCAGATCCCATGTGGGATCCCACTATGTACATCTTTGTAGTGCAAGAGCAAACCATTGATAACAACTCTATTATCCTGTAGGTGCCTACAGATTGATGGTTTACTCATTTGTTCCAGCATCTTTGTACATATTGCAGTTACACTGATTAGTCTATAGTTCCCTTGGCCCTATTTGTTTTCCTTTTTAAAGATAGGTATGGTGGTTGCCCTTCTCTATCCGTTTGGGAGCTCACCCTTCCTTCAGGAGTTCCTGGTAGGAATTGCTAACGGTTCTGAGATTAAGTTCCAGAGGGATAGCCGTGTCAGTCTAGTCCAGCAAAACAAAGGAGGAGTCCTGTGGCACTTTTAAAGACTAACAAATGAATTTATTGCGTGAGCTTTTGTGGGAGAAAATCCAGCTTCGTCAGACAATTTTAGATGGAGAACTACAGATGAAGGGGAGGAAAATATTTTCATTATTGTTTAAACTTTAAATTATTTTTAAAATTTAAAGTATTTTCCTCCTCTTCATTTGTACTTCTCCATCTTCAGGCATCTGACAAAGCAGGATCTTTCTCCCACGAAAGCTCTTGTGATAAATAAATTTGTTACTCTTTAAGTGTCACTAGACTACTTCTTTGGTTCTGAGATCATTTCAGCACAGTCCTTATTATATCTGAAGGTGAATTTCATCAGGCTCTGCAACCTTGAACCCATCCAATTTGTTTAAATTTATTTAACCCTCCTTGTTCTGCATTGCATTATTATGCCTTGCTAAAATTAACTGTATTAATAAATATCTGCTCACAAATCGCCCTTGTAGTGGGCACTGAAGCAAAATGGGCATTAAACACATTAGCTTCCTCAGTGTTGTCTTTCCACACTAAATAAAAAAAATTACATTTTTCCTTCACTTTTGTCTTGCTTCTAACATATTTATAGAACCACTTGCTTACTGGTGCAATTCGAGATGTAACTCATTTTCTGCCTTAGTTTTTCTGATTTTGTCTGTGCATGCTTTTGCTGGTTTTTTAATACTCAATTTGCTCATGTTTGCACTTTCCGTAGGATTACTTTTTGATTTTCAGGTCATTAAAGAGCTCCAGGTGGAGCCACATTGGCGTCTTCCTGTTCTTCCTATCTTTCCCGCACACTGGGATAGTTTGCTCTTGTGTCTTTCGTGTCATTTCTGTGAGAAACTGGTAGTTCTCCTGAATAGCTTTCTCCCTTAGATTCTCTTCCCATGGGACCATAGCTACCAATTGTTTGAGTTTGCAAAGTCTGCCTTTTTGACGCCCATTGTCCTTATTCCACAGCTTTCACTCCTTCTCCTTTTCGAATCCCTTTCACTCAAGTTTGCCTTCCGCCTTCAGATTTCCCACCACTTCCTCCCTGTTAGTCAGAATCAAGTTTAAAATGGCTGTCCCTTGGTTACTTCACCACCTGCTAAACCGAAATTCATCCCCAGTATGTTCCAAAAACTTACTGGAGATTTTATGTTTTGCTATATTAATTTTCAACAGATGTCTGGGTAATTCAAGCCCCCGTTCCTACCGGTTCTTGTGTTTTAGATATTTCTGGTCTTTGTTATAGAAACGCCTCATCCATCTCCTCTTCCTGACTTGGTGGTACCGCCTCTCATCTCCTTCTGGACCACAGAACAAGTGTATATATTGTTGATATGTAATGCAACACCTTCCCCCCTTTTTTCGCTGCATGGTTTTCCTTAAAATCCATATCCCTCTTTATCATGACTCTGTTCCAGTCAAGAAACATAACTCACCCATCTTTGAGGCTAATTACATGACTTTGCTTGTGTACTAAGACTTCCAGTTCTTGCTGTTTATTCCTTTCACTTTTTACATTAATACAAGAACCTCTAAGATGCTGAGCAGATCCCCCCACTCACACACTGTTTATTATCCTCTTGTTGCTCCCATGACTCTATGGCAATTGTCCACTTTTCTCTGTCCTTCCCTTCCCTCCTCCACAACTTCCAGCCCCAGATTGCATTTATTTGCTGCCAATCTCTTGAAACACACTTGGAAATCAAATCTATAGGCTTCTGGTTGTTGTTATGGAAACTTTTATTTTATTTTATACTTACTTGTATTCATAGTAAACAGAAATCAGGAGTCAATGAATGTTTTTTAGTCTGAATAAGGAGTTGCTAACCTGAAAAGACTGAGAAACACTGACCTAATGGCTAGGGCCTTGGTCTTGGGGTGTGGAGATCTGTAGACCCCTGCAAATCCACAAATATCTACATTATATCCGCATCCGCGGATACAACACGGATATCTGCGGATCATTTCTTGTGGATGCAGATCGGATACGGATCCACATATTTTTATCTGTGCAGAGCTAGAAACCTGCAAATATGCGGATATCTGTGGATATCCACGTTATATCCGCATCCGCGGATACAACACGGATATCCGCAGGCCAATTCCCGCGGATGCAGGTCAGATACGGATCCACGTATTTGTATCCGTGCAGGGCTCTAGAGATCTGTGCTGTTCCTAGCTGCACCGTTGACCTTCTGAGAGATCTTTGCTAAGCCACCTGCACCCACACTTCTCTATCTCCTTCCCCTTCCCACACTTTATCTGTCTGGTCTATTTGAAGGGTAAGCTCTTAAGGGCAAGGGCTCTGTGTTTGCACAGGGCCTGGCAAGATGGGGCTTCAAGGATGAATGTAATAGCAGTAATAACTAAAGATGGAGACATAACCAATACCAAAATGGAGTAATCCTGTCAATCTGTAAGAAGAAAAGCACTGAAAGCAATCGGGGAACTTGGGGGAGTGATTTATAGCGATGACACCTTAGCGCTTTGCAGAAGGCATCTTTACAAAGGAGGACATGATCATAATCCCCATTTTACAGATGAGCAAACTGAGGCACAGAACAGGAGCTTGACTTTCCCAGGATCACCCAGCAGACTAGTGGCAGAAAGAAAAATAGCTCCTAATTCTCCTGAACTGCAGTTCAGTGGCCTAGCCACTAGACCCTGTTTTATGAGGAACTGCCCCCTCTCTGTCTGTCTAAGCACCAACTGATGGGGGTGAGACTGGGAGGACTTGATAAGTCTCCATCCACCAGAAGAGTGTAAACATCAAGAGCAAGAGGAATTGCTTAGTGTAAGAGTACTGGGATAAAATCAAGACTGGTTTAAAAGCTATGTCAATTTTAAAAGGGATAGCCGTGTTAGTCTAGTCCAGTGAAAAAACAACAAGGAGTTGTGTGGCACTTTCTGTTAGTCTTAAAGTGCCACACAGCTCCTTGTTGTTTTTTAAAAGCTATGAATTATATTACTCTGGGGAATGGTCTCCCAGGGCAGGGGCTGGAAGTTTGCATATTTTTTACGTATAGCTTCAAGCCTAGGTAAGACAAATCCCTAGAAAACCTCCTGGAAGGAACCACCTGCATTGTCTTCAGGGTAGATGGACACGATGATCTGATGGGTCTTTGCCATTTTTGATTTCTGGGAGCTTTCACGGAGCTGACCATTGGGTTACTTGCATTCGGAAGCACCTGCTAGTGCCCAGCGCTGTCGGTGCAGGAGGACTGAACTGAAGGTTAAGCAGTGAGATTTTTTTAATACTGATTATTTAGTAGCTCGCAGAAAACAGCTCATTTCTTCCATTCCCTGCTAGACCCTATCAAAAGCATTCAGTGCCCAGGTGATGCTCTGGTATGTGAATGACTTGGAGACAGGGCTCTGACTTCCCTCCTCTGGCTGGTCCATCTGGCTAAGTTTCCAGACTCTCAGTTCTTCCTGGAGGGATGGGATAAAAGCTCACCAGTCCCAGCTAGCATGCAAAGAGGAATAACTGAAGGTTGGCCAACAAATTATCATCCTCAGTTGTCATTCGTGTTATCACCCAGCCCTTTTCTCCCGAGCAGACCTAGATAACGTTGTGGAGCAATCAGACGTAATTTTCATCCACTTCCTTGTAACCGAGGCTGGGATGGAGGCCTCAGCGGTAGCTCCAGATCTCACTGTGACGGGCAGGGGGAAGGGATGGAGGGGAATGCCTGTCTTTTAATTAACTCCTGGAGCGGTTGCCCTTTGGGCGAGAGGAAAACCTGCTCTTGTCACAACAGATGGGAGCATGTTGGACAAGCGCAGGATGAAGGCCGTGGGGAAGCAGTGCAGAGGGGGCCTCGGGTAAAGCGCTGGATTGTTTGTTTGTAGTCTGAAGCCTGCAGAAAATTCTCTGAGCGGTTTCCTGGAATTGCATGCCCTGCCTGGACTCCTTTCCCAAGAAAAAGCCTCCCTGTCATTGGGATCTGACCACTGTGCTTTGCTGGTGAGGAGGGAAGTATGTCAGCATCTGCCCCAAAAAAGCTCTAAAATGGAAGTAGCAACCTCCTCCCTCAGTTGCTTGGTGGGAGGCGTCATAGCTTTTCGTCCTTGCAGTTTGATTGTGATGCACTTGAACCTGAAAATCAGTTGATGCTCAATGGGAACAAAGCCAGGCAAACTCCTTGCAAGCCAAAAGAGCCCTAGCTAATCGATGCTCCCACATGTGCCCCTGGTCTGCCACACATTCATCCACTTCCCCCCAAACCCACAGGCTTTGGACTAGAGCTGTGTGAACTCTGTGACTTGAAGTGCAGAAATACTTGCTGTAAACCCGCCTTGGGTTGTGGGAGGGGCTCGTGTCTACACACAAACCCCTTGCGTAGGAGCTGCAGACAGGCTGTAGTTGATGCTGGAAGAGGACCAGTGGTGGGGTGACCTGTCTGGGAGTATGGAGGGGGATTCTGTCCGCATCCCCAATCTTTGTGGCGTTCCCCACAGTCCGACTTTGCAATGTTTTTTTCAAAAGTGTCTACAAGATTTAGGAACCTAAGGCACCTTTGAAAATGTGATAGAAGGTTCTAAATCACTTAGGTGCTTTTTGAAAATGTGTCTCTGACCAGGATGTGGCCCCTGGTAAATAAGGGAAACAAAGCTGGGACTGGAGTTGTGTGGAAGCCCGTTTTGGGGTTGTATCTGTGTCTGTATAATTACAGCTTAAAGCCCACGATTCTACATATCGCAGGAACTGGGTGAGTTAGGTTCTGTCTTCTGCTGGCCTCTTTTCCTAGAAGTTGGTCCAGTAAAAGATATTGTCTCGCCAACCTTGTCTTTCTAATATTCAGGGATCAACATGGCCACAGAACCACTGTTCGCAATCCATACATCACGACAGTTGGTAATTGGAGAACCCCCCATGATCTCTATCCCTGTATTAGGCCAGGTTTCATGTGTCTCTCTTAAGAACTTGCTAAATGAGGGCTTCACTGTACATGGATCTGCATGTCCTAAAGAAAGGATTACAGTGCAAATAATAAAGGCTGTGTATAGCTGAGGCTTGCACATCCTCCACTTCCATTGGTTTTGCTGGCAAATGGAGGAGTGTCCCAGGGGGGTCAAGCTGTAAGGGACTAAATATACCAAGGAGGCCAACTGGAGGCAGCCAACTTTGGAAATTGTGACCTCATCCTGTCAGGGTTAATTTCCTCCCCCGTAAAAAGGGGCTGATAACCTCTTCTCTTCCGTGGGGGCTAATGCTAACGCTGTGCTTTGAGATCCTTGACATGGCCTTTACTGTTGTGAGCAATGCTGAGGACTAAAGCAGGTGGGAAGGGGGAGCATTTCAGGAGCTTTGCAGCTCTTTTCCAGGGAAAACTTGCTCCACATGCTTGAAGGAGGTGTCCATGAGCATAATCAGCTCTGATTGGCTGCCTTCTCCATTGCCCCACCTCCCAAGGAACAGCAGCCAATCAGAAGTAGCTTTCCCTTTAGACTGAAAGCTCTTCACTGTCAATTCAAAACCTGCAGACCACTGGGAGAACCTGTTAAGTTAACAGGATTATAAACAGCTGCTGCGTCCCCCACTCAGAGGTGGCTGCATTTTGGCGGTACCCATGTCTAGTTTCTAAAGCACTTTGGGCTCCTTTGAGATTCACATCAGATTATTATCCAAGAGACATTCTTTGGCTGTAGAGCCACACTGCACCAAGACAGTTGCCCTTGCCCTTCCCATCACAGGTGACTGGCCTTTTTTACATGAGATAGGTCCCAGCCCAACCTGTGATGCACTTACCTCACTTCACCACGTGGAGCGAATGAGTAATACCACAGGAGAGGTGGACTATGGCGCTATCTCGGGCCTGGGTGGGTGGGAAAGTTCAAACAAGCCATTGAAGACCCAGACAGAGGCAGAGGAAGCCTTGGGTACTCTCCAGAGGGAGAAAGGAAACTCCAGGTGGGAAGCTGAATGCTTCAGGGGGAGCAGATGGATAGAGCCCTGCACAGATATAAATACGTTGATCCGTATCTGAGCTGCATCTGCAAGAACTGGTCCGCTGATATCCGTGTTGTATCCGCAGATGCGGATACAATGCAGATATCTGCATATTTGCAGGGCTAGCTCTGTGCAGATAGAAATATGTGAATCTGTATCTGATCTGCATCCACAAGAAATGGTCTGCAGATATCCATGTTGTATCTGTGGATGTGGATGTAATGCGGATATCCGCAGATTTGCAGGGCTGTACAGATGGACTCTTTGCATGACCTTACACAGTCTTGTCTTAGCCCGCATGGATGGGGCTGGTGGAGGGCAGAAAGGTTGGGGTGTAGGGAGCGAAGGGAAAGAAGGGAGTTCTGTTTTCCTTTATAAACTAGCCCCGCCAAAAGCATGGGGCAGTTATTGTTGGGCACATGAGTTACAGAGGAGCCCAAGAGGGGGAGACAGAGAACACGAGCTCGAGACCTCTCACCAGATCAGGAGCATCTCCGATTGCTTTAGAGTGCAGATCAAAGGGTGGCTGGGGATGATGAGGTCTGCACCTTAATGTGGACATAGCACTGGGGGAGCTGCTGGGTGGACAGTCCTGTAGGCTTTATCCCCAGACCAGATGCAGCAGCCAGCAACAGCACTGGCTTCCCCAGCCCTGACCTAGTCAGAGCCGCCACTGAGTGGGACTCAGGGATTTCCAGAGTGGCTTAGAGCCATGGTCTGTCTAGTCCAGCGTGCTGCTTCCAGACCCCAGTGCTTCTGAAGAAGGCGTAACAACTCGGCAATTGATCGACGCGGCTAATCGGCTGTGAAGATTCATCCTCATCCCCAATAATTAGCGATTGGTTTAAGCTCTAAAACATCAGGGTTCATCTCCCAATATGCTTGCTAGCATCAATGATTTTATCTCTGGAGAGCCTTGTCATCTGTGTAAATATCCATTCCACTTCCCAACTTGCTAAATTCTTGGTCTCAATGAGATTTTTGTGGCAGTGAGTTCCACAGCCTGATTTCACCTTGAATGTGAAAGGATAGGGTGTTGTTGCTCTGATGCCCAGGTCCTGCTGTCAGAATTGCCAGAGATGTTGGTAATTATCAGATAGCCGCACTGGACAGTGAACACCACCCACATTTCACGTGTGCTGCCACCGAATGCTAAGCACTTTAGGTCACTAGCAGCTAGGTAGGATTTGACCCTATCACCTGTAAGTGAAAAGCCTCGTCCAGTCTCCTCTGAAATATCTGTCCTTTGGCAAGTGCCTTGCTTTTCCCACTCCAAAAGCACAACAAAATTCTGCCTCTCCTTCGGCCCTTACTGGCCTGCTGCTGAACTGATGGGGTCTCTTTAAATGGTGAGAAAAACAGTAGGCATCAGTGCAAATCTTGACCTGAAGCCAATTTAAGCTGAAAATAGCTACGAGTGAGTGCAGCGAGGTCATAGATAGAGGGCATTAGTGACTCATGCTCAAATCTTCTGCATTTGATTTTTCACTGGTGTGTAACTCTCTGGCTCAGCAGCGCCTGGAAACATCCTGTCACACTGCTTCCATACAGTTTCAGCTTCTTGTAAGGCTGTCCCTCGGAGATTTTAACCCACCTCTCTGCAGAGCCAGGCCAAGTAAGAGTGGTTTGGAGAGCTAGTGTTTACATCCCATGTTGCTTGTTAGAAACACGGTACGTAGCGGGAATGCTTTTCATCTGAGTCACCTTGGCAGACATCACCTAGTTCTCCAAGCAAAGCTAGGTTTCTTAGTAAGTGCCAGTCTAAATTCCCCCAAAACTTTTGGACCCTTCTGCTGCTATTTTTTTGAGTATCCGGTTGTAGCAAGGAGGTGCAGCCTTCCTGGGAGACTGATAGAGAGAAATTGCCACTCAGACCCCAGAGGACAGACTTGGAGATGCCATACCCACTGCAGTGGAAACAGAGAAGTGGATCCAAAGCAAGGACCGAAAGTATAAAAGGGAGGGCCCTGCAGCTCAGTAGTGGGGAAGTTGCTAAAGGAGAAGAAAAAAAAAACCAAGGAGTCTTGTGGCACTTAAAGACTAAAAGATTTATTTATCTCATGAGCTTTTGTGGGAGCATATCCCACTTCGTCAGACGCTTTGAAGAGGGGGAGCTTACAGAATTGGATGAAAATAAATATAGGGGAGTGTAAGACATGGGATCAAGTCATACTGCAACAGCAAATCAGGGCATTTGTAAGGATTCAGACTCCAGGAAACAGCATACAGAGGGAGGCTGAAGTCAAACTACCTCTTATAATATAAAAAGAATCCATAGTCATGATTAAGTCCTGCTTTCTCACAATTTGATTTGCATATTAGTTCAATTTCTGCTGTTTCTCTTGGAAGTCTTGATGTCCCATTGATTTTCTTGACAACCATTGTTAACAAATCATCAGTGGAGTGAAATCTGTTAGTCTTTAAGTGCCACAAGACTCCTTGCTTTTTTTGCTTTACTAGACTAATACTCTGCCCCTTTGGAAGTTGGCTAAAGGAGAAGGATGTCTCTCCCTTGGCACCGCGACCTGAGCTTCCCGCCTCCCTGCGGAGGAGCTGCCCCGCCTGCCAGCAGCTGGAGCCCCAAGGACGTACTAAAGCTACCGGGGCCCTGCAAACTAGAGGAGCTACCTGGGCCCTGCGACCTGGGGGAGCTGCCATCCACCAGCAACCTCGAGGAGTTGCTCGACCTGCCGCCAGCTGACAACGGTGAGGGGCTGTGAAACCTGCCTCTAGCTGAACGCCCCAAAGATACTGAGGGTGATGCTGGGAGCCAGATACTCCAGGGAAAAGGGGGAAGGAAGGAGCCCAAGGAAACCAGACAACAGTCTGGTTGTGTTTCGAGACTGCAGCTGCATCAGCACATTTTGGCAGGGCTCTGCTGACCCAGTGGCGGACACCCTGCCACCTCTAGGGCCGTGGGCTGAGCGCAGTGGAGTCGGATGGGCCTCTGTCCCCTTCCCACATCACCCCGGGGGTGATCAGCCCCTGGTTTGTGCAGCCACTTGGGCCTGAGACTGCTTCCTTGCCCTGCTTAGGGTCCGAGCCTGTGTACTTTGCCTGCCTCTTTGGCCTGAGGACTAGTCTATAGACTATTTCTCAGCTCATGCTGCATGAAAGACCAGGACCAAAGACTGCTCTGCCCACCCTGTCCTGAGCAAGGGCCTGTGTCACAGAGCAGAGGTTCTCAAATTGTGGTCCATGGACCACCCCTGATCCGTGAGTGCCGTTCGGGCAATCTGTGGAAAGATCGCAGAGCAAGCTGTACAGCATGGCAGGAGAGACATATACATACAGAGATTCCCGCTTGCGTGAATTGCCAGTAATGCCGTATAAATGTATAAGTATGGGAGGAAAGGTGGCCTTGTGGTTAACACACCAGACAGGGATTTTGCATTCAGATCTTCCATTCATAGATTTCCCACTGGCTTCCCCAGGATATTGGGTACTCGATTTCAATGGCAGATAGGAGACTATATATCCTTGGGTCTGGGGTTTAGTGCATGTCCCTATTAAGAAAAGGCAAGTATTTTTAATACGTTGCCTCAAGCAGCTAATGGGTTGTCTCCAGAAGGATTTTCACATGTGTTAGTTAAGAAATTAAATACATTTTTTTCCTAGGAAAAGCATGGTCTCTCTGTGCCAGTTTCCTCTCTGGGGTCTGAAAAATGAAAAACATTGAGGCAAATTGGAATGAAATTCCAAAATTCTGGATTTTTTTTTTTCAGAACAAAATTCTGAAAAAAAATTTTTCTGGTCAGTCAAAAAAAATCAGTTTTAGTTTGATCCTTCATTTTTAAAACTACATAAAATTGTGAAATGGAAGAGCAACACTTTTTGCATTCCAAAAATGTAAGTTTCCCCTGGTGTGAGAACCCCCCCAATACAAGATTTTGAAATTGATAAGATTTACTGAATATTTTCAGTTTTGTTAAAACAGCATTTTTTGCTGGAAAACTCTTGGGACAAAAAACTTTCCAACCAGGTCCCATCACCCTTCCAGTTTCAGGAAATGCCTAGACCATTCGAGCTGCCAGTATCACCCAGCTCTAATGTGCATTTTGAAGGTCATTGGATTGTTTGCCTGGCTAGCTATGGCTTTGAGAGGAGGCAGGAGCAAGTTCTGAAAAACAGCCGAATGGAGTTCTTGTGCTACATGAGCCAGGATGTGGAAAATCATTTGGCTTTTTTCTCCCTTGTATTCCCCCATCTGCATTCATTAGTACTCCTCACTTGCACAGGGAACGGGATTGCAGTTTCGTTCCCATCAGGCTGCATTTCTAATGGGATCTGAAGTCCTGGGATTTGAAAGCAAGGAGAGACAAGCCAAGTTCTTAGGGAGTTTGTGCATCAAGAAGGAAGAACTTGATGCCTCACAGAAGTGGCAGCTCTATGGGGCTGATTCTGTGAGTTGCCATTGCTGCGACTTTGAGGACAACTGCACAACTTATTGGACTGGGCCCTGATGCTGTAAGGCTATGCACGTAGCAAAGAGGGAGAAGGTTTCTCTAGCATGAGGCCCGAAAGGTAACATGCATGCCCGGATGTCGTGGTGATGGGTGAGACAGAAATAGCTTGACTGGGACGAGGGAATTAAGGGTCTTCTGAAGTTCCTCCTTCAGAGCTTACCTCTGGTGGGATGGCTACGTAACCCTCCCATCAGGCAGCGGTTAAATCAATGTGGAGCTGGGACTTCTGCTTTTCTCTCTGTTCATCCACCTCCACCCCACCCCATTTGTCTCTTTTATTCACCTTTTCCTAGACGACACTGAGCATGTGAGCTTTGTGAGGCAGGGACCGTCTCCAATGGTGAATGTCCGGATGGAGCCTAGCAGATGTTTGCTTAAGCCTAATTTTGAGGCTCAAACTGGACCTGAGCCCAAGAGCACAAAGTCATTTTCTGATCCTTCTCTCCTCCCACCAACCTGAGTCAACACAGTCTCCTGCCCACGGGGTCGGCTCCCCTCCATGTGCCCATGGGGTTCGCATGGAAGCAGCTCCTTGACTCAACAATAGAAGGGTTGCCACCCATCTGGTTGGTATCTGGATTGTCAGGGATTTTTTTATTTCTGTGTCCAGCTGCCATTTACACCTGAAAGCATCCTTGTGTTCTGTGCCATCTTATCCCACTCCTAGAACCAGGAGCCGGGAACCTTTCCCCCATGGCTGTCCACCAGTACAATAGCAGGGTTCCTGCCCATCGAGGAATCCAAAGTCAGTGTCGGGGTACAGCCGGATGCCGATGGGTCATTTATTTTTTCCTATTCAAATGATGTGAGAAGAAAAGGTCGGTCACTCAAACTTAGTATTGTCTTTCACTGGTTCTACATTGACTATCCCTACTGCGTGCCATTTCTGTTTCACCTCTGGAGTTTGGTCCCGCAGGAGAGTGAGTCACATGCTGGAACTTCAGAAAGGGCTGGATGATTTTGTGGACACTTGTGGCGTTTTTTTTGTTATGTAAAAGAAGATGTAACATCAGCAGAGACTTTTCTTTCATGAAAAAAAAAACAGGGAATCGTGTGGCACTTAAAGACTAACAGATTTATTTTTCAAATGAGCTTTTGTGGGAGAAAATCCCACTTCGTCTTTCATGTTCTGTGATACAATGACACCCTCCATCCGTGAGACAAAACAGAGGGTTTAGGGATGGCCATACTGGGTCAGACCTATAGTCCATCTAGTCTGTATCCTGTTTTCTGGCAGTGGCCAGGTGCATCAGAGGGAATGACCAGACCAGGGTAACTTCAAATGATCCGTCCCCTGTTGTCCAGTCCCACTTCCAAGTGTCCTTAAACCTCTGACTGCCAGACATGTGGTTGCATCCATGACCATCTTGTCTATTAGCTTTTGAAGGTCTTATCTTCCATGAATGTATCTAATTTTCTTTTGAACTCAGTTATACATTTGGTCTTCACGACATCCTCTGACAGCAAATCACACAGATTGTCCATGTGTTGTAAGAAGAAATATTTCCTTATGTTGGCTTTAAACCTGTTGATGATTTAATTTCATTAGATTATCCCTGGGTCCTTACATTATGTAAAAAGGTAAATAACACTTCACTTTCTCAACACCACTCATGGTATCAGAGACCACTATCATGTCCCCTCCTTAACTTTCTCTTTTCTGAGTTGAACAATCCCAGCCTTTTAATCTCTCCTTATATGGAAGCTGTTCCATACCCTAATCATTTTGTTACCCTCTCTGTACCTTTTCCAATTTTAATATATCTTTTTTGAGATGGAGCGATCAGATCTGCATGCAGTATTCAAGATGTGGGTGTACCTTTGATTTATGAAGAGGCAATATGATATTTTCTGTCTTATTATCTATTCCTTTCCTCATTGTTCCCAACATTCTGTTAGCTTTTCTGACTCCCACTGCACACTGGCACATGTTTTCAGAGAACTATCCACAATGACTCCAAGAGCTCCTTCTTGTGTGGTAACAGCTAATTTTATGTATATGGTTGGGGTTCAGTTTTCTGATGTGTATTACTTTGCATGGCTATGTTCACACATAGATGCTTATTTCAAAATAAGTTAATTCGAAATAAAATCCTTAATTTGAATTAACTTAAATCGAAATAAGCAAAAACCTCAAATCAAACTAGCAAGTCCAGGCACAGGATTTGCTGTTTCAAATCAGGAGAGAGGCACCATGGGAGGAGTGGCAACACGGCACCCTCACTGAGCAATGCCCCAACCCAATATATACAAAAAGGAAGGCATGCTGGGAAGGAGAAGGGCAAAAGTGTTATTTTGAAATAATGGTTATTTCAAAATAACACATCTGAACGGCATCCGAACACATCAGACGATTTGAACTAAAGTAGGTTTAAGCTATTTCAAAATAACATCTCGTTTTGAAATGACAGGCTCGTCATTTTGAAACAAGAAAATGTCATGTGGACCTAATCTTTTTCAAATCAGAATAACCGGTTTTATTTCAATTTAAAAGATACTTGTGGATGCACCCAATGTGCATTGCTTAGTGCTGAATTCCATCTGCCATTTTGTGCCTAATCACCCAGTTTCCCAAGATTCCTTTGTAACACTTCAGTCAGTGTTAGTCTTAACTACCTTGAGTAATTCTATATTGTCTGCAAATTTTGCCATCTTACTGCTTAACATCTTTTTCCATGAATATGTTGAAGAGCACTCGTCGTAGTACAGATCCTTAGTGGGGGACTCTGCTATTTACCACTCTCCATTGTGAAACTTGACCGTTTATTCCTACTCTTTGTTTTCTATCTTTTAACCATGAGAGCATCTTCCCGCTCGTACCATGACCACTTACTTTGCTTAAGAGCCTTTGGTGAGGGACAATGTCAGGGGCTTTCTGGAAGTCTAAGTACACTATATCCACTGGAACATTGGTGTCCACAAGCTTGTTGACTCCTTCAAGGAACTCTGATGGATTGGTAAGA
This sequence comes from Podocnemis expansa, assembly GCA_007922195.1. Classification (NCBI taxonomy): domain Eukaryota; kingdom Metazoa; phylum Chordata; order Testudines; family Podocnemididae; genus Podocnemis; species Podocnemis expansa. The sequence goes on from ML682065.1 coordinate 5,646,965, forward strand.
CACGATTTCCCTTTGCAAAAGCCATGTTGACTCTTCCCTGATATATTTATCTCCATGTCTGATAATTCTAGTGCAGGCGTGGCCAAACTGTGGCTCAGGAGCCACATGTGGCTCTTGAATGAATTGTGGCTCCCAGAAGAACATCAGCAAATCAGCTTAGGAAAGCAGCCCCAGCCTAGGAGTTCAGGTGGGAGGTTGGGACAATGGGGAGAAGTGCAGCATGGTTGGGGATGGCGGGGAAAAGTGCAGCATGGTCAGGATTTTAAAAAACTTGCCACTAGCCTGCAGTCTTCTATATTGAGCAGCAGCTGAGGTTTTACTGTATAGGCCTAATTTTCATGGTAACCTTAAGGAATTATTAGAATCTGACATTAGCAGGATCGATATTTATCCTCTTTTTATGGTAAAATTAAAGTGTGCAATGAATTTTAAGCTTAATAATTTTGGAGTAGGTAAAATATGGCTATATGCCTCAGTGTGGCTCTCGAAGGTTTAATAATCAACTTGAGTGGCTCTTGAGTTCCATAAGTTTGGCCACCCCTGCTCTAGCGTTTAGTTTCAACCACTTGACCTGGTACTGAAGTTGGATTTACTGGCATGTAGTTGCCAGAAATGCCTTGGGAGCCTTTTTTAAAAAATCTACTTTACATTAGCTATCCTCCAGTCATCTGGTACAGAGGCTGACTTATGCAATAGGTTACATGCCACAGACAGTAATTCTGCAGTCTCATCTTGCGTTCCTCAGAACTCTTGAGTGAATACCGTCTGGGCCCGGACATATGACTGTTTAATTGATCAGTTTGTTCCCAAAGCTCCTCTAATGACACCTCCATCTGGGACAGGTCCTCGGATTTGTCACCTAAAAAAGAATGGCTATGGGGTGGGAACCTCCTTCACATCCTCTGCGGTGAGACTGATGCAAAGAATTCATATAGCTTCATGCACAAGGGCCTTGTCTTCCCTGAGTGCCCCGTTAGCTGACCCCTTGATCATCCTATGGCCCCGCTGATCTTTTGGCCAGCATCCTGCTTCTGATATATTTAGAAAAAAAATTACTGTTAGTTTTGTATCTTTTGCTATTTGCTCTTCAAATTCTTTTTTGGACTCTCTAATTATACTTATAGAATTGACTCGCCAGAATTTGTGCTTCTTTCTGTTTTGCCTCACAGAATTTAGCTTCCGATTTTTAAAGGATGCCTTTTTGCACCTGATCTCCACTTTTACTCTGTTTAGCCATGATAGGTTCTTCTTAGTCCTTACTGGTTTGTTTGTTTGACTTTGGGGTGAGGTGGGGCATGGGGAGTGATCATACCTTGAGTTTGAGTCTCTGTTAGGGTGATTTTAAATAGCTTCAACTTGCAGACATTTCATTCTTGTGACTATTCCTTTTAATTTCCATTTAACTAGAGTCCTCATTTTGAAGTAGGTCCCTTTTCTGAAGTTAAATGCTACTGTGGTGGGTTTCTTTTGACATTTTCCCCCTACAGATATGTTAAATTTAACGGTCACTGTTACCAAGAGGTTCACGGATAATCACCTCTTGGACCAGATCCTGTGCTCCACTTAGGACTGAATCAGGAATGGCCTCTTCTCTGGTGGTTTCCAGGACTAGCTTCTCCAAGAAGCAGCCATTAATGATATCTAGAAATTTTATCTCTGCAACCATCCGGAGATGACGTGTACCCAATCAAACTGGGGTAGTTGAAATCCCCCATTATTAGTGGGTTTTCTGTTTTGTAGTCTCTTTAATCTCCCTGGGCATTTTACAGTCACCATCACTATCCTGGTCGGCAGAATTCATGGCCCTCGCAGATATTTTTTTCTCTGCAGAAAATAAATTCCGCCAGAGAAGCGCTCCAGTTATGCTTTTCAACCACCAGGAGCTGCTATGATGCCAGAAGAAAAAGCACGATTTGGGGCTGAGGCAGCCAACCGTGGATGTGGAAGTGGCAGTGCTGCCCACAGCGTCAGGCGAAGAGACATAGGATGGGGGGGCAGGTTGGGCACACAGGTGCAGGGGCTCATATAGACAAGTTTAGAAGAGGAGGGACAGACTGGGGTGGGAGTACAGGAGCTAATGGGGTGACAGCATTGAGCTGGGCTGGAAGGAGAGTAGGGATACAGAGCCACATGTGGATTTAGGGGGGTGCAGGCACATGTGGCGACAGAGGGCAGACCTGCCTGACTTAGTGAGAGAGGTTAGTGGTCAGCCATGGTCTGCATGGAGGATGTTCCCCAACTCTGTGACTATCTGTCTCTGCCACCAAAAAAAAAAAAACCCCAAACCCACTTTAATATTTCTTCCACTCAGGCTCCTTCCTATCAGTTCCTTCCCTCCCCCTCAGCTCCTCCATTACCCCTGTCTCCCCCCAAGCCTTTACACTGCGTCTGAAGGGTGCAGGAAACACATTTCTCTACTGTAGCTTAAATGGATTATTCCTCAAAGTTCTCTATCAATATGCCTAGTCAGGAATCTATTTGTCAAAAAACATTTCCTGGCTCCTTTTAGTTGTCTGAATTGTTACAGACACACTTGCTGAGAGGAGTTTTGAAATAAATTACCAAAATAATTGAAACTGGCATGATTTTAATGTGTTATTTGGACAAATAAATATATGCAGAATTTTAAAATATTGAGTGCAGAATTCTTATTTTTTGGCGCAGAATTCCCCTGGACTAATCTTACTATTTAGACTTGTAGCGTTTGTATACAAAGACTTATAAAATCTGTCCATATTTGGTCGCCTGCCTCTGCCTTCCTGTGGTATAACTGAACGGGGCTCTTTTTCATTTGATTCCTTCTCTTTAGCTCCTAGTGTAAAATGTCAGCTTCTTTCCCTTCCCCTGTGCTGGGGTATAGAGAATCCCTGTTAACAGGTGCTCTCCGTCTGTTTTCTCCTCCACGCCTTTTGGCTTTCCTCCACTCTTGTTATACTATCCGAACACCTCATCAGCTGGAATGGATTGCTCCTCGCACCACCCCTGGGCATTATCCCCATTTTACAGATGTGGAGTTAAGGCATAGAGTGACCAAGTGCCTTCCTGTAAAGAAGCCTGGGGCACAGCAGGAATTGAACTGACAATGTTTTTTATATTTGTCCAGGGTGATGGTAACGAGCCTGCCCACACTGACGGATCTGGGTCAAAAGTCAAGTATAATTACTGCCGTCTAGCGTATTATTAGAGTGACCAATACAGATAAGTACAAAATGTCCAGGAGCCAAATTCTTCCCCAGTGAGCTCTCTGGACTGCCATGAAGTTACACTGTGGATGTAGAAGGCATGAAAGGTGAATAATAGCTAGCTCTTGCGTTGTCCTTTCCATCAGGAGATCACAAAGGAAGCGTTGGGCAAATAAGGCAGAAAGCAGTGTTTGCAACATGCCTGTCAAAACAATGAGAGTCCTGGGACACTTTAAAGACTAACGAATTTCTTTGGGCATCAGCTTTCGTGGGCTCCAACCCTCTTTGTCTGGTGCATCATGCCTGTTCCACGGTTATAAAACACGAGTCTCCTGAGTCCTAATGGTGTGCTTTGTCCACGAGGCCACGATGCCTCTAACCAATTAGACCTACTCCTAATGAAAATCAGAGAGGGCTCGACCCATTGGATGTTGAATTCAATGGGAGTTGTCTAGGAGAGCGACACTAGGCTAGAGTGTTGGAAAGTCCTAAATTCTCATTCTGCTGCTCTCACTCAGTCGATTCGGGGCTTTGGACAAGCCATTTATCTTGTCTGTAAAATGGGGGATAATCATCCCTGCTATAGCCCTTCACACAATGCTAAGGACAAGCAAAAGTTGTGCAGCGCTTAGAAGATATAAAGTGCTGTAGATGGACTAGCTATTAATAGTCAGGAGCTGCTCATTCTTGACAGTCAGACATAAGACTTACAACATTAACGTGTCCAGAAAGTGTATGAGTCACCGAAACCTCCCTTTCAGCGGGGGAAATAACCCTTTTACATTCTGAGACTGTTGCTGAGAATTAATTCATTATAGATTAACTCAGGGTTTTGCTGAGCATTTAGACATCAGCTGTGCCAAGCAGCGTTAAATCAACAGGAGAAAATTAGGCCAGCAAACTGCACAAACCAGGAGTTTAATTTTTGCTCAGAGTCACATATGCTTTTTCACTTCAGAGATCTTATAAATGCTGTGGTTGTTAGTGAGTGCCGTACTTTCCCCCACCCCAGTTCTTCCTTATTCTATCAGCTGGAAGCCTGTTACAATAACAGACCCACGTACTCTAAGGTCAATATGATCGTCTAGTCTGACCTCCTGCACAATGCACCTGACAAAGTGGACTGCAGCCCACAAAGGCTTATGCCCGAAGAAGTCTGTAAGGTGCTCCGGGACTGTCATTGGTTTTGCTATATGCAGACTAACACGGCTACCCTGCTTGAACTCATCTGATGGTTAGAAACTTGTGTCTGATTTCAAGTTTAAACTTCCTGATGGACAGTTTATATCTATTAGTTCCTGTGGCCACCTTAGGGCTGAGCTTAAATAATTCCTCTCCTTCCCTGGCATTTATCCCTCTGATGTATTTATACAGAGCAATCATATCTCCCCTCAGCCTGCTTTTGGTTAGGCTAAGTAAGCCAAGCTCTTTGAGTCTCTTCTCATAAGGCAGGTTTTCCATTCTCAGATCACCCTAGTAAGCCCTTCTCTGCATCTGGTCCAATTTGAATTCATCTTTCTTTAATGTGGGAGACCAGAATTGCGCTCAATGTTCCAGATGAGGTTTCACCAGCGCCTCGGAATAACACCTCCCCGCATCTCTACTAGAAATACCTCATTTAATACATCCAAGAACTGCATTAGCTTTTTTCACAGCCCCACCATATTATATCTGAACCCCCTCAGTGTTTGTAATGTATTTATTATCACAACATGCTTGTGAACAGAAAGGTGCTATCCTCCCCATTGAACAAGTGGGGAAACTGAGGCGTGGTGTGACTGAATGGTTTGTCCAAGGTCCTGCAGGAAGTGTGTGGTAGAGCAAGGAACTGATTCCAGGTGACTAGTTGGCTCTGTAAGCCTTGGCTCATCCCCCTTTTGTTCAGGTCTGTTCTTTGGAGGTCGGGGGTACGCATGCACAGCAACGTAACTGGTTCCATGATGGGGTTAGCGACTCAGTCTAGTAGCGCGATGCTGTGGAGGCTCCCACCCCATCCCTGTGCAAGGAGGGACTTGCTGTAAAGGAGGCAGGAGCAGGTTAAGGATAAGAGAATAGTCGCAACTGTGGCTCCATCCCCTCTCTGTCCCAGGGGAGGGCACTGCCTTCCAGTTGGCACCCTGGTTAAAAAAAAGTAGCTGACCCTGCGTAGTGGAGAGGTCAAACCAGCTCTCTATCTTTGTAGTCTGAGTCGGGGGCCAGCACTAAATTACTGACTGGTAAGAAGAGGTGAATTCTGAGGTCCTGCAAGACTGCAGAAGATGCCTCTCTTTAACCAAGAGATAATTAGAGATAAGAGGGAGAATTCAAGACTTCTTACTGCTTTATTAAAACAAACTGGTCTGGTTGCACTTTTGAAGACTAACATATTTATTTATCGTATGTGCTTTCATGGGAGAAAATCCCACTTCATCAGATGCTTGAAGATGGGGGAACTTACAGACTGGGAGGAAATAAACACAGGGAAGCGTAAGTCATGGCATCAGGTCAGTCTGTTGAAGCAAATTAATACAACTGCATTGATGAACTCTTGACAGAGGACAGCAATCCTGGGTGGTGATAGGTGGAACGGTGAAGGTCCTGACTTGGTCCCCAGCTTCTGTTTAAACCAAGCACAGGAACAGGAATTTGTCTGTGTAAATGGTTTCTCTGCTTAGTGCTGCTGCCTTGTGCGACTTGTTCTCCCATCTTCAAGCATCTGACGAAGTGGGATTTTCTCCCACGAAAGCTCATGCGATAAATAAATTTGTTAGTCTTTAAAAGTGCTTTCTGGGTAATCTGGCCTTGCCTGCCTCCTGATGTTTGACTGTGGCCAGCAGAGCGGTAACGCTGTTTTTTCCCACGTGGGGCGCGCTCCAGTCAGAATGCGCCGCGTCTCATTAGTGGCGCTTAGAGCCGGCGTGGCTCCATTGACCTGTTCTGTGCCACGCGGGGCTTGCTTTGCCCCGTTGGCCCCACAGCTCTGGTGGCCAGTCTCAGACTCTGATGGAGACCTGGCCGCTGATGTCTGCTCTACCTTTAGATCAGACTGCTGATGTCCTGCTGTGCTAGAGTGATAAGTTAGTGGAGCCTTAGGGTTTTTATATGGGGTGAAAACTCTGGAGTGTGCTTTTGATTGAGGAAAAGAGGCACGGCACAATCCAGAGAAGAAAAGGGGAGAAAATTTCTTCTGTCTACCCCCAAGGTTGGCATGCAAGCTATCTCCTTTGGCTCCTGAGAGCCAGAATGTCCTGGTGGGACTGCTACCTTTGTGAAAAAAATATTCTCTCCTAGTCCCAGCACTGTCTAGTTAATATGCAGCATTGCTGTGTCCTTGAGTATTAAGTACTGAGTGCGGGGGAGCCCAGCAGATTAGGACCTGGACAGATTCAGAAGCCATGAGTTTGGATGTTCCCTCCTCCAGTAAATCCTTTCCTTTCTCTGCCTCCCATCTGCACAGTGAGGCTGACCTCTGCTTTGGCTGAGAGTTTTGAGAGCTGCACTTGAACGGCCTCTGTAAGAACCAGGCAGCATTAATTCTTTCTCAGGGTGAGTTTGAAGCTTTTTTTCATGCCCAAAGCCTCAGGAGTGGCTGTGTTTTCCCAGGTGTCAAAAATGTTCTGAGTAACTGCAAACTTTGCTGTTGAGTCAAATCTAAAGGGGGTGCAATGGTTCAAACTTTTTTGCGTTCCCCATGCCCAAATGCTCTCCTACTGGGGAGCCGACAGCCTGCTGAAGATGGCCAGGGCAGAGACAGCATCTCTGCGATTCTGGGCTTGCCTGGCGAGAAAGCTGGAGGCACTTTGGGGTTTAGAGCCACTTTTCCACAGATGTGGCTCATCTCACCATGGTGGTTGTGATTGCTGGTGCCAAACAGAGAATGAGGAATGAGCTCTGCCTCTGGAGCTGACAGGCAGCTTTTGAGGCCTATATACTGAGGAAGAGGAGGAGGAGATGAGAGTAGAGGTAGAGGCAGGGGTGGGAATGTGCAGGAACTTGAAGGTGACCCCATCCCCTTGCTGTGCAGGCAAATTCCCTTCTAAAATCTTAGATCAGGCTGCTGCTTTTAAAGCCCTTCTCCTGCATTGGATCCAGGGCACTCTGGAGCACAGTCTAGCAGTGGCCCCCAACCTTTGCAGCTCAAGCATCACAGATACCGTATTTACAACCCTGAAGGGCTCCCGCTCAAGCCAGATGGAAGGAATTCAACAAAGATGCTTCCTCCTTCCTGATCTCTTGTCTCTCCTGCTGCAGCAGGGAAACCGCAGGTGTCCTGCAGGCCTGTGCACTCCACCTGCGTCCCAAGGCAGTGGGTCACTTCTGCGGCCAGGAGACGGAAGATCCGTGTTCCCCTCCTCTGGCTCCAGCAGGGACCCCCATGCTTAGTAACCCAGGCAAAATGCTTTGCTCTTTACTGAGCCAGAGGAAGAGAGTGCTGATCTCCCTTCCCTCTGGCTCTAGCAGGGACCCCAGTGCCTAGGGACCTAGGCAAAGTGCTTTGCTGTGCTCCTCGCTACAGCCAGCATTAGGGGAGTGCTGATTCCCTATGCCTTGGTTGCAGCAAGGCCTGCTCGACTTTTAGACATGCAGAAATACACTCCATGTGGGTCCTTCAACAGTCCCTCCCTTCTGCAGCCAACAGGAAGGGAGACGTGGGTCACTTTGAAAGCCCCATGGGTCACTTTTGGCCCCCAAGCCACAGGTTGAAGAACACTGGTCAAAGGGTGCGTCTAAGCTAGGGATGCTACACCGCTGTAGCCTCCTCCTACAGTCAAAGAAGGGAGTCTTCGGTCACTGGGGTAAATGCTCTGTCCTGATTGACTAAGTCAATAGAAAAGCTCTTTCATCAACCTAGCAGTACCTGTGCCAGGTCTTAGGTTGGCTTAACTGTGTGTCCCAGGCCCAAGTGTTGGGAGTTGTAGTGTATGGTCTCCGAATGTGCTCTCACTGTATGAAAACAAAGCTGACCAAGGTCAGGTGTGCATTGCTGGGATGTGCAACCAGCCCAAGAGTTCTCCTGTGCTCCTGGGTGTGGGCCAGGCACCAGCTGATATGCCAGATGCATGTATTTGATTTACTAACATGCAATATTAGGACACTTAAGATAACCACTGGGGAAGCTGGCAAGTTGCTGATGTGATGCTGAGCACCTCAAAATTTGATACGGTGGAGGAGAAAGACGTGTCAATATACGGAAAAGTGCATTGGGGTGAGAGATTAATCATGGTTGATTCCTCAGCTAGCGCATGCAGGAAAGGTAGTGATCAGGTTAATTTTCACCTAGCAACTTGAAAATCTTTCCTCCGATACCTCTCTTTCCAAAGATCCTCATGGCGTGTAATGGAATTGCTAGAGATGGCTGCATTTGTATGGCTAGGTGAGGACAGCTAGCTTTAGCAGATGCTGCATAGCAGCCTTTCTATTAGTAACACACGGGACAGAGGATATTCTTGTGCTCCATCCTCCCACCCAGGCTTTCTATCCTCTTTATAGAGCTCTAGGTCCAGGGCCTCTAGAATGTTGCAATCAAATAAAAAAGCCACTGGTGCACCTAAGAAATGCCTGGCTTGGATAAAGGAATAGCCGGATCATTCCCATGAAGATGAGAGCTGTTGCTTGCTTTTTTTTGCTTTTTTTCCCCTTTCATCACCTGCAGCTTTTGCAAACTTCAGCTGGAGCTGTGCTTTCTCTGAGAAGCAAGCCTGGGGCCACTGCAATGAACTAGCTAGTGTAAGAATGTGTCCGTTTGTGAATGGAATTAGTAGTCAGTCGCATGTCATGGGCTCTATACTGCTATCAGGGATGGTGATTAAGTGGCAATGGCCTGGGTTTTTTGGAGCAGGACATGAGCAAGACACACAGCCTTGTGCCCCATAAAGTCTTAGGTGACCATAGATTTGTTGTGATGGATTAATTTAGCTCAGTCAGCCTTGCTGTTTACCTCAGCAGAAATCATAACGTGGCTTTTTTCACTAGACTGCAACCAGTGATGTTGCTGTAAAAATAACCCTGCAAGGCCAAGATCCCTGAACAGCTGGTCATCTGGCAGTAGCCAGAGGTGGTGGGTTTATACGTCTTTGTTGGATCAAATCTGAAAGTGGTAATGTGAAGTGAGGTAAAATCAAAGGCTTCTTAAATTTAACGATGGCTCTTCTTCACCAGAGAGACCTATTTTGAGGATGGATACAGGGTAACATGAATCATTTCAAATTTATTGATTCACTCCTTGAACAAAACATTCCAGAATATCAAAATCTAGCTTTAGGTCACCAGCAGTTTACAGGGGGGAGCAAGAAGCCTTTCAACTTGAATTTGATCTGCAGCTTGCTCCAGAGACACTACACTGTACAAAGAAATCTGATATTTTGAGTGTTTTTATTTTACAATTCTTTAGTCCATTCTGATTTCAAACCTCTTCATAAGAGAAGGGCTCTGGGAGTAGAAATAAGAAAACAAAACTTCTATAGTCAGAGTGAGAAAATGGCCTTTAATCATTACATAAATGCAAAATAGACCATGAGATGCAGTTCTGAGGCTCATAGACTTATTTGGGTAATATGGATCTTGCATTTTTGAGTCATCCTCCATTTCTATCACACAGCACTTTGTGAGGTTTATGTACAGCTTTACATAGGGCTTGGGGGCACTTTAACAGCCATTTTGAAATGCAGCCACTTCTGAAGTGGAAAGAGACTGTTTAACAGTATACAACATAGTGTATCCAATTCAAACTGAAGAATATTTTAGCTACAGGAAGTCAGATGTAATTAGCTGAATTGAAATTTGGCTGGTACACCAGGGCTAATGCCCAAGGTATCAAATCACAGTATCTTTCTGATACGAATAGGGGCAAAGCCTTATTGAATTGAATTACTGATTTCTGAATTACAGTTAAGCGTTTTAGGAATTCATTAGCCACTGCCTTTTTCATACATGTATAGCATTGTAGGATTGCATGTAACTTCTTTGAGGAGCAAACCAAGGCTAATGTGAACACTGGGGATGTGTTGTGAGCTTCAAGAAAGCTCACGTTGTTCCCAAGAGTCCTTGGAAGCTCAGGTTTCCCAGGACTCTCAGGGGAGGCACATTCAAATGTCAACTCCTCTGGGTTTGCAAGAATACAACCTTCAGAGCTCTTAGGGAGGAGGGGACCTATTCTACAGATCACCTGTTACATGAGGACAATACCAAAATGGGCAAACTTGGTCAAAGAGTGACTCTCAGATTCACAGGGATGTTTTGTTCTGAGCCGAGGTGGGTTATTTATTTGTAACCAGTGACAAACTCCTTGACGGTGTTTGAAGATCTGTTCATCAGCCAGTGGCTGTGCTGGAGATGGGGCGATTCCTCTCAAAGCTGGTTAGCATGCGCATCGGTTCTTTTCTTCTAAGTTTTCTCAGCAGTGCTTTCACCTTGAGAATACATGTGCTTGCTTAGAAAGGCTTGGGACTGTGTGATGCTTTAGATCTGTTGGTAGTCTACACTGTCTCTGAAGGGAGGGCCACACAGACCTGCTGTGGCAGTCTGTGTTTTGGGGGATTCAGAGGAGGCAGAGAACTGTGCAGCCTGGAAAAAACCCAGGCAGGAGGAAGAGAGACATGTGTCCAACCAAGGGTTGATGGCTGTGGAGCCAGAAACCTAAGAAAGGCTGTCCTTGCTAGATGCTGAGGGGGACACACAGGTGCAGTTCCCCTGAACTGCAACAGGCAGCACCTTCCTAATTTCTGCACCCCATAACATCGCACTGAGCTGCAGTGTTGTCTCCTGTTTAATCACAAACACTGCCTTTTGCAGAATATCTTTCTTGGAGATGCCAGCTAGCTTGTGAAATGTGCTGGGCTGTCAGCCTGGGAGAGGGAAGTTCTCCAGCCACGGAATATAATACAGGGAGCATCAGCCATGTCAGCTTTGCCAACCTGCTCTGCCGTTGTGACTCAACAACCCACTTGTGTGGGGGAGAAGATAGTTGCCCACTTGGCTGAAACTGCACATGAGGGCATCGTGACAGTGGTGATGGTGTTTAACTTAGGAACTGGACTGAGACCTGCCCCAAACTCATTTCACATGGGCTGCTGACCAGTCATTGCTTTGTAGCAACTGTTGTTCATTATCGACGTCACCGACCTCGTACCCCACTACCAAACCCCTAAGCCTTAGTGTTTTTTTCTATCTGATTTGAAGACAGATGCTCAAAGCCCATGTTGCCTCTGTGAGTGCCTGGAAGACTAAAAATTTGCATTTGCTTGCAGTTAAGCATCTTTTGTCCTTGGCCTACAATTTCTCTGAGAAGATAAAAGTACTGTGGTGTATTGAAAATTGGTACGGTTAAAGAATGGTTCGTAGTTACTTCTAAGGGGGTTCCTGATCCTGCTTGCAGGCTAGTGGGGCTCTGTAAGGAAGTATGAAGTCTGGTTCTTCAGTAATCCAGTCTGCAAAAAGCCTGCCTAAAACAAGTTGGCTTGAGCTGTGCCTCACTGCCTTAGGGAGCAGCCGGTTTTTGTCTGTTTGTCTTATGCATTTGAGTTAAAGCAGTGTACGTGATACCCTTCCAGAAAGGGTACTGGGTTTTTATTGAACTTCTTCCTATTCCCTGAATATAAGGGGCATGTTTCAGGAAACATTTGCCACAAGCCAACTGCACCCTGTCTCCTCTGGACATCCGTGAAACCCCCTGTTCCAGAACAATTAAGCAAGAGAGAAAGATCCACCTGATGGAGGAAGTTCAGTGATCTGTAGTCCTCCTTTCTAACCTGTTTTTTTTCAGCACGTTCATTGCACTGAGAGGATGTCAGTGTCTTATGCTGCGCTGACTTCACCACCCACACGCATGTCTGAAATGCCAGCTTGTGAGAGGTTAAAAGTCTCTCACAGAGTAGTTCTGGCGCTTTGGGAATGGGAAAGACAGGAAAGTATGTGTGTAAGAGACAGATGCATGAAAATTACTTGCCACAGCTCTGAGATGTAGACAGGGCTGACCTACCTTCCCCAATTGTAGCCGCCCGCATGCTGTTCTTCAATGTGCGTGTTTATATTTTTGCTAGGATTGGTTTAAGTGAAGTGGCAAGAGCTCAGGACTCATAAGCTACCTTTCAGTCATCATTTAGCATGCTGAGGTGATATCAGAGACCTAGGAAGTCTGGGAAAGATGTTTGGGGGCAGCAGGGTTAAAGTGAGGGATCGGTGCATCCCCTCGGCTTGGGTACCAGCAACGTGGTTAGTGACAAACTCATTCCTGTTCCTAATGGACAAGTATCTACTGCATGCAGAAGTGGAGCTGACTGGCACATGTGGTGGTCAGAGGACTGAACGTGCCACGTAGTGGATTCCCCTCATCTCGGGGGAGCCCTCCAGGTCAACTTTGAAGCTCTTGGGAGGGCAATAGCTGTGAGGGCTCACGTGGTGACTGTCGGTGTTGGACCTGTTCTTTGGGCACACACAGGACTTCAATCTCAGGGCTGATGATCCAGCACAAAATCCCATGTTAGCCAGAGCTGGACAACATCCAACTGCTTGCTCAAAACTCTGCCACGACTCCCTGTCTAAGTCCTGTAAGCAGGTGAGGGGAGGACAACAGGGCTGAATTAACCTTCCCGCAGCCCTGGGCTGCGACATTGTGGTGTCGTGTCCCCCATCTCCCCCCAGCCGCTCATAGAGAAGCCTCCCACCATCCTGTTTGCTGAAGCAGAGTGGGAGATACAGATGGATGCAGAAGTGGGGTGGGCACCTATGTTCCCTCTAAGCTGTGTGTATGTGTGTGCATGCGCACAGGTTGTGAAACCTGCGCACACAACAAAATAGAGCACGCACAAAAAAATTCAACAGTGCTAATATTTTTATGCTACTTTTAAGAAGGCAATTTCAAGTAGCATGTTTCAGATAAGGTTATGTAATTGATAAAATTATTTCCATCACCATATCAAAATAAAATTTAGACATTATTTGTATCATACACACTTACTTCGTTGCACTCACAAGTTTGACCACACTCACTGGAGTGTGCACAAATTTGGACCCTGGTTCTAAAAATTTGCACAAAAGAAATTTTTGGCACACACAGCCTATGAAAAATTAGAGGGAACACTGGGTGGGCACCCAGCCTAGGGCTGGGGTGGCTCATGGTGCTGCTATGGCAGGCTAGTGAGGGAACCGCTTGGCAGTCAGTGCAGGGACGGCAGGGCTGATGCTTGGATGTACTGAGGCAGGCACCATGTGGGGTGGCACCACGGCATGGGCTTGCACAGCAGACAGTGGGGTGCAGAGCCCAGGCTGGGGGCTGCGACTTGGGCTGGCCTGGGGGCCCACATCCGGTGCTGGGAGCACTGCATGGGGCCAAAAGAGCTCCAGATCTGGGGCCAGCACATCCTGGCAGTGGGGCAGGCCAGGGCCAGATTTATTTTTGCAGGGCACCACAGTCTCCCTTAGCCCATCCCTGGGTTACAGCCTCTGCCTTAATCTGCTCCGGGAGGTGGGTCGTGCTGTTGCTTTTTGTTCCCTTGATAAGTTTAGGGTGGCAGGCTTGGAAAACAGCAGAGCACAGGGTACAAACCAGGGAATCGGGAGGGGGAGATTTGAAAGGGGAAAGGGATGTTTCTTTGGTTTCCTCTAAACACTGGCTGTAGCCCTGCCTGTAGATTTGGCTTGCATATTGCTAGTGCCTTGAGCTCTGTACAGCTGGGCATTTGGGTTTCACGCAGGCTGGCCTAGATTCTGGTTCTGGGCCAAAGGACACCTCGGCTTTCATCTCCTCACTCTGGCTCTCTTGTCCTTTCAAAGTTTGTTTGGCCACCAGCCAGGCAGGAGACATGGCCAGGATCCTGCCAAGACAGTCCTGCAGGCAGGATCCTCCTAGCTTTTCCTTTGCTGCGAGGGAAGCTGGGCTGGTAGCAGCCGGGCCACTGAAAGGGGCACAAGTCCGGCTGCAGGGAAGAGGAACCTGGCCCTAACAGGCAATGGAGGGGGGAAGATGGCATTGTGTGTTTAGAGGAGAGAGGATTAAATACTGGGAGGGTGCAGTGAAGGGCAGCATGGGGAGGAGATGTGGTGAGAGGGATGGGGGAAAGGTAGGAGTTAGCAATGAACATGCAAATATTGTGCAAATAATGCATGGGGCAGAGCAAGGTAGGGCTTGTACCAGAAGATCCAGTTGATGGAGCACTAGAGTGGGGCTCAGAAGACCTGCGTTGGTCATCTCCTCCTCACGCTGCCCTCGCTCTGCCCATGATCTCAGACAGGTCGCTGCTTCTTCCGTAGCTCTGACATGGGTGCACTCCATAGAATGGCTTGAAAAATAGGAATTGGTTTTTCATAGGAAACATCCACACTTTTTTCCTTTTTCAAATCTTCTGCAAAAATGGTTTGGTTTTATTTTTTCATTGCTTCACCTTGCCCTATTCTATTCCTTTCCTCCCCTCCAGCAGCAAAATGGACAAATCACAAAGGGGGGGGGGGGTAGTAAGAGGAGGGGGTTTAAGTACAGAAATCTGAATTTTGAATGAAATGAGAACTTGTGGAAAACCTATATGGGAGGGAGAGGATGCCATTTTCATCAGAAAAATTTCTTGAATGGATAAACTCCTACCCGCTCTAGTACTAAGTGCTGAGAAGAGTGTGGCTAAAGATCAATATCTTTCTTTGGGTGGATGGAAATATTTCAGCATTTGGTCTTCACAAGCTTTACCTCCCCATTTCCCGTGGAGCCATTTATGGAGATAAAAATAACACAAGGCCTGATATTCCCACCACAGAGGTATGGTGCTGCAGTGAAAGCAACAGATCTCACTCATTTCAGCCTCCTCATTTTTTAAAAAGCCAGTAGAAAACAAATACAACTACTGGACTTCAGGAAACTCAGATGCTAGCTCCTGCACATGCTCCGGAAAGATCAGATCTGAGAGCTTAGATATTTTTTCCCTTTGGAGCAGAGACATTGTATATTGCCTAGCATAGGAGTCCCTAAACTGGATGGTCTCTGGGTACCACTACAATTATTTAAAATTTGTATGAGCTTCCACAGATCCTGCCTGCGAAGAGTTGATCATCCTCAACAACCACAGAAGTCTGTCACAGTTCGGCTTCATTGGTCACTGCAGGCTCATCATCCATCTGTTGGTATTGCTGCAGGTTTAATGATTTGGAGGAGTGAGGCTGGTGAGAATTGATCAGGAAGCTCGGTGACTGAGTAAAGCTAGCGAGCCTGGGCACATCCTTTCGGTAGCAATAAGTGATGAGGGCAGCATTTTCCAGGAATAGTTTAGCACGTTGTCTGAATAGCAAGAGATGTGCAGTCAGTCTCATCCATGCACTCATAAATACGACTGAAGGCTTTTCCCACTGTTGTAACTGAATACTCCTTTGGTACCAAGTGAAATGAAAACAAACCTAAGCAAAGCCGGGTAACAAGCTGCACACAAGGAGCTTTCTCCAGCCTCAGACGCTCCCAAGATGGTACTATTCTGTTTATTTTTATCTTTTTTATTTGGTCCAGTGTTTTTCTCAGAAACTCAGTCCCTTGGCTGTTTTACAGAGCTGAATTTAGTACAAGAGTGGGCAATAAAAATCAGAGCTGCGGGAAACAGCAGCATAAGCTATTGTATGGAAAATGAATTAAAGCGTTTGGAGCTAGTTGTTAATAGGAAAGGAGAGATTTTGAGATGTTTTCAACAGATGTGTCAAGTCTCCCAAAGCCTGGTGCTGTTCAGATCTTGCATATTGATTTTGGGCCCCTCTTGTTTTGGATGGGATTTGTAAAGAGGTGGAAAATCAGCGAAAGGAGTAGTTACAAGCAGTCTGTTCCAAATGGCCAGAGTTATAGGAGAAGACTCTTTTGCACCAGCCATGGTGAGTTGTAGGCAGGAAATGAGATCAGTCAGGAAAGGGAGTAGAAAGTAAATGTGTGAGCCCTAGAGTTGCTTTTAGAAGAAAACAGATGAATAATGTAAAAAATATTTCCATAAATTATTCATTTGGGTTCTTCAGTGGATTCTTTTAACCCTGTTCATGTCCCTATTGCATTCCTTTTCTCTGTGTGGCTTTGATTTTGTTGATTGAATGTATCCATGGAAAGCAAACTTTGAAAGCTGTGTTTGCAACAACATCATCTAGACTTTTTACACGTGCAGATATTTACCTGAGCCAGGCTCATGCATGCAGCCAGTCAGGAAGTAGTCAGCTGCTGGTGACAGCCCATCTTTCTGAAAGAAAAAGCCATCCACGCTCATGAGGGAAGTCAGCAGTGTGTCTGTCTGTCCTGCTGGAAAGCTGGTCTTGCAACCCAGAGCAGAAATTTAACATGCTGGATGAATCTTCACAAACAACAGCTGAGGAACTTGCCAGGACGGGCTTCAACATCCACCTGTAAAATATGTCCCCAAGGCATGAGTCCTTAAACATTCAGCTTCCTGTTGGCTGTACTTGGTTTTTAAGCACAGCTTTTGAGTGACTATTTCTGAGAACTGAGGTGACCAGGTGGACTTTGCTGACCTTTAGCAACTGGATGGCAGAAGGTGACATGAGTCTTGCCGCAAGTGACTGGATTGGAAAACTTAAACATCTAGGCTGATGGTTCATTCCAGCCCAGGAAGGTAGTGAATGTCCAGAAGTTAACCTGTCTGACCATTCAGGTGCCTATGGGAAGTTAACATAATTCAAGTGTACAGAGCGCACAATACCTTTGATGACTCCAGCTGAAAGGCCATGGAAATGGGCCTGGAGACCAAAGTGTCCTCTCTGTTCCCCAATCCCCGGGACAGCCCCTGCAGATCAGGTATAGGGGTGTGGAGGAACAGCTCTCAAGATGGGAGCAACCAGCAGAACCAACATGCCATTATCGTAATAACACACGGTGCAGAACCAACCACTCCATACGTGCAGGAGGGACATGCAGGATTGGGCTGAAGGTATTAGGGAGCCCACAGGGGCCAGAGGAGGTTCCCACAAGGGGGTTGCACTCTCCAAGTTGCTGTTTGAAGGAGTCACCAATACACAAAGTTTGAGAACTGCTGTCTAGTCTGACCTAGTCAATCAATCAGCGGCTGCCGTGTTTATCTCTGCACAGCACAGACCAGCTGTCATGTTCCACATTAAAAGTGGCTGCACTTAAAAAGCAGGCAAAATTATTCTAATGGCTCTGTTTCAGGTCCTTTTAAAAATGCATCCATCACTGGCCTATCCAGGTGTCATCAAAAAACATCAGTCGACTCAATCGTACCAAGTACATCAAGCTAAAAAGCATTAACAACATTTGCAAAGGCTCTTGTGGTGAAATAGTCAAACTAAAGTTAGGTGCCTAAATCCATAGTTAGGCAAGTGACTTGATGATATCCCAGAAGTGCTGAGCAAGCCACAAATCTCTTCACTCTCAGTGAGACCAGGAAACCAGCACCTCTGAAAATCCGATGACTTATTTAAGCTTTCGAAATACAGATTTGGGAGCCTCACATCAGACACCCACGAGCAGCATAGGAGTCTGGGGATGCTCTGAAGATTAGGTCCCGTGTTGGCAAACTTTTAGCCTTAATCTGACCGTCTCCGACCCTTGAATGCACTTACATGTCTAATGAAAATGTTTAACGTAGTGTTTTCACTGTACAGTTCTGTCCATTCGGGAGCAGTTTTTTTAGCTGTGGTAGCATTTCGCCATCCCCTCCTGTTTTCCTAAAGCTGTCTGTCACTTAAAAACATTCAAAATATTTTCCTTGTGGGCAAAAAAGGACCCTGGCACATGGTTGGGAAAGAGCTAATTACAGGACTTTCAAGCTAATGTGATAATATTTTACTTGCAATGTGCACTGGAGATGTAATTACTCCTCCCGAGATGCCAGCCACAGAAGAGGATGAGGCAATATGCTATTATGTAATCTACTGTTATTGTGCGGCTGTGGAAATTTTCCATCCCTCCTCACCCTCCCTCCTCCACAGCCCCAGCCTCTCCATACTAAATTCCTTGAACGCCTGTTGCTCCCTTTAATGGGCTCTTGTTGAGTCGGCTAGATCAAAGACAGACCCAGCCTTAACAGGCAGCTTCCTGAGCAGCTTGTGGCTGTTCAAGGGTCTCCATCTAGTCCCACTGCCCACAGGGGAGAAGGAGGCAGGATGGAGCAGTGTCTTGTTGCCCACTGCTTTATAGATCTGATCTGTTGGGATTTTTCCAGGGAGGCTGGTGTCTGGCTCCATCTGCCTTTCCACTAGCAGCACTGGAAACTGGTGACTCGTGGCTCCCCATTACATTGTCACCTGGTAGCCTGACGTCCTGCAACCACAGCCAAAAATCCATCACATTGAAGAGGTCCTTGCAGGTGCACCTGTTTACAGGTTACTTCCCCCTCCACCCTTTATTCCCTGTGCACGCTCCATCCATCAGATGCCTTCCATTCAGTTCTTGTGAGTGCTGCTTTCACAGGCACGTGTTTTCCTGAACTGCAGAGAAGGTGGGTTTTGGTTGGTTGGTTGGATTTTTGTTTTGTTTCTGGTTTTTGTTTTTTAAGGAGGGTAAAATGCCCGGCTGAGATGGAAGAGTTCATTCCAGCGCACTAAATGTCAGGCTGTGACCTGTCATGGTCACTAGAGGTCCCTAGAGCTGCTTCTGTCAATAAAATGACAGAGCCTCCAAGCAAAGATGGTTTTAGGGTTTTAGAATAGATCATAGGGTTGGAAGGGACCTCATGGGGTTTGAAGCCAGGACCATCCACATGTACAGCAGATGTGTTAGACACTTGAGCCTTTTATTGGTCAACAAAAACTCTCTCTGGAGCTGCACTTCCTTTTGTGTGGGCAAACATAATTCTGATCAGATCAGTGGCTGATAAAAGCTGGAGGGGGTTGCAAATATTCAGGAAAACAGAACTGAACTGCAAAGTAGCCTGGAGAAGGTGATTTGAGCAGTTGATCATAAAGTCCCACATGCAGAGAGAAGAAACACGGCCCCAGTATGAAGTACGGGGATGGAACCAAGTAGCCAGACCCTATTGCTTCAAAGCAAATTCAGCTCTCAGTCATGTCCTCTTTGTCCCTGCTACTTGTGTCCTGTAACCAAGCACTAGAGTTGCTGCAGAGGAAACACGGGGATGAGAAGGCTAGAAGAGCATGGTCTCCATGGTATAATTTACTGGTTTAGTGCGCTGAGGACAAGACTAGAATGCAGCCACTCAAATTCTTATCCTCATTTTGTACACTGCCTCCCCGTCTCTGGCCTTGGACCAGATACTTTGAGCCTCATCCAAAGGCTGCCAAAGTCAGTGGGGAAAACTCCTGTTACCTTTGAGATTTGGATCAGACCCCTGATGTCTTTGCCTCAGCTTCCCTACATGCTTTATTGGGGTCTTAGGAGGATTCATTCATTAATATTGGTGAACTGTATTGGAGCTGAGTAGCTGTCATCCAGTCCAGGTAGCAGCTGTAGTCATTCTGTGTGTTGGGTCACAGGATCAGGTATGTATGAATTCTTAGTGAGGCCTAACCTGCAGGAGATGATGGTTTTTTAATGTGCTCACATTTAATGTCTATATTTATTTCATAGACCTTGTTTCCTTCTTTCATGCAAACCTTCAGTTGACCCGGCTGATACACAACAGCCCTGAATCTCGAATCCTAAATTGGCTGTGTCAGCAGACTTAGCACGTATAATTTATGAGGGCTGAATTGTGTAACCAGGGTTCTGGGGAACTTGCAGTGCTCAATCTTGCTTGCTCATCAGCATTTCCTGTTCTGAAGTGCCATGTCAAGGATCCCGCGTGGCTTTGGAAGGGATGCTGAGAAGAAACATAGGGCATGTTACAAAACTGCAGACAGCACATGTATAATGGAGGGACTACTCCACAACCTCTTCTGAATGGCCATGTGCCAGCCACTTTAGCAACATTAAATTACAATTACAGGATAGAAGTTGCCAGACGCTGTGTCTGGTGGAAGCAACACAGAATTTTTCATCAACAGAATAGATCAGCGTTTCTCAACCAGTGTGCCATAGGTATGCCGTCAGGTCTGAGCAAGCATGCCACAAAATTTCTTGAAAAACTAGGCAAAGAGCTCTGGATTGGCTCATGAATAGTCATGAGTTCATTTGGAAACTAGATGGTGGCGGGCCTCCAATTAATTAACGGTAGCAAGATGTGCCACAGCAGAGAAAATGTTGGGAACCACTGGAATAGATCATTCCCAGTTCATAGCTTCTAAGCCCAGAAGGAGCCACAATGATCAGCTAGTCTGACCCTCTGTGTGACACAAGCCATAGAACTTCCCAAAATAATTTCTTAGAGCAGATCTCTTAAAGTAACCAAACCTGGTTTAAAAAATTCAGTGATGGAGAATTGTGATGGAGCCCCTGAAGATTCATGCTCAGGGCCCTTCTGCTCGCTGTTGATCAGGACTCTGCTTCGGTGGAGTCTGCCCCAGGCCAGCCCAGGTCTCCGCGCTCCAGTGCAGCCAGCTCCCAAATCCAGCCTCAGAGGGTCTGACCCCCTGCTGCGCCTGGAAGTCACCCTGTGAGAGGTCCCTTCCCGGGAAGGGTCCCCGGGGGGTCCGTCCACAGCCCGAAGGCCCAGCACCCCGCTGTCCAGTCAGAAGGGCCTCTCAGCTGGTGTGGCAGTCAGAAGAGTTTATTAGCTTTCAGGATCACAGCACAAGACTTGATTAACAGCTTGGCTGGATGTTATAGCCGCAACCCACCAACAGGTGCACAGAGCCATGCTCTGAAGCCCTGTTCCCTTAGCTCTTGGCCATGGCATTGTGCTGGGAGCTCATGTTCAGCTGGTCAGCTACCCCAACCTAATTTCTTTCAAAGCCACCACTTCCTAGGATAGAATTTCCCTAGGCTCCAAGTATGACCTACCTTCATTCTTTCCATCCTAAATGGATAGAGTTATCTGCAGCTGGAATTTCCCCGGGAGACCAGGGTTCAGCACTAAGGCATGTTTCAACAGTTAGACCTTTATTGATTTAGAAAGTTAGTGTTAAAGCAGTGCGATCCCTTGTGTGGACATGGTTAGACATGTATAAAGGTGCTCAGGAAGGTGGAGTTGGTTCCCATATGGAATAGTTTTAGTGGCACAGTTTAGACCTTATCTTTTCTGTAGATGCCCCCCTTGCGAGTCTTTTCAGAAGGCAGCAATTATCGCTTTTCACAGGGGTCATCACCTCGCATGCCTCTTCTGTAGCAGGGCAGAGGGAGTAAGTTTCACTCTGTGGTATCTCCAGCTCTCTGTCCTGTTAGCTGCCGATCCTTCAGCAGAAATCTGGGAAGCCACAACCTGATATTTCTAACTTTGTTTTTCAAAAAGCTTTTTCACTTAGACCTTCTAGATAAAACATCACAAAAATCCTGACAAAGGCACAAACCTACTTTTCTTCTTTGCAAGTTAACTTGAAAGTGAATTTTTTTCTTCTGATCTCACAGACTTAAAGCCAGAAGAGATTGTTGTGATCCTTTTCTCTAATCTTGGCACCTCAAGCTGTAGAATTGCATCTAGTTACTTTTGTATTAAGACCAGCTGCCTCCTTCTCCTTGCGGCTGTCCCACACAGTCTGGTAGCTGCAGCCAGGGCTGATGTAGACTTGGATGCTTTTGAGTAACTGGGAGGGGAAACATCTGGCAGGAGATCTCCATCTTGTGAGCTGATAGGCTTTTGGCAGAACTTCTCCATGTGAAGAATAGTAAAAGAAGCTGAAATGTTTTGCCTATAGGCAGTGCCAGGTTTACAGTGGTGCTCATGGTGTCATGGCCCCCAGGTCCACATTCGAAAGAGGTCTTAGCACCCACACCATGGCCGTCTCAAGCCCAAGGGCCCACCCTTTTCTGCCTCTCCTCCTCCTGGCCCCCTGCCTCTGCTTGGACTGCCGTGGGGAGAAGCAGAGGTGCTGTGTCCTTCTCCCACCATGCTAGCCCCTGTCCCTGGCAGCTGGGCTGGGCTGACAGCAGAGTGGGCAGGACCAAAAGTTTCTCAGGAGCCTGGCTAGGAGGTCATATACTAGCGGTGGAAGGGACCTCGGACCATCTAGTCCACCCGCCTGCTCCAAACAGAACCAGCTCCAGCTAAATCATCCAGGGTGCCACTGCCTGGGTCTAGCTGCCAAAAACAGAAACCAAGCAAGCTGCAGTCCCCTCTTCCCTGCAACATGTTTCCAGCTCACTCAGTCCTTGTCCCTCATCACTGTGCCACTGCCCCCAGACCCTCCATCCATCCTGCAGTGCTCTTGCAAAGTTAGTACAGTGTTCATGATACCATGCATGCCCAGGAGAGCTGCCATTCACAGCTCAATGTGTTTTTTCCAGTCGAGTGCTATAGATAAACAGACCAATGGGTTTATTTGAAAACATTGCTTGCATAGCAATTTATATAACTTGGATTGTAAGAAAGAGCTAACGTGAGCACAACGCATCAAGGCATGTGTCCAGAATAATGCTAGTAAATTCATTATTCTGCTGCCTGAGCTAGTGTTAGCTGAACTTTTTGTAACCTTTCCCAGTGTTCTTAAACAGCTAATTTCTTATTGCTGAATTGGGTCTCATTTGACCCAAATGCAGATTATGAATTTGCTGTGGCAATTTCAAAGGAACCCTGTCTGTCATTCTGTTTTGATACCTTAAAGATTCCTTTAATGTAGCCAACACAATGTGCAACCTGGCACACGGCTGACGTATTTTCACTTCTCTTCATATTGTCCAAATTAGCAGCTCCCAAAGCAGAAATTAAGGAATATGAAAGTGGAGACAAGCCTGTTGAAAGTCGCTGGCTTAAGTTTAGAGGAGAGTGCAACATGGGTGATGTCGTGGTGGGTGTCTGCTATAGACCACTAGACCAGAAGGAGGAGGTGGATGGGGCTTTCCATGAACAACTAGCAGAAGTTTCCTATTCACGGGCCCCGGTTCTCATGGTGGACTTCAATTACCCTGATGTGTGCTAGGAGGGCAATACATCAGCGCACAGGAAATCCAGAAAGTTTTTGGAGAGTGTTGAGGATGACTTCCTGGTACAAATGCTGAAGGAACCAACTGGGATCCTTGCACCTCTGGACCTGCTACTCACAAACAGAGAAGAATTGATCAGGGAAGTAGAAGTGAATGGTAACCTGGGCTGCAGTGACCATGAGATGATAGAGTTCAGGATCCTGATCAAAGGAAGAAAGGAAAGAAACAGAACCCAGACCCGGACTTCAGAAAAGCAGATTTTGGCTGCCTTGAGGAACTGATGGGCAGGATCCCTTGGGAGGCTAATTTGGAGGGGAAGGGTGGCCAAGAGAGCTGGCTGTATTTTAAAGAAACCCTACTAAGGTCACAGGAAGATACCACTCCGATGTGCAGAAAGAACAGCAAATATGGAAGGTGCCCAGTGTGGCTTAACAGAGAACTCTATGGTGAGCTGAAACACAAAAGGGAAGCTTACAAGAAGTGGAAACCTGGACAGATGACTAAGGAGGCATATAAAGATATTGCTTGGGCCTGCAGGGATAAAATCAGAAAGGCTAAAGTCAGCTGGAGATGCAGGTTGAACAGATTGTGAAGGATAACAGCAAGGGGTTCTCCCAAGTATGTCACTAACAAGAAGAGGATCATGGATGGTTACTGAATGGGGCATGTGTCCTGGTGGTGGATGAGGTGGAAAAGGCTGAAGTACTCCATGCTTTTTTGACCTCAGTCTTCACAGGCAAGGTCAGCTTCCAGGCTACTACACTGGGTAACACAGAATGGAGAGGAGAGCAGCCCTCGATGATGAAAGGTCAGGTTAGGGACTACTTAGAAAAGTTGGATGTGGACAAGTCCATGGGGCCAAATGAACTGCATCTGAGGGTGCTGAGAGAGTTGGCTGATGGGATTGCACAGCTGCTAGCCATTATCTCTGAAAACTCATGGCAAATGGAGGAGGTCCCAGATGATTGGAAAAAGGCAAATATAGTGCCTATCTTCAAGAAAGGGAAAAAGGAGGACCCGAGGAACTACAGATCAATCAGGCTCACCTCAATCACTGGAAAAATCATGGAGCAGATCCCCAAAGAATCCATTCTGAAACACTTGGAGGAAAATAGAGTGATCAGGAACAGTCAGCATGGATTCACCAAGGGCAAATCATGCCTGACCAACCTGATTGCCTTCTGGGATGAGATGACTGGATTTGTGGATGCAGGAATAGCTGTCGATGTGATATAGCTTGACTTTAGCAAAGCTTTTGATACGGTTTCCCACAGCATTCTTGTCAGCAAGTTAAGGAAGTATAGCTTGGAGAATTGGACCATAAGGTGGAAAGAAAGCTAACTAGATCATCGGGATCAGCGGGTAGGGATCAATGGCTCAGTGTCTAGTTGGCAATCAGTAACTAGTGGAATACTCCTGGGGTCAGTCCTGGGGCCAGTTCTGTTCAACTTCTTCATTAATGATCTGGATAATTGGATAGAGTGCACGCTCAGTAAATTTGTGGATGACACCAAGCTGGAGGGAATGGTATACATGCTGGAGAGCAGGGACAGGATTCAGGGAGACCTAGAGAAATTGGGTTATTGAGCCAAACAAAATCTCATGCAGTTCAACAAGGACAAGTGCAAAGTCCTGCACTTCAGATGGAAAAATGCCATGTACTGCTACAGGCTGGAGACTGATTGGCTAAGTAGCAGCACTGTAGAAAAGGACCTTGGGGTTGTGGTAGGCGGGAAACTGGGTATGAGGCAACAACATGCTCTTATTTGCAAAAAGGCCAATGGCAGATTGGGCTGCATCAGTAGGAGTCTTGCCAGCAAATCAAGGGATGTGGTTATTCCTCTCTGTTCAGCACTGGTGAGGCCACAGCTGGAATCCTGTGTCCAGTTTTGGGCTTCCCACTACAGAAAGGATGTTGACAAATTAGAAAGAGTCCAGCGGAGGGTAACAAAAATGATTAGGGGGTTGGGGCACATGACTTATGAGGAGAGACTGAAGGAACTAGGCTTATTTAGTCTGCAGAAGAGAAGACAGAGGAGGGATTTGATAGCAACTTTCAAGTACTTGAAAAGGTGCTTCAAAGAGGACATAACAAGGGGCAATGGTTTCAAGTTGCAGCTGGGGTGGTCGAGGTTGAATATTGGGAAAAGCTTTCTCACTAGGATGGTGGTGAAGCCTTGGAATGGGTTACCTAGGGAGGTGGTGGAATCTCCATCTTTGGAAACATTTAAGGCCCAGTTAGACAAAACTCACTGGGATGATTTAGTGGGAGCGGTGCTGCTTTTGGCAGAGGTTTGGGCTAGATGACCTCATGAGGTCCCTCCCAACTCTGTGATTCTATGATAATGGTAATAGATGAAGGCATCTGACAAAGTGGATTGGTGCCCATGAAAGCTTATGCCTGAAGAAATTTATTCCTCTTTAAGGTGGCACAGGATTTTCATTATTTATGAAGGCTCAAAAATCCCCGCTCCTCAGTGCAATGAGAAGAGCTTTGAACATGACTCTTCCATTGTTACTGGGAACTGTGCATTTTACCCCTGTAAGGATGCTGAAATCTCTAAGACTTTAATTCTAATCATGCTCTGATGTATCCAATATATAGTTTTTGTTTGATAATTTTACTATGCTGTAGAGCTTGTTACTGTGTTTGATTACATCACATGATGGCAGACAGCTAAAAGGTGACAGTTTTCTGAAGTGCTTCTATACACATGCTAGAAGCTGAAATGTTAAGACAGCAAACCTGAATGCCCTGTATTAAATGAAGATATTGATTTGAAGAAGCATCACAGAAACTTGGTGAAAGAGGATAATCAATGGGACACAGAAACAGGCCATAAACTGTATCGACAGGACAGACTAGGTCATACTGGTGGGGGAGTGGCGCTAATGTGGAAAAGCAGAAAGTCAAAGGAAAGAATCTTAAATGACCCAAATTGTACATCAAATCTCTGTGGATACTAGTCCATGCCTAAATAACAGGACTAGCAAGAGGGGTGCGTGCTACCAACTACCTGACCAGGATAGCGATAGTAACTTTAAAATGCTTAGGGAGACTAGAGAGGCTATAAAAATAAACTCAATGGGGGATTTCAGCTTACCCCCATGTTGACTGGGTGCACATTCTCTCAGGGTTGGATGTAAAGATAAAAATTCTTGAAACCTTAAATGATCGCTTCTTGGAACAGCTAGTCCTGCAGGGCACTGGAGGAGAGATTATTCTTGACTTAATCCTAAATGAAGCACTCGATCCGGTCCAAGACATGAATATAGCTGAGCAACTTGGTAACCATAACATAAGGAAATCTAACATCCCTGGGAAGCAGCCCACCATGGTAGCATTTTATTTCAGAAAGGAGAACTACACAAAAAGGAGGAAGTTAATTAAACAGAAATTAAAAGGAACAGTGCCAAAAGTGATATCCCTGCAAGCTGCATGGAAACGTTTTAGACATGATAGAGGCTCAATTTAAATGTGTATCCCCAATTAAACATCATAAAAGGACTAAAAACATGCCAAAGTGGCTAAACAATAAAGTAAAAAAAGCAGTCAGAGGCAAAAAGGCAGAAGTTAAATCCTAATCAGGGAAATAGAAAGAAGCCTAAACTCTGGCAAGTGAACCATAAAAATATAATTAGGAAGGCCAAAAAAGAATCTGAAGAACTGCTTGCCGAAGACTCAAAGTAACAGCAAAAAAGAACCTGAACTACATCAAAAGCAGAAAGCCTGCTCAACAACCAGTGGGGCCATTGGACAATCAAGGTGCTAAAATCCAAAGGGGCAACCATGTTAGTTTAGTTCAGTAAAACAAACAAACAAACAAGGAGTCCTGTGGCACTTAAAGACTAACAATTTTTTTTTATTTCATGAGCTTTTGTGGGAGAAGATCCTACTTTGTCAGACACTTTGACGATGGGGGATCTTAGAGAATGGAAGGAGATAAATGCAGGGAAGTGTAAGTCATGGGGACAGGTCAGACTGTAACAGCAAATCAAAACAGCTGTAAAGATTCAAACACTGGGGAACAGCATACAGAGGAAGATGAGGTGAAATCACCTGTTGTAATGAGAGAAAAATCTAATGTCCCTATTAAGTCCTGAGGCAAGGCAACTGAATTTGCAAATAAATTCAATTTCAGTAGCTTCTCTTGGAAGCCTTGATTTAGTATTTATCTGTCTGAGCACCACAATTAGCAAATCATTAATGGAGTGATCAGGAAGATTGAAATGCCAACCCACTGGTTTCAGAGTGTTGTGATTTTGGGTGTCAGATTTGTGCTCATTTATTCTTTTGCTCAGAGACTGTCCTGTTTTTCCAATAGATAATGCAGGGGGCATTTCCAGCACATGATGGCATAAATCCCACTGGTGGATGAGCAGGTGAATGAGCCCTTGATGGAGCAGCTGGTTTGATTAGGTCCTATGATGGTGTCTTTTGTGCAGATATATGGGCAAAGTTGGCAGCGTGGTTTGTTGCAGGGATACGTGCCTACTTTAAGATGCTAAAGGAGCACTCAAGGAAGATAAGGCTGCTGTGAAGAAACTAACTGCATTCTTTGCATCAGTCTTCAAGGCTGGGAAGGTCAGGCAGATTCCCAAATCTGAGCCATTCATTTTAAGTAACGACTCTGAGGAACTGTCCCAGACTAAGGTAGCAGTAGAGTTGGTGGGGCAACAAATCGATAAATTAAAGAATAAGTTAACAAAACCAGTTAATAGTTTCTTCAGGAACTCTTGGGTGAATGCTAACTGTGGGGGGCGACCTATCATTTAAACCTGTTTCTGTGCCATGTGACTAGAGAATAGCTAATATGATGCCATTTAAAAAAAAAAATGATCCTGGCAATGACAGGCTGGAAAGCCTAACTTCAGTACCTGGCAAACTGGTTGAAACTGTGGGAAAGAACAGAATGATCAGAAACGCAGATGAAGGTTATTGTTGGACAAGTCACCATGCCTTTTGTAGAATGGAAATAATGCCCCGTCAAGAATTCTTTGAGGGGATCAACAAGCATGTAGACAAAGGTGATCCAGTGAATATAACATACATAAGACCTTCAGAAAGCCTTTTGATAAGGTTCTTCATGAAAAGTATTTAGGCAAAATGAGCTGTTACGGGATAAAGGGGTAGGCCCTCTTCTGGATCAGTAACTGGTTGAAAGATAAGAAACAAAGGGCAGGAAGAAATGGTCAGCTTTCAGACTGGAGAGAGGTAAATAGTGGTGTCTCCCAAGGGTCTGTACTGTCTGGGCCCAGTACTGTTCAGTGTTCATAAATGATCTGGGAAAAGGGATAAACAATGAGGCCGCAATGATTTGCAGATGATACGTCACAACTCAAGGTAGTGAAGTCCAAAGTCAACTGAAGAGTTACAAAGGGATCTCACAAAACAGGGTATCGATAAATGCAAAGTAATGCAGGATGAAAACATAATCCCACCTGTACATAAGAGGTGATGGGATCTAAATTTAGCTGATATCTCACAAGAAAGATCTTGGAATCACTTTGAATAGTTCTCTGAAAACATCCACTCAATGAACAGGGACAGTCAAAAAAGCTAACAGCATATTGGAAATCATTAGTAAAGGGATAGTCAATAAGACAAAAAAAAGCCATATTGCTTCTATATAAATCCATGGTGCACCCACATCTTGAATACTATATGCAGATCGGGTCACATCTCAAAGAAATATAGGAATTGAAACAAGAACAAATATTGTGGGGGAGAGGGTTACAGAACAGCTTCCCTATGAGCAATTAATAAGGCTGGGACTTTTCATTTTGGAGGAGAGAAGGCTAAGGGGGAGTATGACAAAGGTCTATAAAATCATGACTGATGTGGAGAAAGTAAATAAGGCAGTGTTATTTACTCCTTCATATAACACAAGAACAAGGGATCATCAAATGAAATTAATAGGTAGCAGGTTTAAAATGAAACAAAGGGAAGTATTTCTTCACACAGTGCACAGTCAGCCAGCTGAACTCCTTGCCAGAGGGCGTTGTGAAGGCCAAGACTATGCCAGTGTTCAAAAAAAGACCTAGATAAGTTCATGCAGAATAGGTCCTTCAATGGCTATTAGCCAACACAGGCAAGGGCTGCTGTTTCCAGGAAACTAGAAATGGATGACGGGGTGGATCACTTGATTACCTGTTCTGTTTGTTCCCTCGGCACCACCTGGCATTGGCCACTATCAGAAAAGAGGATCATGGGCTAGATGGACCATCAGGTCCAAATTCTTAAGTCTTTGATTTTTGGATGCCAGAAAAATTAAATGCTATTGTTTCAGATTATTATATTATTTAGAAATTTAATTGAGGTCTGGCTTTAGACACTAAACGGTCACATTGTATGGGGTTATTAAGAACTGAACTAGGCTCGCTCGTTGGGAGAAGTTTCATGCAAGCAGAGAGTTGGTCCCCGTGATTATTTCCTCCTTTATCAGAAAGGAAGCGCATGGATGTATAAAGGCAAAGTATACAGTGACTCCATTCACTGAGGTTAAACCTCGGGGTTTGGAGGGAAGGGAAGAGGATCTAGGGACAGGGAAGGGGGAGGAGGAAGAGCAGTTACGGCAGGCATTGGGGGTCGGGGGGTGTTCCAGTGTTCACGCTGTAGTATTCCAGTGGGGCTCATGAACATGCGTAGCACCATGCCCACAAAAGGGTAATCCTTCAGTTCTTCATTGGTATGGACTTGGCTGAAGTTGATCCATGACAAGTGCAACTGTACAGCAACACGCAAAGGAAGGGAAGGGCTAGCGTCTAAGCTCAGCTGAGTAAATCTGGGGTGACTCCATTTAAATCAATGGATTTGCTGTACATTTGCACCAGTGTAACAGAGTCAGGCTCCATCCCGCTGTGACTGGAAAGGAGGCTAAGCTGCTCCTTAGTTTACTCTTGTCTGGAGCTTACGGTGAGGAGACGGCACCCGAGGAAGAGGGCGAAAGTGAGTGTGTGTGATGGTGTGAGGGGCAGGGGTATAGGCCATCAGGCCCTGTGGCTGGGCTTAGGAGCCGAGAGACAGAACCAGAGTCAGGATTTTCTCCAAGGGTGAGAGGAAAGACAGGAGGGTCTGGGATAAAAAGGGAGAAAGATAGGGCTCAAGGATCCTAAGTAGGTGAGGGGCTCACCTAGTTGTTCAGGTGACTTCCGTGCCACATCTGGGATAGCTGATGTGACTGGATGTCTTCTTCTCCCAAACAGGAGCTTTGAGGAGGGAACCGTGGGTGACCCAGAGCTCTGCTAGACCCTTCTCTGGTGGCAGATGCAGCCCAAACACTGTCTATCTAAGGACCATTGGCCTGGGTTTGTGACCTCCAGTTCCTCAAAGTTAGTACCGTTCCCCCTCACTGACCCAGAGGGAGCTCTGAGAGCAAACAGACCTCTGAGAACACCTCTCCAGGTGAAACCACCACCTTAAACACCGTGGAAATAAGGTCACTCCAGAGAGTGGGCATTAACTACCTGCCCTGGCTGGAGCCAGCACACGGTAGTTGTTGGGAATGGCCGTTCAAGTGGAGCCCTGCAAATCTGCGAATATCCAGGTGCCAGGGTGAGCCCTGATAACTGGGGAAGGCTGTGAAGGGGAAAGGATGTCGGGCTGGGTGCCTGGGAGTGTGAAGAAAGAGACCGAACTATTCCAAAGTCTCTTCCCATGGTTGGCCATGTGGGAATATGTTCCTGCTTTAATGATGTATTTCTAGGAGCAATTCTGTCTGTGTTCTGTCACCAGAATAACCTCCAGGACTTTTCTTTTGTGTTTAGAAGAGACACGTAATGGACTCTCTTCATGTAGCTTTTATCACAGGCAGATGGACAGAGTCCTTTTGTTAATGTGCAAATTCTTTAATTTATGCAGAACTGTATTAATTGGCCTGGGGCCCCACTTGCCCATCACAGAGTCCCTGCCCCCCAGCATGGTGGCCTGCAGGCAGACTGTCACTGGGTGATGGGGTGAAGGGGGTCTGGGGCCAGAGTGCGCTCCTGCCCCAGCCCTGCTCTGGCCGGTCTGCCCCCAGGATCAAGGCCAGCTGACGCATGGCACCACCCTCCATTGCAGCCCCACGGGACCCTGGAAGGCTGCACCCAGGCAGAGGCTGCACCCCATGCCAGCTGGCCCCACACCCCACGTGAGATGGACAGGCCCTGGCCCATCCTGCCCCCAGGGGCAGAGCAGCCAGCCCAGCAGCAGGGCTAGGGCGCGGAGCCCAGCCTCTGGCCCCAGGCCCGTGCCCCCAGCACTCCCGCTGGCACTGAGCTCAGGGGAGGGGATCAGTAGGATTTTTAGGGGCTGGAGCCCGAGGCCCCCCTTTAGGCTGGGGCACAGAGCTTTAGCCCCTATACCCCCTGCATTAATCCAGTCCTGAATTTACAAATCATATGGAGGGAACAAAGTCATGCAGACTTAAATCATGCACTTACAAATGTTCATCCATATAACCTGTTATGTTGAGGTTAGTGTGACAGCCCGTGTGTGTTGAGCCTGTAGGTGTGAATGGGACAACTCATGTGTGTGCTCTCAGAATTGGGATCTTGGTGTGTGCGCATTGGGAGGCAAGTGTTGATGTGCTCACTCCTGTTTCAGGACCTTTCCACACAACCTCGGTTTTTTACTGTGACTGCAAAAGTCTTTTGTTCTGCAGCCACTTCTGTTTGGAATAGCTTTTCGGTCCTCTCCTTCTCCTTTTCAAATTGCATCTGGAGACAACATCTCCACATTACACCCCCACCACAGCTTCAAGCCATTCAGTTTTTCTCCTGCTGCTGTCACGTATCATTTACGGATCCAGTTCTGCAAGTCCTCTATGGTCAGACTTAGGTTAAAGTCCACTGGCAGCTGTGCGTATGGAAGCTTTGCAGGAGTGAACCCTTATTATGAAGGTGATCTGGAGTATCATTTGTATGAAAGACAGTAAATAAAATTGTAGTAAGGTTTATTTTACTTTATTGCTTTGTACCAAAAGTCTAGGAAGTCCCGTGGAGCTAGACAGACAGCTCTGGTGCCTGACCGTGCACCGTCCCTACCTCTCTTCTGCATCAGAATGGAGCTACCCTGATTTATAGCAGTGGAAGCACTAACCCTGTGTTGCTAGCTTTTTATGGCTGCAAAATAAATCTCCCATATCTGAGCCAATGATCCCTTCTCTTTATGAATCGACCCATAGACCACAGTGGCTGTAAGTGAGGCGTAAGCTGCCTCTGAAGAGGCAAACAAATGTTATGGCTGGAGACCATTGATAGCAATGTAAAACTGATCATTAACCATTTTGCTGTTGATCTTTTTAGTAGAAACAGCAGGAACTTTGTGACCACAGGCAGTGCTGGAGTAGAGAACCATCCATCAAGTCTCCTCCGGTCAGACCCAGGGAGGCTTGCTCCATTCCTTCCAGACAAGCATCCCAAGGTTGGATGCTTGTCCAGGTCTTTCAGGTTTGGAAATTGCACAGAGATCGGGTGAGATCAGCCTTTCTCAAGAGATACTTTGCTCCTTTCTGTTTGAGGCCACATCAGGAATGTCACCAGGACAGCTCCTTTTGTGCTGCTTTTGTACTTCTGGTTCCCACCAATGGCAGGAAAAAAATAGATCCAAAAAAAAGCTACCTAACTTTTTTTTCGGATCTTTGAGGTGAAAATCTTGGCAGCTTTAATTTAATCCGGACTGGTTTTCCCTGCCCCAGTGGAGTCTGCATGGCATCGTTTCCAATGGTCAATAATTAAAAAGTAAAAACCCTGCTCTTATAGTGGGGATGGATTTTTGCTAGTTAGCCGAAGGAAAAAAATGAGTAGTGAAAAGTTGCTCTGAAAATAGACTGTGCACCCACCACAGGTTATTGAAACCTGACCTTGTTGGCGAGGCCAAAGAACAACTTCTGGGCCCTGCGGTGGCTATACAATTCTTTTATTATCCTATTGCTGGACACTGGAGGCCTGGCTATCATTTACAGTAAGGCCTGGTCTGCAGACACCATTTTTATGGGTATTAGTGCTTCAGCTAGGGGTGTGTTTTATGTTTACCCACCCATCTGTACTAGAATAACCCCTAATGTGAAAGCAGTTACTTACATGAAGATGCCTTCATGTTGGCATAGCTCATTCCCCTTCCTGTGCAGAACTAAACTATCCCAGTATAAAAGTTTAATAGCAGGATAAGTATGGCCTCTTAGGGGCTGAACCAGTGATATAACTTCAGTGGATGTCTTAGGTGGGCAGACGAGACCTAGGGCCCCATTCTAAAACCTGAGTGGGATAAAGAGGCTTTAGGGTAAATGACAGTCAAGTCCTTGGGTCTTTTTTCTTTGTCCTGGGAGTGGAATCTGAGGGCTTGTCTGAACACAAAGCTGTAGGGGTCTGCTGCTATATTGATCTACCCGTTCACGTGCATGCGGTGATACTGCTGTATACATGCTTATTCTTGTATGGGAAGGGAAATATGCTATAGTCTTAAGACCTCTGTACACTGGTGTAATAACAGGTTTAAAGCTATTCCTATTAAAAGTTGCATGTCTAGCCAAAACAGAGCAGTACGAAAATTGTGTAGGCCATGCTCAAGACCAAACGTAGAGCGTTACCCCTCTAGAAGTGTGAATATCCTGAGGCTGGATCTACGCTACAGACTCCTGCTGGTGATCGCTGTCGGGCAGGGCAGTGAAGAGGTGCCGTTTCAGACAGTCCTCTCTCTTATCTTTTGCGCTAGTAAGATTTTCAGGCTAGGGGTCACAGGTTTGAATGAGTCGGTTTGTGGTGTCTTTCTGATTCTGATGGCTTTGAAAAACATTGTTCACTTTAAGCAGAGGAGCTTTGATAAAGGTGGAGGGAAGGAGCCCCTGCTGCTCCCAAGAAGTTCTACTCTCAACTTTTACTACTCGGAGCTTTTAAAGACGTAACTAGGTTACAAGGCTGGGAACTGGGACATTTGGAGTCTGATCTGTACTACAGACTTGCTGTGTGTGTTAACCTCCCTCTGCCTTAGAGCTTTTCTGCAGGAGGAAAAAGCTCAAAATAACAAATGCTGGGCAGTTATTCTGCACCAGGTGCCAGCTCCCCTTGTGGACACTCGTTCTGCTCTGAGTGCCTTTTGGAAGTGCATTAACTTCCTGAGCAAAAGCATTGAGTGTAAAATAAGTGTTAGTACAGATGTGTTACTGCACTTTAAATTCACACCCTAGCTGCTTTGTAATAGCTTTCCAATGATTTCCCTGTGCAGACTAGCCCTTAGGTCTCTGGTAAAATCCTGGGCCCCATGAAATCAGGACACAACTCCTATTTGCTTCAGTAGGGCTGGGAACCACTCTGTAAAATCCAGATAATAATGCGTATCCAGTTGGACAGCTGTAATTCTTATTCATTGTTCATTTGTAACATGCTTTCAGATCCTTGGAAGAAGAGGCCCTTCAGATGTGTGGAGTACTACTCTTAGAATGGCTTACAAAATAAGGTTTCTTTTTTTGGTTTGGGTTTTTAGGAGGAAACTCAAACTTCTTCATTTCCGCAGTTTATTTTCTAAGTTTCCAAGTGGTTTTGTAAGAACCATCAAATGCTCACTTTACAAAAAGTGACCTAGTTTAGTTTTCAGGGGTTTTTATTTTGAAACTTTTCTCGGTTTTGGCTCTTCTGAAAAAAATTCAGCTGAAACACTTTGTCCAAAGCAGTTGCGTCTTTCTCCTGGGTATTCCTCGAACAGAGAAAGGGGCTTTTCTGTTTAAGATCCAGGTGCTACTTTTCTTTCCATGCAAAGCTGCTAACTGCTTCACTTAAACCTGTTCTACGCTATTAAATAAGTCACAGGCTAACTAAACAGAGTGACACTCGCTGCTCACCCTCCATATGCCTATAGAGCTCATGCTGTTATTATAAATGACTTTTACAAACTCTCTAACCCGGAGGTGCACCTGTCCAGTGTTTCAGTTTATACAGGGCATGTATGGAGTCAAGGTGCTAGGAAGAACGACTGTTTTTTCTCAGCGCAGAGTGACACATCTAATTCAGTTTAAACACAGACCAGGTCTTAGCTGGATGGCCTAGTGGGCTGAGGATGAGGCAAATGCCTCTCTCCCTTTCAAGCTGCTGGGAACCGATATGGCAGAAACTCCAGCTTGTTCTCATCCCAATCAGACAGCAGTAAACAAGACCCCAGTGAGGGGAGGGACCTGACTGCGTCTTGGGTGGAAGATTTCTGCCAAGTTGTGTTTAAAAACAATGATCGTGTATAATTAAAACCCCTTCACTGCAGAGAGCATCTGTTTATATTTCATAACAACATGAAAGCAGTCATATGAATGCAGAAGGAGCATCACAGCTTTGCCCTTTAGCTGCCACTTTTTGCTGGCTAACTTTGCTGCTCTGAAAGTTCAAAGCCCTTACCATGTAATGGCTTAGATGAAAATCCTCTTCTCAACCCTAGCTTCAGGTCTGACACTGGACTATGTTCCCATGAGTACAAATTGACCTTCCAGGAAAAGAGTGAGATGGAGGGAGGGGGCAACTGGCTTTTAATCTCAACTCGCTGTGTCTGAAATTGTTTGACCTAAAAAATAATCCCATTCAGTCCACAATGAGATTTCTTATGAATGGGAAATACAAGCTGAATGAGCACAGTCAGTGAAGTATGGGGAAAGGGTATATAAATCAAGAACTCAGAGACTTGCTTAGAAACTTGTGCTGGGAACACTGAGTTCTTCCACTTAGTTTAAAAAAATCTGTCTTTCAAGCAGGGAGGCAAAGAGCCTGGTGGAAGAAGTTTTCCCATGCTGTCTTTTGTGTTCTCTGAAGCATTTTCCACTAAGATTTATTTGTGGATGGTGAGTACAACAACAGGATGAACTCCTGAGTTAAAAATGAATGGGTTCCTAAAGGAGTGAAACTTTGGGTAGCAGCTATATGTTCGATGCTTTCACCTTTAAACCTCAGCCTCATTACAACTTTGAAATCATTTTTATTAAAAGAATGGCAGCATTCTGCTTCCATGGTGCCTTTTTATCTAAGGATTTCAGAGCTTCAAAAATATTCAAAAAACCGCACAATACCCCATGGGTTTGAATGAGAAAGGAACCTGTAGGAGAATCACTGCAGTGGCACAATTTCTCAGTCAAAGATGACCTCTTTCTTGGACATTTATTTTGTCTCGATCCTTTAAAGAGCCCAACCCTTGAGCTGTAGATTCATTGGCAGATGTTGTAGGTGGTGTTGGAAGGAAGGATTAGGCCATGACTGCTGCATGACTGTCTGTCCTTTCTTTTTCTGGTATCTTTCTGAGACCAAAGCAAGGCAATTTTCCTCAAATGTGGTTGTTCCTTCTCTAACAAGTCTTCACCAGCAATTCCTGTCTTAGGCTGCTGTCTCCCAGAGTGTGTTGATGCTACATCTCTTGATGTTGGTCTTGAGGGCATCTTTTTGAAGCATTTATTTGGGCCTCCCCATTTCCTTTCTCCTTTTGAGTTGGGCGTACATCAGTTGTTTTGGTAAGTGTGCATCAGATACGCACCTCAGCTGGTGCTGAATAATCAGGGTCTTAGCACTGAGGATGTAGGCCTCCATGAGGACACCGACATTAGTGTGATGGTCTTCCCACTTTACGTTGAGGATCTTCATGCTGGTGCTGGCATTCTATGCTTTTAATGGCAGGATTTTTCACGCTGAAATGCAACCGCTCCTGAGGCAGAATATGAGCTGTTTGACAGCACATGGCAACATGTGCATATAATATGCATTCTGTTCATGTGATTAAGATTTTGGATTTTCCACACCTTCCAGAAATATATGGAATAATCATTTCTTTTCTTTTAAGTCTTGTGCTACTAAGCTCTAAAGGTTAAATTAATTCAAAGTCAGAAGGCATCATTGTGAACATCTAGTCTGACCTCTTCTGTAATGCAAGTCACAGAAAGTTTCCTCCCAAATAATTCCTAGAGCAGATCTTCCAGAAGAAACATCTAATCTTGATTTTAAAATGGTCAGTGGTGAAGAATCTATCACAACCCTTGTAAACTCTTCCAAAGGTTAACTAACCTCACGGTCAAAACTGTCCACCTTATTTTCAGTCTGGATTTGTCTAGACCCAATTCACAGCCATTGGACTGGGTTCTGCCTTTCTCTGCTAGACCGAAGGCCCATTATTAAATGTGTTTCCCCAGGGAGGTTCTTTTAAACTAACCGTCACCCCTTAACCTTAGATTTCCTTAAATTCACCCGCCACTTATCACTGTATAACTTACATCCCATTGCTTCTTATTATTACAATATACTAATGTTAATGTTACCTGAACTGATATTTTCCTTGATTTGTAGTGTTCTTGCTGTTAGGAAATGTGTTTGAGAGAATGCTACATTTGCTGTTCTTGTGGAGGACCAGTTCTCTGGATTCATTCTTCTTCATGGTCTGAGTCAACGTATTCCTAGGTGTCAAGAAGCCCCCGGAGGCTATTCTGACCATATATCCATCCCAGCAGGAGGTACCTTGCCTTGCCAAAGAAGATTGCACTCAGCCCAAACCTGGCGTCTTATGAGCAGATTGCAAGATCCCATTTTGCTAAGCTACCCCCAGTAACAAAATCCTTCCAGGAGCCAGTGCATAACAGGGGTGGAGGAAGGGGGACACTGGGGGAACAGGAGAGCAAGAAGACAAAGAGAAAGGAGAATAACATTCTGGAACTGAGGAGAGGCTGAGAGCCCCTGGGGATGTGCTTATTGTTTAATTAGCTCTGTTTAGTGGTTAGATAAGATGGTAATGGGTGCCTTAGGTCCCGGAGAGAGAGAACAGCATGTTTCCAACTAACCTGTGTAAATCAAGACCTCTCATCTTTATTCAACCCAGAAATCTCTTTATTCACCACTGAAAAGCAGCCATACCTAAGTGTACAAAACAACAGACCAAATTCTCTAGCCTGCTCTAGCTCTGGTGTTGCTCAGAGCATTGGGAAGTCCTCAACTGTTGTGGAATTAGTGTAGCCTGTTCAAATGCCACCACCTGAGCCCAGCATTAGAGGCCTGCTGGGAGCTGGAAAGCTACAGTAATTATCACCTGGTGGCTGAAACTTAGGTAGCTTTGAGCAACCCTCAAACTGCTTCCAATTGTGCTGAGAATGAGGCAACCAGAGGACCAGGGAGCCCCAGTTGATTGCCTTGCAGCACCTTGCAACTAACCACACCTAACAGAGATGGGGTGCAGCAAAAATGATCTGGGGCAGTAGCTCATTGACAGTATAACCCTAACATTACCCAAGAGCTTAGGAAAGAAAGGAAAATGTACCATGCCCAGCTGAGGTTGCAGAGGGATTTGGAGAACTTAATTCTCCCTTACTGGGATTTGTCTGACATGAGTTCACACCCCTCTTCTGATGAATATGCCATGGTAGCAGATGTTCCCAACTGGAGACATAAAACCCACCTTGAACAAATAACAGACACATTCCCACCTTTTATGTACCGAAGTTGAGCTGGTCATTCATGTCAGTGATGGTACAACTATAGAGATGTGGGGCTATAAAGGAAAATAGATGGCGAGTAGATAATAAACTGGCTTAGTAGTTAGTCACAGAGCAAAATAATGGAAATGCCCAAGAAAAGAATGGAAGAGCATCATGCATTTTGGTAGACATACGCATTAGAGGTTGCAACATGACCTGAATGCCATGTGTGTTTGCTGTCATGTGCAAGAAGCAGCTTTCGACCTCAGGTACCACATGGCTTTGTTCAACAGAATAGACAGCACATCACAATGGCTTCGGTGCAGTTTGGAGAACCGGTGGGACTCCACTAAAATGAATATTAAAAGATTCTTTACTGAGGCTGCTGGACACAGACCATCTGCTCCTTTCTGGCTCACCTGTTCCCAGACTAATACTGGACATGCTGCTGTCGAGCATCTCCTTCAATTCTGACCTGGCTTTAGCTATGAGGAAAAGAACTGGACTGAGCAACAGCCAAGTTTGTACTGTGACTTCTTGCTTTTGTCAGTGTGCCCTGAGACAGCCTTTGGGATGTCTCCAGCATCCAGGAGTGAAACCAGCACTTTTCGTCACACTGTGTGCTGCTTGCTGGCAAAGAGTGATCATTTTTACTATGACGTGTTTTATTCAGGAAGGTATATTGGACTCAGAATTTACCTTGGCCTTACCTCATGATATTTAACCCTAGAGATAAGTGTCCAACTTGCTGCCTCCTAGGAGAGTTGTTGCTGTTGGTCCCAGCCTTCACAGCTAGTTTGCACACCAGCTTCATTCCACCACTTGCGGATTATAGGTCAGTAACATATATCAATAAATAATGGACCTTCTTCCCATCCTTGGGGAAGCGATTTATGTATGAATTCTTTGTATGGCTTTATAGGTCCTGTGAGGCACGGAATTACTGCATTTGTCAGACATCTAATGAAGTGGGAGTTTCTCCCACAAAAGCTCATGCAATAAATCAGTGTCTTAGTCTTTAAGGGTATGTCTACACTTACAATTTAGTTTGAATTAAGGAGGCTTAATTCAAACTAAATTAGTGCATGTCCATACTAGCTTTCATTAGTTCGAACTAAGGAGTTCCCTTACTTCGAACTAAGAAAAGCCTAGTTCAAAGTTATAAAACCTACCTTAAGTTCGAAATGATGGTTAATTCAAACTCATTAGTTTGAATGAACCCAAGGTAGCTGTGTTAATTCAAATTAACTACAGCTTGATTTTCCCTATGCAATAGCACCTCCTACCTGACTCGAACTAGCAGGTCCTATGCACGGACATGCTGGTTCGAATTAGGGTTTCTAGTGTGGCCATGTTAATTCAAATTAGCTTAATTTGTTCGATTTGTTTGTTAATAATTAGTTCGAATTCAGTTAATTCTATCTAACCTTCTAAGTGTAGACATAGCCTAAGTGCCACACAATTCCTTGTTTGTTTTACTGGAGATACTGATGTACCTACACTCATGCTAGAGAGCAAGAATGTGGGATTCATGTAGGTTATAAAACTGAGCTCTCCATGCCCCGGAAAAGAAAGTGAATGAGGTATTACTCGACCAAGAACAGAAATATCCCAAACATAATACCTGGTAGTAAGAGAGACTTTAACATTTCAGGCATCTTTTTGGAAAAGCAACATGGCAAAACACGCTCTGTCCAATACATTCTTGGAATAACTTTGTTTCAGTGGGTGGAAAAAGTAGCCAGAGGGACAGTCATTTTTAGACTTGTTTCTGACTGATGGGGGAGAATTGGCTTTGAAGCTGAAGGTTGACGGCAGCTTGTGTGACAATGATTGTGAAGTATGTCTTTTCACGAATCCAAGGAAAAGATGGGGTAAAAGTAGCAGAAAAAGGCCAACGGACTTCAAAAAAAAAAACCCAAACTTTATCAAATTCAGAAGTGGTAGGTAAGGTGCCATGAGAAGAAAGTCTAAGGGAAAAGGAATTCAGGAGAACTGGAAAGTTCTCAGAGGTAATATTAAGGCACAACAGCAAACTATCCTGATGTGAAGGAAAGATACAGGAAGAGGTAAGTAAGCTTCCATCAAGAACTTGTTAATGACCTGAACATCAGAAAGGAATCCCACAGAAATTATGAAGGATGAGGAGAAAAGAATAATGCAGGCATGCAAGAATAACATCTGAAAGGCTGAAGCACACAATGAGTTAGAAGGTTTATAAATAGATTTAAGAGTAAGAGAAAGACAAAGGAAAATGTAGTCCTCTCCATAGCAGGGAAGGAGAGTAATAATGGATGGCATCATGAGGAAGTGTTTTATGCCTGTTTTGCTTCAGTGGTCATTAGAAAGGCAGATGGTTACCAAATATTAACACAATTAATAATAGCAGTGAAAGGAAGGAATTCAAGCCGAAACCAAAAAAGAATAGGTGAAAGACTATTGAGGCGTATTCAGATCATCAGGTCCTGATGAAATGCCCCCTAAGGTTTATAAGGAAGTAGCTGAAAAAAAATTTTGATTGTGTTAGCAATGATATTTGAGAACTCGTGGGGGATGACTGAGGTCCCAGATGACTGGAGGCAGATCCTGTGCTGAAGAAGGGGAAAAAGAGGACATAAGGAGTTGTAGAGCAGTCATATGACCTTCTATGCCTGGAAGGATACGGGAACTCATTAATTGATTTGTAAGCACCTGGGGATAAGGTTATAAATAATAGCAACTATAGATTTGTCAAGAACAGATCATGTGACGCTAACCCAGTTGCTGACCTAGTGGATGGGGAGGAAGCTATAGAAGTAACCTTTTGATTTTAATAAAGCTTTTAACAAAGTCCCTCGTAACATTCTCAAACAAGCTGGGGATGTTTAAACATGATTAAACTACTGTAAGGCAGCTGCATGCAGGGGTTAAAGTATAATTTGGCGGGCCCTAAATTTCCGGGCCCCTTCACCCACCCCTGCTACTGCCCCCCAAATGCCTGCCCCCCACACCAGCTACTGCTCCACAAATGCCTGCCCCCCACCCAACTCTTCCTTCCCATGTCCTCTTCAGCCCCAGTCCCCATTCCCTAAGCTCCCTGCCCCCATGTCCCCACTCCAGCCCTCCTAACCCTCCACCCTCCAGCTCCCCCATCTTCACTCCACCTCCTACAGCCCCCAACCCCCTCCACACCTTCCAAGCCCCCTTCAGTCCCCTTGTCCCCATTCCCCCACTCCACCCCCTTCATCCCCCCAACTCCTTCCACACCTCCCCAGCATACCATCCTGACCCCCTTCTTCCCACCCCCCCACACTTTCCCCACCAGCTGCCTACCTGCCCCAATGCCCCCACCTCCTTACCCATGTTTCTGACATGGCCAAGGAGCCAGACCAGGGGGGAGGGAGATTGTGGCGCTCGGCGGCTGGCGAGAGGGGGCACGGGATTGAGACTGGGTTGAGGCCATGCATGCCACCCAGACCCAGCAGGAAGGGGCAGGGCCAGCGTAGGTGCCCAGAAAAGGTGGGGAGGAGCTGCCCGGCTTGCTCCACCCTGCAGCCCCTTGAGCCATCCCTGGGGGGAAACACACTGGAATGCTGCATTCCAGCACATTCCTCTATTTTTAGGGAGCCCTGGAATGCAGCATTCTGGTGCATTCCCCTATTTTTAGGGGGGCCTGGAATGCTGCCCTCCTAAAAGTTAGGTGGCCCCAGAATGCCATTCCGGTGCAGTCCAGTGTACTTTAACCCCTGGATGCATGCTAGTTGAAAAGCCATATTCAGACTAGTTACCAGTGATTTGCTGTCAGACTTTGAAGGCCTGTTTAGTGGGCTCTCCTGGGAGTCTGTCTGGGTCCTGTATGGTCAGTATTTGCATTAGGGACTTGGGTAAGGGAGTGGAGAGTACACTTTATAAAGTTTAGTGGATGACCATTGCAAACACTTTGCAGGATAGAATTGGAGTGCAAAAGAAACTTGAGAAAGTTTGGTCTGAAATCAACAAGATTTAATTCGGTAAAGCCAAGTGCAATGTACTGCACTTTAAGAAATGCAAATATACAACTACACAATGGAGAATATCTGGCTAGGCTGTAGTACTGCCAAAAAGGATCTGGGATTACTGTGGATGACAAATTCAATGAGAGTCTGTAATGTTTGGGAGGATAAAAGGTTGGTTATAAGGTGAATGGAGAGCTGGCTAGATCATTGGACTCATCAGGTAGTAATCAGCAACTCAGTGTCTGGTTGGCTTCCAATACAAGCAAAGTACCCCATGTGTTGGTTCTGGGGCCAGTTTCGTTCAACATCTTCATTAATGATGTGGAGGGTGGGATGGATTGCACCCTCCACAAGTTTGCAGATGGCACCAAGGTAGGGTGAGTGGTAGGTATGCTAGAAGATGCAGAGTGACCTATACAAACTGGAGTATTGGACCAAGAGAAATCTGATGCTCATCAAGGACAAGTGCAGAGTCCTTTCAAGAATCCTATGCACCGCTACGGAGTAGAGACTGATTCAGTTACCAGTTCTGCAGAAAAGAACCTGGGAGTTACCACAGACATGAGTCAACAGTGTGTCCTTGTAGCCAACAGGGCTAATGGCATATAGGGCTGCCTCAGTAGGACCATTGCCAGCAGATGAAGGGAAGAGAGTATTCACCTCTACTCAGGACGTCTGAGGCCACAGCTGGAGTATTGTGTCCAGTTTTGGGCACCCCGCTACAGAAAGGATGCAGATACAGTGGAGAGAGTCCAGAGGAGGACAGTGAACGTGGTTAGGCACTGGAGGACATTTCTTTCAAGGAGAAATTGCAGAAACTGGTCTGTCTTAACCTGCAGAAGAGAAGAGTGAGGAGGTTTGATAGT
The DNA here is from genome assembly GCA_007922195.1 of Podocnemis expansa. NCBI lineage: Eukaryota > Metazoa > Chordata > Testudines > Podocnemididae > Podocnemis > Podocnemis expansa. Next base: position 5,690,267 of record ML682065.1, read on the forward strand.
GGCTTTCAACTTGTGATGGTCCCGTTCTGCATCTGCACTGGTATGCAGCTATCACCCCAATTCTGCACTTATGGGCCCTGGCATATCCTGCTTTGGTGTGTGAACTCCCATTCCTAGGCCTGCTCACACCGAGCCTCCTCCTCTCCCTTATCTGGTGAAGTGCCACAATGAACCACTTATGGTATAATCCCACAGGAACAGCTCCAGTCCCAGATGCAACCTGTGGGAACCACCATCTTGCAGGATTCTGCATGGCCCACTGCACCCTGCAAGCTCCTTTACACTTGTCTATCAATTTATCAAAGACACTGATATGCCCTGGCTTTGTCACTCAGAGTAAAGTCTCTCCACACCCCTAATCCTCATGCACTGCGCTAGAGGAAACAAACAAATAAGTTTACTGCAACAAGATTTTAAGTTATTCTGAGTGATGTAAATCAAAAAGATTAAGTCAAGGAGTTAGTCACAATCAGATAAAAGAACACCCTTGTTCTAAGTTAAGATCACGGATTCTGTCTGTGTTTCACCATACCAGACAGCAGACTTTCCCTCCCGGGGGAAGGTGCCCGTACTTGATCTTGCTTGGGGTCAAAATTCTGGGGAGAGCCTCAAACAATAGTGCCTCTTTCTTCTAACAAGTTTGCTCAACATTCCCTGGGGAAAGGCGATTGTTGACCTCCAGTAATGGGTGTGATCTTTCCCTCTAGAGCCAAGGTTCCTGCTTGCCTCTGTGGGGTGTGCAACCACAGCTCTGTGCCTGTCTGCATTCATTCAAGCCATGTAAGATATACAATTGGGGCTATGACATAGGAGTTTCATACCTGCGTATATGTATGATATTGCTGGAAACATGTTACCTAACAGTTAGGCTCAGGATGTCACAAGCATTCCAGAAACACAGAACGCGGCATACTTTGTATTGACTGTGCATGCACAAGTTCCAAAGGGGAGCTGTGTTAGTTTAGTTCATCAAAACAAAGAAGGAGTTTTGTGGCAACTTTAAAGATTAACAAATTGTTTATTGTGTGAGCTTTTGTGGGAGAAAATCTCACTTTGTCAGGTGATGCATCTTCAAATTTCTGACAAAATGGGACTTTCTCCCACAAAAGCTCGTGTGATAAATTTGTTAGTCTTTAAAGATGCCACATACATACAGTTGCTTTGTAAGAGTGAACATGAATGATGCATAGATTGCACTACAAGGGTGTATGTGGGGTGCAGCATGTCACGCAATTACCCAAAGCTGGGTCCCAGGGAGGATGGAGCAAGGCTGTTCTCAGTGGTGGTAGAGGGCAGAACTAGGGACAACGGTCTCAAGTTGCAGTGACGGAGATCCAGGTTGGATATAAAACGTTTTTGCCTAGGAGGGTGGTGAAGGGACTAGGTTACTTAGGGAGGAGGTGGAATCTCCATCCTTAGAGGTTTTTAAGATGTTTCCTGACAAAGACCTGGCTGGGATGATTTATTTAGGATTGGCCCTGCTTTGAACAAGGGGTTGGACTAGATGACCTTAGTCCCACCCAAGCCTAATATTGTAGGAGTCTATGAATGTGTTGCAGTTGCAAAAGAGGCAACATCATTCTGGGTTGTATTAACAGGAATATCACATGGCAAACACAGGAGGGAATTGTCCTGTCTTGATTGGCACTGGTGAGCCCTCAGCTGGATTACTGTGTTCAATCCTCAACACCATGCTTTAGCAAAGATGTGGACAAATGGGAGAAAGACCAGAGGAGAGCAACGAAAAGGGCTAAAAGGTTTAGAAAACCTCACTATGAGGAAAGGTTTTACTGGGCATATTTAGTTTTAAGAAACAAAGACGGAGGAGAGCCTGATAAGTCTCTTATAAAGAGAAGAGTGATCAATTGTTCATGTTCACTTGAAAACAGGATAGGAATTAATCAGCTTAATCTTCAGCAGAGATCTAGGTTAGCTATTAGGAAAACATTTCTAATTGTGAGGCTAGTTAAGCGCTGGAGCAGACTTCCAAGGGAGGCTGTGGAACGTAGAGGTTGTGTTTAAGAACAGGTCGGACAAACATATCAGAGATGGTTTAGATTTACTTGGCCCTGCCTCAGTACAGACTTCTTGGGACCCTTCCAGCCCTGCGTTATTTCTGTGATCAGTATTTGTTATTGTAAATGGTTCTGTTGCAATGGAAGCTGCTGTTCCCCATCAATCAAGTGTTTTTTACAGTCATGTTCCCTCTTCTCTCTCCATCTTTGACCATCTCAGTGTGTTCCAGGTCTGTGTTTTAAACATTCTTAGCCAACTATCAGATGCGACCAGTTCTGGGCTAGGGGCATTTTTGTTTGTGTGTTTTTGCTACCCCGTCACTCAAGGGGGATCTTAGCAATTCTGGGGCCTGGAGCAAAAGTCAAGGATGGAGCCATGGGGTGGCCCCATCCTTGGCATTTGCCCCCTCACCTTGCTGGGGACTTGCTGGCTCTCCCGGGGTTCCTGCCTCCCCAGAACGAGCCAGCCTTGAGGGGGCCCCAGCTTACCTGTGGGCTCCTGCCAAACCCCCAACCGCTATCAGACCCTCACCAGGCTCCCCAACCCTCATTGGCCTCATCAGGCCCCCTGCCGCCAGGCTCCCCAGCCCCACTGTGGACCCCTGGGCGTGCTGCAGGCTTCCTGGCCCCACTGGGGAGACCCTGCCAGCCCCCCACCAGCTCTTCCTGGGGTGGTGTGTGGCCGCTCCCCCTGCGGGACCCTGAGTAGCTAAGGTCACCTATCCCATCACTTCACACTACAGCAAAGCTTCTTGTGATTGGTGGTGGAAATCCCAGCAGTTTGTGCAGATAGGTGGTGTCTTTCATTCTCTGTGCCTTCCTAAAGGAAGGGCTAGCACTTGCCCTATATTTGCTCACAAACTGAAGCTGTTCTAGGGGTCAGTATAGCTGAGAATAAGTTCCAGTTTTCATTTTAACTCGCCCCCAACTGTGCATAACTTTCTCAGAGTTCCTTTTTGGTATGAAACGTTCCACACTTGGTCTGTGTCAAAAGGTGGGGGGGGTTTTCTGTTTAATAAGTTTGAGCTAAACTCATGGAGTTGCTTTCAGTTATTCGAGTCTGACAAAAATATGCTAGTTCTCAAATATCAAACTTGGCTTCATTTGTAGATCTGAGGGGTTGTTTTTTTTTGTTTGTTTGTTTTGTTTTTACATAAAGTCATATTGAAAACAAACTTGGGCAGCTTTAAAGTCATTCATGTTTAGTCTGCCTCAAAAGCAGAACTTAGAGTAGATGCCTGCAAACTTCTGGTGTTCAAGTTTGAAAATTGAGGGTCATTAGGATTAAAAATCTGCCAATTTGTTTAAGTACCTTTAATCAATTTTATTCTTAGCATGCACACCAATTTTCTGTCAAACTAAGTAATGGAACTTTGATATTCTCTCTTGACAAGTGACCCAAAATCTGTATAGAGCTTATATGTGGGCAATAGTTGGTGGGGGGGTTGGATTGTTTTCCAAAAGTAGGGTTACCAGATGTCAGCCAAAAGGAGGACATGTCCTCCTTTTTACCTTCATGTCCTCCATCCTGCAGGCATTTTAAAAATACATGATTTTGTCTGCCTTTTTACTTACAGGGATTAAAGTATGCTGGAAAGCCCCAGAACACCCTATGTTTAGGGGAAAGTATCCCAGGGCCCCCTAAAAACAGAATATTACATTAACACCACATTTTCTCCATGTGTCCTCCTTTTTGTACTTCCCTGTCCTCCTTTCCATGCCTTTCTATCTGGTAACCCTATCCAAAAGTGAGTAGAGAGTTTTGGTGCTCCCCCCTCACCCCCGGATGTGTGTTGAGCACTTAAGATCAAGCTCCCTTAAGGGGTCTCTGATTGAGTCCCCAGAAACACAGGCACCTGGAATTGCCGTAAAATCTTGGTGTTGACTCCCATGAGGTATTTTTCAATGGTGTTGGAGCAGGGCCAGCATAATTCTACACAGATTTACACACACACGCACGTGCGCACACACACACACACCCCACTTGCATCCTGCATTGAAAGAGTTAATGAAACTTAAGTACTTTGAGGGAGCATTTCCCTGGCATTAGCCAATTGGAAGGGACAAAGGTTTAGCTCTGTGCCTTCGCTAAGGCAACAGGTGATTAGTTGTTTACAACAGGTATTTTTGTAGAGTACCCTCAGGGGCAGAGCAGGCAGAGACAATCTCTTGCAGCCTTACTAAAGGAAGCTTACTTGTGCTGAAAACTTATTTTCTCTTTTAGCCTCTTAAAAGAGGCTGTGTTTAGGCAAAGCGAATGGCGCTCCTTTGTTAGAGAGCACTGTGCCCAGGAAGGATGGAAAGAGCAGAGAACAGCCAGTCTGCTGCATGGGGCCACAGCCTGCCTACGCAAGAAGAAAACTTCTACCAGCCAGCTCAGAGGATTGGGATGAGCAGGAGCAGCCTTGCCACACTGTGATGGACAGAGAGGAAATCCGCACCCCGTGTTTGCAGCTGTTGTTTGTGTAGAGGAGTAGGAAGGTTTGGTACGCTGGTCTTGTTTTCTTCGTCTTCTGCCTAAAGTGTTGTGCAGTGCACCTGTGAGCTGTTAAAACAGCTGCCACTTTCCACTCCAGAGGTGGCTGCTTTTTGAGACCGGGGTCCAGTGCTATGTACTTACACCAAGGGTGATGTGTGGGTCCGTGGGAGCACCACTGCTCTCTGCTGTGTACCACAGGGCCTGTGCGGCTCCTGGAAATTCCCCTTTCGCCCAGGGACTGAGTCCGTGGCTGGGTGGAATTGGAGGACCTGACCTTGGAGCTGTTGCTGGGGAGGTTTAAATGTTGGTAGCCTCTAGCTGTCTGATACAACGCTCCAGCACGTTATGGGTGCTGGAGTTGAAAGCTGGTAACTCAGAATGTACTCTGTGCTTTGTAAAGCCCTTCAGCTTGAAAGGTGTTTGTATGAGGGTTAGATAGTCCTTTCTTCTGCTCCAGTACTGTGCTTTCTATTTGCAGTGTGTGTCGTTCCCCCGGAGAGTAGACATGCAAATCACGTATAAGTAAGATCTAATATTTACAGCAGCAGGATTTTTAAGCCACGCAGAAACTGGCTTAGTCTCCGGACAGACCAGTCCCAGACTGGAAGGGTGGGAGGGAAAGAAGGAGCGTGTTTTCCTTTGGTAGTGGCATATTGCAGGGCTGTAGGTGGGAGCTCTGCCACTGCCCTTGAAATTCCTCATGCTGAGTTAATTATAAATCTAGGGTGGTTAAAGCCTCCCACAGAGGAAGGCGGAGGCGGGTTGATCTGCAAATGGGCATGGCTTATAAACACACCTTGGTGGGTTGGAGGTTTTTTTTGTTTTGTTTTATTTTGTTTTTTTCCCCTTTGCTTTCCCTCTGCTCATGACAGTGTTGAGAAGGCTGGAGTTAGAGGTGGTCACCTTAGCCTCCAGATGCCAGGAATGTAGGTCAGAAAAGCCTAAATCTGTGTGCACATCCCACTGTAGAACAGGAGATGAAATAGCTGGTTTTGATCCTCTGTGTAGCAACACCAATTCACATCAGCAGAGCACTGGCCCAAGAGCTCCCAGTGGTCTTCTCAGCTCAGTATTTTGGTAGACACCGCTTTGCCTTCCAAAGGGATCATTTCACATGGAAGAGCAGCCGTGGCATCCGATCAGTAGTCTGTCTAGTCCAGCCCAGTAGCTGATGCCAGAGCCCTCAGAGGGCATGAACAAAATAGGACAGTTATCCAGTGATCCATCCTGGTCATCCAGTCCCAGTTTCTGGGAGTCAGAGGTTTAGAGACACCAACAAGGGACTGAACTTCTTCCATTCCCATTATGGAGTGGAAAGCACACAGCATCTTGCAGGATCAGGTCCTGTGAAAGCAGGGAGGTGCCCATATCAAAATCCCAGTTGCAAACTCCCCTGAAAGTAGTTGTGTCGGGATCTGGAGCCAAACTGCACAGCTCTGGAACCAGAAAGGCAAGTCTTGAACGTAGCTCTAATGCACACCACTGATGTGCTTCTGCCTAGATCAAGGGAGAGGGAATTCCACTGCCACGGACTCCACGGGTGTTTATGGTCTCTCTTTGTGCACCATGCCCAGGCCTGCAGCATCAGCTCCCTGTCTCCCTGGGTCGTAAGTCTTTCCGCCTATAGCTGGGAAGCAGAGCCCTCCAGGTTGTGTTGCCTCAGTGCTACCAATGGTGGCTGTGCCTAGAGGGGTCTAGGGCAGCACATGGTTTCCGGGTAGTATGGCCATCTGGTTTGCCCCTCTTACGCTGTGTGTTTGAGGCTTTGAGCTAGATTCTTCCCTGCATCTAAGTCGGGGGCCTCAAAGTCAAATCACCACAAGGGCTGCAAGAAGACTAGTGAAGGGTTGCATGAGGACTAGTATGTTAGTCGGAGGGCCTCACCACTGAAACCTTTTCATACAATGATATTGCAAATATCGGTTAACAACAGTCTTATTGTGGGCTGCAGGAAATAGCTTTAGGGGCAACATGCAGCCCATGGGCCACATGCTTGAGAGCCGTGATCTAAGTGATGCATGGTACAGAGGAGCAGAGCTGCCACTGGGCAAAGATCCTGATGGATCCTATGACCATGAAGGAGCTGCACATCCTCCTCCTTGGCTGGTATGAGGATGGTCAGCTCTGTCAGATTTACACCAGCAGAGGCTCCCTGTGCAAGGGGAGATCTCCACCAGCTGTTTGCAACCAGACTCCAGCTCCCTTGCATTACCTGTGGAGCACAAAGGGGCTGGATTGCAACTTTAACCTGTTGTTCGATACTGGACTAGACCACACATCTGCAACCTCTAGCTCCAGAGGCACATGCAACTCTTTGGCTTCCCCATTAAGGGTCTGGGCCCACTCCCACCACTGGAGGACCCTGTGAGTGGCCTGATCCTGCCTCCCCCACACCAGGGGACCCCACAGCAGGCACCCTGGCCCAGCTCCCCCCGTCAGGAGGCTATATCCATTGTGGCTCCCAAAGCACTTTATTATTGAAGAAATTTTTTAAAATGGCTCCTGGACTAGACCAATTGTTACCAACTTTGCCCACCAACTCGGGGTATGCTCATTTATTAGGGTTGCTTTCTCTATGGGGAAGATGGTAATTCTATTAGTGTGCTGCTTGTGTGACGTTTTTCTATATAGGTGCTTCTGAGCGGAGCGGGTCTATCAGCACTCTTAGCTGACCCCTTATGTGTCCCTGAACTCAGTAGGCTGGGTCACACAGCACTTCTCTGCTGCTTCCCTTATGTGCCCCTGTACCGCACCAAACTAGGCTTGATTATGGATCTTGAGCAGGCTGGGTCACACAGCACTTCTCAGCTGCTACCCTTATATGCCCCTGGACTCAATCAGGCTGGGTCAAAACAGCACTTGTCAGCTGTCACCCTTACATGTCCCTGGAGTCAAATCAGGCTACTAGCCCCATCAATGAGCAAACCTTACAGGGTTGTGGGCATTACAGGGATCTTTGGCTAGGTAATAGAAGCTTTGCTGCAAAGCGATATAAAGAAACCAAGACCACAAAGGAGAGGGAATGATGTCTTAGAAGAGTCTGGAAACTGGCTTGATACCAAAAGGCATTTTATTGCTAGGTATCTAAAACTTGTACTACTAATAGTAATTACAAAGGAGAGAAGAATATCCCCAAAATACCCCGTTACAGCATTGATAAACATACAAGGAAAGAAAAACACCCAGCTACAATATTACCTAGATTCGACTGTATCAGGCCTAGAGAGAGTCATAATTAACAAAAAGGCAGAGAGGTTGGGAGAGAGAGAAGTTTGGGGGGGGGGGGGTGTCTCACCACTCTGTGCAGCAGAAAGGTTTCCAGGTTGTGCAGATCAGGGTCAGAGGCTGGATGGAAACAAAGCTCCCATAGCAATCAGCAAGGAAGAAAAGCCAAATCCCAATGGAAATGATACAGCTTTAGATCCAAGCATCAGGAGTCAGGACTCAATCCAGACTCACACAGGATTTAGACAGGATCCAATCCGGACTCACACGGGACACACACTACTGTGTCAGGACTTGCACAAGACACTCACTACTGTACCATTGGATGTGGGTAAAGGTTTTTTATAAGGACTTGTTTACATGGCCAATACACATTCCTGGCTGGGTGTAATGGTTCAGAGAAGCTCACAATACAGTCAGGCAGACTCAGTATTTTGGGTATCAATTATCATGTCTGTGACTAGAATGGTCTGATAATTGCTGAGTTTGTTCGTTTTGGTGTGAGATTCCCCATCAGGCAATGCTTCCCTGCTTCTTCAATCCCAGGGTTCAGTGCAGTTCTCGCTTTGGAGCCTGGCTCTCCATAGTCAATGCAAATGAAGCCCTATTTACTATGCTAATAGCTTTTGGATATGGGTAGATGAGGATGTCTCCCATTTCCTACTGTTTTTGGTTTTCAGTTCAAGCAGAGGTTGGGGGATGTATCAGCGGGGGGAAGGCACAGGCTGGATACTATGCTCTGATTCCTCAAGAACACAGAGCTAACACGTAACACAATGTTTATTCCCTTTACGTAGGTCTGACTTGCACCAGTACCATTTCACAGTGACTCTCAGACCCTGGGGATTCAGTACTGCTTTTTCTCTAAAACTTCTAAAGGGCCATACCAAAGGAAGCACCAAGAAGTATTGCTGTTTTACAGGTGGGGAAACTGAGGCACAGACAGGTTAAAGGACTTGCCTAAGGTCACACTGGCAGAGCTCAGAAGGGAACTCCAGTTTCTTAACTGACTTCCCTTTGGTCCACCCTGCTCCTCTCTCCAGTTCCTGTAACTTCATCTGGCTTTAAAACTATAGTTTTGACTGGATTTGGTCTGCCCCTTGCTGGTGGATTGTTTGTTCCAGCCCTCCCGCTCCTTTGTGGTATCTTCACCTCGGCTTCACTCCACACCTTCCCCTGTAGCTCTTAACTTCTCTGCCCTGTCCCCTTCTGTGCTGAGTCCTGGAACAGGAAGGGTTGTGAGGCACCTTGCTAGCACTTGCCTACGGGGAGTCAGCTCCCAGCTCCTCCAACCACTGTCCGTGCTCCTCCCTAGGTGTATACAGGCCCCACTGTCACTCCAGCCCCAAGCATCTCCCTGGAGCATCCTGCCCCTGGTCCACCAGCCACTCACAGTATTCACACAGATTTCCTGCTTCCAAAAAAGCAGAGCACCCCAGCTTCTCAGCTCCACCTCATATCACAGCCCTACTTACTGCACAGCACTTAGAGACATTGATAGTGAAATTCAAGTAGAAGTGTGTTTAACAAAGGCAAGAGTATCATGCAATAGCAAGTTGAAGTGTTGGAAACAAGCAGCTGTGTGTGAAATAAAATCACTACACATATTCTGGAGGTTAGACAGAATTAACCAGGTACTCACGTCCATGGCAGTATTGCTCTCTGAAAAGCCCGGCAGCTCTTTACAGCCAGGGTGTCCATGACCCTTCTTTCATGAAAGCAGCATATTGTCAGCTGACCTCTGAGATGAAGGATTCAGCATGTCGCTTTCCTCTCCAAGATAGCAGATCACTCTTCTGTTTGTATTCCTAGATAGGACACTGCTCTGCTCCTTGTTTCTTCGACAAACTTCCTCTCGTAGATTTTTGAAATCTCTCCATTCATGCCTGGTTCAGTAAGCCTGCAATACACAAAGAGCCAGAGTGAGAGGTAGGTGTCAGTTATCTTTGCCTGATAAAACATCTCCAAGTATGCCTTAGGCCCCATCTACTCTAGAAAACTAGATCAGCAGAGCACACTGCTCAGGGATGTGGATTTTTCACACCTCTGAGTGGTAAAGTTGATCTGAGGCCCCGTGTAGACAGCGCTAGGTCAAGAGAAGAGTCTTCAGTCAACCTCACCACCATCTCTCGGGGAGATGGGTTAGCTACACTGATGAGAGTACCCCTCGCATTGGCATATGTCGTGTCTGTACTGGAGTGCACCAGCATCTGAAGTGTAGGCAAGCTTTTAACTCAGACTGTAAGAACATAATTTGCAGCAGAGGTGCAGAATGCTAAGTATTACCTATACATACATGTCGTGTCAATGATTATTCTGAGTAATGGGCCATCCTTTGAACTGTTATGCAGCTGTGTGATCCAGGGGTTCCTTGTTGGCAAGTCCCAAAGGGGCAGCCGTGTCCGTCTAGTTCAGCAGAACAAACAAGGAGTCCTGTGGCTCTTTTCAAGACTAACAAATTTATTTATTGTGTGAGCTTTCATGGGAGAAAAATCCCACTTCCTCAGATGCTTGAAGATGGGGAATTTACAGAATGGGAATAAAATAAATGTAGGAGAGTGTAATTCATAGGATCAGGTTTGACTGTGACAGCAAAGCAAAGCAGTTAAGATTCAAACACTGGGGAACAGCATAGAGAGGAAGATGAGGTCAAATCATCTGCTGTAATGAGAAAAAATCTGTAGACTCTATTTAGTCGTAAGGCAACAGTGTCAAATCTACGTATTAATTCCAGTTTTGCAGTTTCTCTTTGAAGCTCTGATTTGTTATGCATTTGTCTGAGCACAGCTGTTAACAAATTATCAATGGAGTGAGCAGGGGGATTGAAGGTTTTGAATGTTGCATTTTCTAACGTCAGACATGTACTCAATGTGATCTCTACCAGGTGGTACCAGGGGTCCCTGAGTCACACCCTCCCCCACTCTCCTTGAGCGTCCCCTCTTGCTTCACTTTTCTTTCCTTTTAGCTGACTTTCACCTTCCTAACTAAACCTACACACTCCCCATCCCAGCAAAAAATGGTGGTATTAAAATGCCATTTGCTTCTGTGACATTGTTCACTCTGCTGTGTGTTTTACCCCTTCCCTCATCATGCATCTGGTCTGTTTAGATCAGTGGTTTTCAAACCATGGGTCAGGACCCAGCACTGGGTAGCAGACACTCAGGCACTGGGTCGTGGTGCCCTCTGCTGCCACTGCCAAAAGACTGGAATGCATTGCTCAAAGATGTAATTATTGGGTCACGGGCATAAATGATTTTTTTGTCAACTGGGTCCCACGAAAAAGAGTTTGAAAACCACTGGTTTAGATCATAAGCTCTTTTGGCCTGGGACTTCCACTGCTCTGTGTTTGTGTAGCACCTAGTACAATGTGGCTGTGTTCTTAGCTGCTCCTTGGGTCCTGCCATATTAAACATAATGAATAGTCATGGTGATCTTGTTTGCTGTAGTATTGCCAAATGACCAGCCAAGAATGGTGTCCCAAATGCAGAGTAACTGACTGGCATGCAGAAATTCTGACACGTCCCCCATCCTCCGTTCCAGGGTGGGTCACAAAATGGGCTTAAAGAGTAATGAACTTCTTTAAAAGAAGATCAAGACCTCACCCTCTTTGCCAATAGAAGCAGGAGGAGCTGGAAAGTCTCTGGAAGGAGAAAAGGACTAACTAGGGAAATTATAATGTCCAGTGATAGACAGGAGGTCAAACAGAAAGATGATCTGATGTTCCCTTCTGACCTTGTGCTGTAGGTGCTCCTCTAGACATTCACAAGGCCACTTCAGCATCTCCTTGACTGTGTTTACAACTGGCAAACTTAGTTTGGACTTGCTAGTCTGAACTGAGAAGTTCAAGGTTAGTTTGAGCTAACTTCAGGTTAGTTCAAACTAACTGTGAACTTTTTAGTTTGAACTAACTGCACGTTCTAGTTTGAGCTAACATTGAGTTCGAACTAGAAGATGTGGTTAGTTCGAACTAAGTCTGAGTCTTGCCCACACCTGCTTCAAGCTAAAGTTCGAACTAAGTGCGTAAGTCCAGACTAACCCCCAGTACTTACAAATTCAAACTAAGCTTTTCTTATCCAAACTAAGAAATTTCTTAGTTTGGACTAGAGAAAGTCTAGTGTTGCCGTGAGTTAAATTAGCCCAGACTAAGCCTCCTTAGTCTGGACTAATCTGCCAGTGTAGACACAGCCCTTCAGATCCATCCTTAAAATTTCCTTTTCTTGCAGACATCACAGCAACCTGACAACTTGCTATATGGCAACTATTGCCAATCACTCTGACAGATATTGTCTCAACATTTCCTTGCCATCTCCCCCATTGTCTGTAGTTGTCTCTTGTCTTCTTCTTAGAATAGAAGCTTGTCTCAGCAGGAACTTTTCTTTGTTGTTCTGCAGTTATACAGCACCAAACACAGTGGGCCCCTGGTCCATGACTTGAGCTCCCAGCCACAATAATATCACTAGTTAAGTATCTATAAATGTAGCCTCTTAAGAAATTAAACCCTGGAGGAGTCATTCTGGAAGCATCTGCAAAGTCTGTCTTGCATTTTTATTAGGGACTGTGGGCCTGGATTGCAAAGGGCTTGATTCTGTCAGTCCCAAGAGTATTGTGTAGCATTTTACTCCACAACTAATCCCCTGGTGTCCTACAGCAAGGTGTTAATCAACATAAGATGTAGGGCCGGATAATCCCCTTGATCCAGGGCAGATCACCATCTGATAGCAGGAAGAGGTTTACACAAAGATCAAGGGCAGCATGTGTTCCTTGTGTGATCAGAGAGGATTTCCAAAAGCTCTCCCCATTGGTTTAGCTGTGATCTCATTGATTTCAGTGGGAGCAGAGCCAGGCTGATACCGAGCACTGTTGCAAACCAGGCCCTATACTTCTAAGGCTAGCTAGTCCTTTTCTAAGCATCTGCTGTCATCATCTACCCTATTTTATCTTCGGGGCAGCAGGAACAGGTTTCTCGTGTTCAAACACAGTGTCTAGCACATTGGGCCTTTACCTTTGTAGACACTGGTGCTTGCACCCCACAAATCATGTTGCACTTCGTGGGACAGAAGCGAAGCTGAGCAGTTCTAGTATCCCTGCTCATTGGCTATTTGCACATGTGATTACCCAGTACATACTCTTCACTGCACTAATTGTACAGAATAGTGTATAATTATTTTTACCCCTTTGTTACTGGAAAGTGTGGCTGCCTTTAAGAGGTGCTGATCTGCTCCAACGGGCTGCCACGGGGAAGTGTGTGCTCAAGGTCTCTGAAAATCAAACCGTTGCTGCCAAGAAATAGTACTTCCTCTACCCTGCTCCATGTATCTCTGACCCTTTCGGCCAAGATAAACCCTTTAATCTTCTGGCCTATCTGACTGACCACTGCTCTGCAGTAGCACAGTAGAATCACCTATCTTATTGTATGATCAATGGCTATTTTTTGCTCATTTAAATGCCTTTTTCTCCACCTTTCCTCACATTGAGTATATCTAAGATTGTTTCAATACTAGTTTGGCATTTGCTAGCCAGCAACCGCCTTTGTCTACACTAGGGACAATTGAGGCCCTACAAGAATGCAGTGTAGACGTTCGGGGTCAGGCCGAACCTGGGCTTTAGAAACCATCCCCTTCATGTGCAAGGAGTCTTATTTTTTTTTCCTAAACATAGGTAGGAGAGAACTGAATGGACCTTGTAACTCCATTTGTTAGGGCAGTTTCCTTCCTTAGCCAGTTGTCGCTTGAGAGAAGTTGTTTCAATACGTGATGAGGAGATTTGAGGGTGTCTCAGATTAGGATAGAACACCCACCTCCAATGTTCCCCTGAATTTTTCATAGTCTGTGTGCGCAAAAAAATTCTTTTGTGCAGTTTTTCAGAACCAGTATCCAAATTTGTGCACACTCCGGTGAGTATGTTCACACTTGTGAACAGAATGAAGCATATCATGCAAATAATATCTAAATTTTATTTTGATATGGTGATGGAAATGATTTTATAAGTTACAAAACCTCATTTGAAACATGCTATTTGAAACTGCCTTCGTAAAGTAGCACAAAAATATTAGCACTGTTGAATTTTTTTGTGCGGGCTTTATTTTGTTGTGTGCATGGGCTTCACAACCTGTATGCGTGTGCACACGCACACAGCTTAGAGAGAACATAGCCCACCTCCAGTTTATTTCAGACCACTTGAAGCACTGGACGTGATGGCTCTGAAAGGCGAACAGGAATATTTTGTTTTAAAACAAACGCAGCCAGGCTAGATCTAGCCAGACTCTCAGTCACAGTCTTTGGCAACGTTTCAGTCCCACACCTACCCCTTCTCCCATTTTCTCTTTCTCCGGGACCACTCCCTTTACTGTTCTGCCCGCACACTGGTGACCTATGAGGACGTTCGTATGTCTCTGGCTATGGGACAAGGCAAATCTTTCCACACTGGTGATCATTTGCCTTGTGTTCTTTGGTTTCACTTTCTCGTTTCACACAGGAAATAAAGTGCAACTACTGGAAACGTTTAGATGAAAATGCCAAGGACTGAGGTATAGCAAGCTCTCAGTGAATCTCACCATGGCCTTCTGATAGCCCGAAGGATCACGTAAATCGGTGAGAGTGTCAGCTTTCGATTTAAAAGATAGTTTTCTAGGCCCTGTGGGTGTGGGAGAAAGTCAGAAAACATGGACCTTAAAAGTGCTGTCACCAGCAAGACGTTACAAACACCACAAAGCCAGTCTTGTGACTTGGTAACTTGCTACCTCATGAATGACTTTTGATTGCTTGGGGTTGGAGATCCTGGAGGTGAGGCACAAGAAACTCCATTTCCCACAGGCTGCAGCCTCCTGCTTTCTGAGGCCTTGCCATGGTGGACGGAAATGATGCCACTTTCTCCACTGGTTTCACCCCACTTCCTGACAGGTTGGCAATGGAGAGAACAGAGGAGGCGTTTGATGCACTCTGTGCCCGAGCCTATGCTTACCTTGCTTTTTGGTGGCAGTCAACGGCAAATACGCAAGGCACGTAAAATACCTTGTGTATCTGCCGAAGGCTTACTAAGCCTCCGCTACATGCTAGAGTAAGCTGGCCGTGAATGCCTTGCAGTGGGCTTACAGCAACTACACTTCCAGGGCTGGAGTTGCTATAGTGACTTCTGGAGTGATTCAGGGGGTTTATACTCACCTCTGAATTGCACCCAGAAGATCGCACTGATGGCAGCAATTTTACCACCATCAATGCAGACACACCCTGCGTCAACAGATAACATTTAGTGCCAAGCATCTGAATGGGGGATGCAGGTGGCTGCCATTGCTGGTCCTTCCCCTTCCGGGCCCCCACGTTTCAGGGGGAGCCACTATACAATCTCCTTTTTCTCTGCCCGGGGATGCTCAAGAGGGGAATAATGGTGGTTTGGTTCTTTCCACCTGCAGTTGCTCTTCTACCCTCACTTCCAGGTAGGGATCTATGGCTGGGCTTTGTCTTGGATTAAAGCAAAACCAGGGGCAAATTGTTGCCCCCACGTAATGCCACAAACTTGAGTGGAGTTGCTTTGGATATACTGTTGTAAATAAGATGAGAATCAGGCTGGTGGACAGCTTTCAATGTAGAACCAGCCCCTGGGGCTCATTTCTAACCTCAGCCATGTAGCTTCAGTGGGGCTGCTCCTTAATTACCAGGGCACCCAGTTGAGATCAGAATTGGGCCCATACCCTCGTAAGGATGGATAGGTGCTGGCAGTTGGCTTTCCACTCTTTCAGGATGTTGAGACCAAGGCCCAGTGCCCCAGCATCATTATAGCTGCAATGAAGCAGGGCTTTGATTTTTAGAGCTTATGTAACCATGGACCTTGTAGATTTAAACCATCACAATTTCTACCTGTTTGTTTGAATGATTTGAAGTAAGCACAAAGTTAAATTTCTGCATAAGATGGTCTTATCTCCAGAGCACAGCTCTAGTGCAAATAGACACAGGTCCTCTTGAAGCCAGAGTTTCCCCAGTTCACAACAGAAAAGGATATGTCCCAAGGTTTGTGCGGAGGTTGCATCCTTCCAATTGTTAACACGGAGGAGGATCTCCGTGCCATGACACAAGCTATCCGCATGCCTCATCTGACATACTTTGGCTGTAGATGGGCTTTGCAGCAATGTCTGTCTCTTTAGCAATCACTCTTGCAGGGCTGTCATGAAGTTCCCCTCTCCTTTCATTCAGAAGACTTTTGTAATTCAAGGCCCATATGACATATGCCACAAGGCAGAAAGGTTTCCAGAGAGGTAGCCGTGTTAGCCCATGTACAGCAAAAACAGTGAGTGTCCTGTAGCACCTTAAAGATTAACAGATTTCTTTGGGCATAGGCTTTTGTGGGCTCCAACCCACTTTGTCAAATGCAACAGTGAGAAGACTATTCTTGATGCAAAGTCAAACAAGTTTACACCTGAAGATTTTGGTAGGTGGTTTTCAGGACTCAATCTTCTGATGTCACTGGTTGTCTTTTTATGGAGGCAATTTAAGGCTGGCCTGATGCCGGAAGACAATGAGAGGTCAACTGGATTACTTGACCTTTCTTAGGTTTGCGTAGCATAAGCAAGCAGTTCTAAAACTGTCTGCAGGAGTCCTGGCTTCAGGGTTTAGAAAGGAGTCTAGCCTCTTGGGGTGGATAAGGTGTTTTTTGATGCTGTAAGGGCTTGAGCTGAAGCTCACAAAAGTTGCTGAGAACCTCTCCATTGACTTTTGTGGGTGTTGGAATGGGCCTGCTCTGGAAATGTTGGTGAACAGCCCAGAAAACTCCACAATTAAGTTGGCAAATATGATACTGTTTTTTCAGAAAATGTCCCACCAGTCCTGATAACCAAAAGCCAGAGTCTTCCAGCCCTTGCGTGAGGAAGGGCTCTATCATTTATAATTTGGATGACACGAGTGTCCCACTGTGCTAAATGCTGTACATATATCTTTGTCTGGCCCTGAAGAGCTCACAATTTAAACAGAAAAGACACGAAGGGTGGGAAAAGAAACTCAGTCACAAAGAGGTGAAGGGACTTGCTCAAGTTCGTACGGATCGGAGCACTCAATCATAGACTCGAGGGTCAGAAGGGACCAATATGATCGCCTAGTCTGACCTCCTGCACAATGCAGGCCACAAACCCTTGCCCACCCGCTCCTGTAATAAACCTCTAACCTAGGACTGAATTATAAAAATCCTCAAGCCTGAGTTGAAGATGTTAAGATACAGAGAATCCAGCAGCAATTGAGTTCTGCCCCATGCTACAGAGAAAGATGAACCTCCCCACCCCCAAGCCTTTGCCAATCGGCCCTGGGGGGCAGGGGGAGGAGGATTCCTACCTGACCCCAATGTGGCAATCAGTTAAATCCTGAGAATGTGAACAAGACTCATAAAGAATCTCGGTAATAGCTCAGAATCCACCCCATCAAACATCTTATTGGCGTATCTACCACCAAGAGCCAAAGATCAGTCAGTTGTCAAATCAGGTTGTCCATCATACCATCCCCTCCATGAATTTGTCAAGCTCAGTTTTGAAACCAGTTAGATTTTTTTTTCCCCACTGCTCCCTGGGAAAGCTGTTCCACTACTTCACTCCTCTGCCGGATAGATACCTACATCTAATTTCAAGTCTACATCCATTATTTCTTGTATCTGCATTGGGGCTGATCTTAAATAATTCCTCTCTCTCTCCCTGGTATTTGTCCCTCTGACGTATTTATGCAGAGACATCATGTCTCCCCTCAGGCACCTTTTGGTTAGGCTAAAAAAGCCAAGCTCTTTGTCTCCTCTCATAAGGCAGGTTTTCCATTCCTGGGATCATCCTGGGATGAGTGCACGTCTCTTGATTCCTAGCCAATGCTATGTTGCCTGGACCATGCAGTTGTAGAATTAGGTCCTCAGTATGACCTAGGCATGTTCTCTGTGGGGTTCATACAGTGTCGGCTCCAGAAATATGGTTGTGCCATTTTTATTCAGTGGATATAACTGATGTCAGTGTCATAGTCAGATTGTGGTTATGTCGTGGGATGTCTTCATTTTTCTACTAACTCCTGGGGTGACAATTCTCACTAGCAGAACCCCAGCTAGGGAGCTCCTTCCTAAAGAGAATTAGCCGGAGATTTTACCTAACGTTTGTCAGAACAGAGCGTGAGACCTGGTAAGAGCTTAGCTGTTCAGTGGAGTCTCTTTGGGATGAATAACAAGGACCTTCCTACGGGGCGTTGCTGGCACCTGGCATAGGGGCATGTGCCCCGAGTTCCAGTGCCAGTGCCCCAAATGGCTGGCATGCCCTCTGCCTCTCCCAGCCCCGTCCTCATCTAGGTAACTGGGGCCAAGCCGGCCCAGCCGTGGCAGCTCCTGCCTCTCCCAGCCGGGTATCTGGGGCCAGGTAGGCAGCAGTGGCATCTGCCTCTCCTGGCTGGGGATTGGGGACAGCAGGAGCCCAGGGCCCCGACTCTGGACTGGGCCCCAGGTCTTTGCCCAGGGCAATGACGGTCCTACCTTCCTATCAATTAATTGTTTGTCAAGTGCTTAGAATGCACAAGTGGTGTGAATTAGAGGGGAAATAGAAATGAGTGGCAACCAGGGCAGCAGTGACCATGAGATGGTCAAGCCATAAAGCACAAAGGAGAATAGCAGGGTACGGATGCTGAACTTCAGAAAAGCAGACTGACTACCTCTGGGCGCTAATGGGCACGTTTTCCTGGCGGGCTAGTATGAGTGAGGGTACAGACAGACCTAGGCAATTGGGGGCCCTCGTCCAAGGCCCATTGCAGGGCCCCGTATAGTCCCCTCCAAACCCCCCTCTGTTGCCTCAGCTCCACACTGCCAGCTCCCCCCCCCCCCACTGGCCACAACCTGCCTTCTGTGCGCCTCTTCCATGGCCTGGGGTCCCCACCACTGGCCCCCAGCCCCCTTCCATGCCCCCCTGCAGCCATGGCACTTCATCCCACCCCCCATGGCTCTGGCTCCCCGGGGCCAGCCTCCTCCACCCACAAGATGCCCCAAACCACAACCTCTTCTCCCTGTGGCCATTTCCCTCCACGGCCCTGGAGCCCTGGCAGGGGCCCCAAAAAATGGCCCCGATGCCCTGCCAGAGGCACCAGCCCCCCACTGCCAAAGGCAAGGGGTGGGCAGGAGCATGGACCTGGGGTCTCTGGGCTGGCCCATCCTGCCGCTGGGGGCAGAGCAGCTGGCCCAGAGCTGGGGCAGGAGTCCTGCACTTGGGACAGTGTACTCTGCCCCACACCCTCACCCCAGCACTAGGGCTCCTGCAGCCCGACTGGCCCCGGGTTGCACCTCCCCACAGAGCCCTGACCCTGCTGCCAGCCCTCGCCCTGGCCCTGGCCCCCTGCCATGTGTTCTGCAGGGTGGGAGACCAACACCACTTTTGGGGTCAGCATAGGGGCCCCTTTCTGCTCAGGGGCCCTAGGCAGCTGCCTGCTTCACACACCCCAAAAGCCGCCTCTGAGCAGGAAAGGAGTTTGAAAGAGATGGCTGGTTGTATTTAAAGAAACCTTACTGAGGGCACAGGAATAAACCATCCTGATGTGCAGAAAAAATAGCTAATGTGGCAGGCAACAAGCTTGGCTTAACAGAGAAGATTTTGGTGACCTTAAGCACTAAAAGGAAGCTTACAATGAGTGGAAGCTTGGCCAGATGACTGGGACAGGGAGTATCAAAACTGTTGCTCAGTCACGTAGGGGTGAAATCAGGAAAGCCAAAGCACAACTGGAGTTGCAACTGGCAAGGGACATGAAGGGTTTCTGCAGGTGTATTGGCAACAAGAAGGTGGGCAGGGAAAAGGTGGGTCCCTTAATAAATGGGGGAGGAAACATTAACAGATGATGTGGAAAAAGCTGAAGTATTCAGTGCTGCTTCCCCCCCACCTTTCTCTGCCTTCACAGACAAGGTCAGCTCCTAAGCTATTGCACTGGGCAGCACAAAATGGGGAAAAGGAGAGCAGCCCTCAGTAGTGAAAAATGGGTTAAGTCCCTGCGGTCAAATGCAATGCATTCAAGGGCCCTGAGGAAGTTGGCTGATGTGACTGCAGAGCCATTATCTTTGAAAACTCATAGAGACTGGAGGAGGACCCAGGAAATTAAAAGAAGTAAATGTAGTGCATGTGTTCAAAAAGGGAAGATGGAGAATCCAGGGAGCTACAGACCATTCTGCCTCTTCGTAGTCCCAAGAGCAGGTTCTTTGAGGCAGCTGGAAGAGAGGAAGGTGATCAAAAACAGTGAGTATGGATTCACAAAAAGCAAGTCCTGCCTGACCAACCTGATTGTCTTCTATGATAAGATGACTGATTTTGTGGATGTGGGGGAAGCAGTGGACGTGATGTACGTTGACTTTAGCAAACCTTTTGATGTCGCCTCCCACAGTGTGCTCATCACCAAGTTACAGAAGTATGAGTTGAATGAATGGACTATAAGACGGACAGAAGGCTGGCTAGATCATCAGGCTCACCAGATAGTGATTCCTGGTTCGATGGCTAGTTGGCAGCCAGTATCAAACGGCATGTCCCAGTCGTCAGTGCTGAGGCCAATTTTGTTCTTAGTCTTCATTAATGATCCAGAGGATGGGATAGATTGCACCCTCAGCAAACTTGCAGATGGCACTAAGCTGTGTGGAGTGGGAGATACCCTGCGGGGTAGGGACAGGATAGAGAATGACCTAGACAAATTGGAGGATTGGGCCAAAAGAAAGCAGGGGTGAGTGGCTCCGAGCACTGGTAGGATCATTGCCAATAGACTAAAGGAAGTGACTATTCCCCTCTTTTCCACACTGGTAAGGTCACATCTGGTCCAGTTTTTGGGGCCCCACTATAAAAAGGATGTGACAGTTTGGAGAGACTCCAGCGGAGGGCAACCAAAATGATTAAAGGGCTGGAGCACAAGCCCTATGAGGAAAGACTGAAAGCATTAGGCTTATTTAGTCTGCAGAAGAGAAGATTGAGGGGGGATTTGATAGCAACCTTCAACTACTTGAAGGGATGCTCCAAGGAAGATGGAGCTCGACTGTTCTCGGTGGTAACAGAGGACAGAACGAGGAGCAATGGTCTCAAGTTGCAGTTAGGGAGGTTGAGGCTGGATATTAGAAAAAACTTTTTTACTTGGCGAGTGGTGAAGCCTTGGAATGAGCTGCCGAGGGAGGTGGTGGAGTCTCCATCTTTGGAGGTGTTTAAGGCCCGGCTGGACAAAACCCTGACTGGGATGGTTTAAGTGGGAGTGGTCCTGCCTCTGGCAGGGGGTTGCACTAGATGACCTATGAGGTCCCTTCCAACCCTAGGATTTGATAGCAGCCTGAAGGAAGGGTCTGAGGAGGACAGAACTAGCTGTTCTCAGAGGGAACAGATGACAGAACTAGGAGCAATAGTCTCAAGGTACTAGGGGGCAAGTCTAAGTTGGATGTTAAAAAAAAAAAAAAACTTCCCCCCAGGAGGGTGATGAGGCACTGGAATGGGTTACCTGGGCAGGAGGTGGAATCTCCATCCTTAGAGGTTTTTAAAGTGTAGTTTGACTAAGCCCTGGCTGGGTGATTTAGTCAGGGTTGGTCCTGCTTTGTGTAGGGGGTTGACTAGACACCTCCCTGAGGTCCTCGCCAACCCTAATCTTCTGATCTGTAAGTGGTAGGTCCTGTCTGAGCCTTACATTTATATGGGGACTGCCATCCAGACAGATCCCAAAGCAGCACAACAAATCTCCCAGCCTGAACAGAAAGACTAGCTAATGTGTTTAAAAATAACGGGGTGGACTTGTGGCTTAGGCTAGCCATCTGAATCGAAAACCATCCAAGCTCAAATGGCTAGTCTGAGCAACCATTCACACTGCCATTACCAGATGCATCTGGCAAAGTAAGCTGCAGATCACAAAGGCTTATGCCCAAAGAAATTAGTTAGTCTGTAAGGTGCCACAGGACTCTCATTGTTTTTGCTGTACGCAGACCAACGCAGCTACCCCTCTGGAACATGTCACGACTGCGGTCACTGTGTTCACATGACTATATTATAACATGCAAGCTTGAGCAAAACTGGAGAGAGTAGCCAAACTTTTACTAGTTAACAGTTTGGCTCTTCCACTGGGGACACCTCTGAGTGGAAAATGGCAGCTGCTGAACAGCACACTACAATGCTAAACAGTTAAGGAC
The DNA here is from genome assembly GCA_007922195.1 of Podocnemis expansa. Classification (NCBI taxonomy): domain Eukaryota; kingdom Metazoa; phylum Chordata; order Testudines; family Podocnemididae; genus Podocnemis; species Podocnemis expansa. The sequence continues at coordinate 5,712,110 of ML682065.1, forward strand.
AGGAAAAAAGCCAAAGCAGAATTGATAGATATTGCAGAGGGACCGAATATAAATATTGAAGCCGGCATTTAGCAAAGAGAATGAAGTTAATACCCCTATTTTTACTGAACATAAGGAAGCTCTTTGATAAAGTTACACAGAGGGGCCGGGACCTTTTGTTTTGTTTCCACATCCCCCTGGGAGGCTGGTTTGAGTATCTCTTCTTCCAAGGGGACAAGCCCTACCCCCTCAATAAGCAACACCTTCAATAAGAACTTTAGGACCTAAGCTGTTGGGTTCAGTTTGATTTTTTAAGTGGCTGCTGTTGGGTAAGCTAAGTCTTAACTTGCACTTTTCATCAGTAAACCTCAAAGCTCTTCACAGAGGAGGTCAGATTTCTTATCCCATTTTATAAATGGGGAAATTGAGGCACAACGTGTGTGGGAGGGAGGGTGATTTGCCCAAGGCTACTGAACAAGTCAGTTGCACAGCCAGGAATCACATGCCTAAGTTTTGTAACTCCCAATCCAGTGCTCTTTCTGCTAGGCTGCACTGCTTCCACCAAGATCAGTTAAAAAATGGAGGCACTCTTGAGCTTCACAGTCAGTCACCCAGCCCACATCTTTAAGTCAAGGGATGCACAGCAGGGTGATGAGAGGGCAGGCAGAAAAACAGAGCACATGCTCCTTGAAATATACACTTGACCTGAGAGTAGATTTCTTTAAGTTTCACATGTTTTCTTATATGAAGGTGACACTTGTTCCATTTGCATGCAAAAGCCGCTGGGGAAGAGCATGGGAAGCTTCCCTTTAAACAGCAAAACAAAAAAACTAGCACTTGTGGTTGAGAAGATGGCCCTCTGTATGTGAATGCAGCATAAACTGATGCAATGCTTAATGCTGGGGGAATAATGCACCACTGCACACACGCAGAATTCATGTCCCCCTGCAATTTTTTTTTCTGCTGCGGACAATAGATGCTTCAAGGGAGGGGCTGCAATAACACATTTTGCCCATCGTAGGTTTCTGTGGCACCGGAAGGGCTGAAGCAAATAGCCATGCAGAGGAAGGGGGCAGTGACTGTTCTTCACAGCATGCTGCCCATGGGGCCATGTGAGAAAACTTGGGATATGTGGGGGACGGACAGAGGGGAAGCTCCAAAGACTGGGTTTCAGAAGGGCTGTTTGGGGAACACAGGAGGCAGAATTCCCCTGGGGAGCCACTCTAGGAGTAAGAGGAGCCAAGTTCAATCCTAGCTGCCACTAGCACATTCAGCATTGACAATCGCGTCTTGCACAGGCGACAATGAAGTCCTAGGAAATCAAGTAACCAGCTCACATGGGTACAAAATACTATGGAAGGATGATGGAAGCTGGATCCAAACTGAGGTGAAAGGTTGGGTTATGGAGTGTTTTTAGAGAGACCATGCCAGACTAAAAGGCTAATTACCCAGTTCCAGTACGGCATTTCGTAGGGTGGAGGGTTATGTGTTGCATATATACATGTGGCACCTTGAATCCCAAAGGATTACGCTTTACAACTAGTCACAAGAGTTGGTTATGTTGCTACAGTGCTGCCACCTCAGACGTAGGAAGGGTTGAATGCTAGCCGGCAGTGTAGAATAGGAAGGTAAAAAACAATTTACCCAACTGAAGGCGAAGCTTAGATGGGCAGAATGTGCCCAGGAGAGGATCTGGGGCTAACGTCCCATCTGGTGAAAAGCTCCATGGACATTATTTCCATAAGTGCCAAAGGTTTCTCTTGTCTCCTGTTTATATCAACAGTCAAGGGGGGCATCACAGTCTTGTGGCTAAACATGAGACATCAGGACTGCCACTTGCTCTCTGTCATATAGAGTCACAGGTAGCTCTGTGCCTCAGTTTCCTACCTATAAGATGAAAGTATAAATAATACTGCCGTGCACTGGGGTGTTGTGAAGATCTTTTCATCCATGAAGATTTCTCTGAACTCCTCATATGTAAAGCTCACAAAAGGGTGAAATGCTAGTCAGTGAATTCAAATTCACTGTGCCTGTGTACACTTTAATGCCAATTGACAGCGACATTAAACAGTTCCTTGTTTTAATATGAATTGGAAGACACTGCCTGGCTGTTTTGTACAGCACTTTCCCGTCAATAAGCCTTTGACATGAGCAGGTAGCTGCTGTTTATAGAATCCCTCCCTCTTGCCTGCATTGCCTAGTGAAAGCCAAAGACCAAACAGGCATGATGTTTTGTGTTTGTTTTTTTGTTTAATTTTTGCTAAATACATCTGGGCTGCATGACTGGGGACTTTCAAAATGCCTTGTTCCAAATGGCCTTTGCTCTGTTTACCTTGAGGTTCACTTCTGAAAATGGACGTTGACACAACAGTCTAGTGGGAAAAGCATCCTTGCTGGGTGGGTAGATCTGACTGTCAGCTCTGTGTATTAGAAAAAAATATTGGGTTTTCCATCTTGCATTCCTTGAATAGCCAGAGCTCCTGCTGGCTTCAGAGGGAGCTTCAGGTGTGGGGAGTGAAGAACCAATGCTCCTGGAAGCTACTGGGTGTGCTGGCTGTACAAGGAAAGCCATCTAATCCTTGTTGAGGGACAGCAGGTGACTGGAGCCGAAGACAGAGTTGAGCCTATGTGCTGGCAGGCCAAAAGTACAGCACGGATAGCTTCTTGTCACTGGCTTCAGTGAAATCAGGCTTTCTCCCTGAGTTGGTTTGCTTTAGACGCCATAAATCTTGAATGTGGGCTGGGGGTTAGACGAGATCAGTGTTCCTCAATGATCAGCGTGAGGACCAGTGCTGGTCCCCGAGGTCTCCCTGAAGCTGGTCCCTGGTGTCAGAAAGGTTGATAAACAGTAGAGTAGATGACCCTTGTCATCCTTTCTAACCCTGAGCTTGCTTGCTTGGTTCCACTGCCTTTCAGAACGTCCTTCCAGCCTCCAAAACACTGCAAGTAGACGTCAGGGCAAGGATCTATGGAAGGGAAGTAATTTGTTTTCCCAGATGAATTACACCATACTCGCAGGCATAACCTCTTATTTGGCTGGTCTTGTCCTCTGAAGTGTGGCTGTGCTCTGAAAAGTGGCTCTGTAAAAATGCTGTTGTGGGATTTCCATGGTTGTGCCTTAATGGGTCCCAATCAAACTTCCTGGCTTCACAAGCAACAAATCATGCTTTTCAATCACTGGTCCTGCAGCATCAGTACTGCTGGGTTTAGGAGGCTAGTGAGTAGCATCAGGGAGGATTTTAAATCTCCTGTTGTACAGGATCAGTAATGACTGACACTAGACTATTGCTCCCAGTTCTGATGCCCACATCTTAAAAGGGATGCTGAAAAAACTGGAGCAAGTGGAGAAATATGTCCCCAAAAGTATCTGAGAGCCAGAGAAAATGCCCTGAAGTGAGATACTTAAAAAAGCTCAGTTTGTTTAGCCAGAAGACTGAGAAGTGACTTAATTACTATGTATAAGTACCTTGATGAGGAGAGATTCCAGGTACCAAAGGGCTCTTTAATCAGCTGAGAAAGGTGTAACAAGAACCCGTGGCTGGAAGCTGAAGGCAGACCAAATCAAATTAGAAATAAGGCACAGGTTTTTACATGGGGAGGGTTGTTAATCATTGGAACAGACTTCCAGGGAAAGCGGTAGAATCACCAGTTCTTGATGTCTTCAAATCAAGACTAACTTCAGGTTTTACTGGGCTCAGTGCAGAGGTAATCATGAGATTTGTCAGTCTGCGATATACACGACATCAGACTTGGACAATCCTACAGTCCCTTCTGGCCTTTTGTTATGCTTTTTCCTTCTTATGCAGCTGCACTAGTGAGAAGTTATACAGGACACGTCATGCTTTCAGATGATGCCCTTTTGTGACTGCTGTGCAATCCATTCCCTTTTCGTGGGGGCTGGCAAGGACGTAACTGGCTGGAATTCCATAAAGGATTCTGATGGTGAAAGAACAGACTCCGGCTTAGTCTCCCGTGAACCCCATTTCAATCCAGAGACGAAGGAGGCCCAAACCACCAAGTTCACCAAGCCAAACCCCCCTCAGTGTTCAGGGAAGATATGTTGGATCTGGGACTTTTCCTTAGTCAGCTACTCCCCACCCACTCTCCATTTAGAACCAGGTCTGTTGCCTGCTGAAGTCTGTGTGAGCCTTTCCATTGACCTCACTGGCTGGGCCTATACTATTAAACTGGAGCAAGGATTGTTTCTGGTCTTGTTTGACTCGGGCCCTAATCCAGATGAGCGCAGCTGGAATGACATCAACAAATGGAAGATGCCAACTCTGGCAGGCAGTGATGCTGGCGTAAGATAGCGGGTTTTGTAACATTACTGCAGGTCTTGTACATGTCCACTTGTGTTGTTGAGGATAGGTGGATCCAACGGGGACCTGTCAGGGTGTCACATTCTGTCCGAAAACCTTAGAGCATTGAAGACTCAAGGCCTGAATATCCCAACTCTTCAGGCAGCAAGGAAGAAGCTGCCACAAAATATGGGAGCCAGCAGGGCAGCTTGACTCTTTCGCCTTCACGCTTCAACTAAATTGCTGTAACAGAGACTGGGCGTACCCATGTTCCCTTCACCAGGTTGCCACTGTAAATGTGCCCCTTTATGCATCTCTGCCCATTCCACTGACGTAGGAGCAGGGCTTTTTCTTGATCCAAAAGCTAGGAACATGTGTTAGAGCTAGAGGCTGATGTTTTGTTTCCCCACGCCCAAGCATACAGGTACCTGATGACTCTGGTATGTCTGTGTTTTGTCTACTGGGAAGGTTATCCATCAGGTGTGCACACAGAAACAAGTCCAAGAGTGTTCTGCTGGCCAGTCACTGGCCTCACTAGCAGTCGATGGGAAGAGGAATCTCGTATTTATATGGTGCTTTTCAATGCTATTTTGGCCGGGTCAGAGTTAATTACTTCACATGACTTTTAATTGTATTTCCTCCCTAGCATTTTTTAATACTGCTCTAGATTCTTTGTTGTCTACTAAATCTGTCCTCTGCCATGTAGTAATCTGTCTCCTCTGTCTCCCTCACCTTCTATGTCTCAAATGAAGCTGAAATTATCCTGGCCCTCTTCATTTGACAGTGCTTAATTTCATTTCTACAGTACCTCATCATGCTAGAACGAGGCATTGTTCCTCCAAGTGCAACAGCTCTCTAGGAATAAAACAAACAAGGAGTCCTGTAGCACTTAAAGACTAACAAATTTATTTATTGCATGAGCTTTCATGGGAGAAAATCCCACTTCATCAGGTGCTTTGAAGAGAAGGAACTTACAGAATAGGAGGAAATAAATGCAGGGAAGTATAAGTCATGGGATCAGGTCACACTGTAACAGCAAATCAAAGCAGTTGTAAAGATTCAAACACTGGGGAACAGCATATAGAGGAAGATGAGTCAAATCACCTGTTACAATGAGAGAAAAATCCAAAGTTCCTGTTAAGCCCTGAAGCAAAGTAATCAAATTTGCAAATAAATTTGATCTCAGCAGCTTCTCTTTGAAGCCTTGATTTGGTATTCATCTGTCTGAACACCACAATTAGTTAATCATCAATGAAGTGATCATGAAGATTAAAATGCCAACCCACTGGTTTTAGAGTGTTGTGATTTCCGATGTAGATTTGTGCCCATTTAGTCTTTTGCACAAAGACTATCCTGTTTGTCCAATATAGAAGGCAGAGGAGCATTTCTGGCACATGATGGCATAAATCACAATGGTGGAGGGGCCTTTGATGGAGTAGCTGGTTTGATTAGGTCCTGTAATCATGTCTTTTGTTCAGATATGTGGGCAAAGTTGGCAGCGTGGTTTGTTGCAGGGATATGCGCCTGCTTTCATGGTTCTGTTAGGTCTTTAGTTGCTGGTGACTATCTGCTTAATGTTAGGGGGCTGTCTGTAAGTGAGGAGAGGTTTGTCTCCTAAGGCTTGAGAGAGTGAGGGATCATCTTGTGGAATAGGCTGTAGATCCCAGAGGATGTGCTGTAGAGGTCTGACTTGGGGGTTGTTGGTGATGACTAGCCGCGTTCTGTTGTTTTCTTTAAGTGCCATAGGACTCTGTGTTTGTTTTACTGAGCTAGACTAACACAGCTGCCCCTTTGTCTCTTGGAATAGTGTCAGCTATTTAATTACTGTTGTAAAGCCAACGGGGAAGCAATAAATATTGTGTTTCTGTAGATTCTACAGAAATGTGGTCAGCATGTTTTTTCTTTTATTGGAAATAATAAAATATTCGATTAAAAATATCTAGCTAATGAGGGCCCAGAGACCTTGATGACCCGTATTCTTATAAAACAAAACAAAAACAGGGATCCCATGCTTTTGATGCAAGTTCACTGAATTTTTCAGGCCATTAATTTAGAATTTTACATAGTGAGTCAGAGCAACGCTCCATCTATCCCTGTATCCTATTTTTCAATAGCGGCCAGAGGTGTTTCAGAGGGAATGAACAGAGCAGGTGATTCATCAAGTGATCCATCCCTTGTCACCCATTCTCAGCTTCTGCCAGACAGACTAGGAACACTTCAGGGCATGGTTTTGTACCTTTGCCCATTCTGGTTAATAGCCATTGATGAAGGTATCCTCCATGAACTTCTCTAGTTCCTTTTTTGAACTGTGTTACTGTTTTGACTTTCAAGGCATCCTCTAGCAAGGAGTTCCACAGACTGATTACACGTTGTGTGAAGAAATGCTTCTTTTTGTTTATTTTTAAAACTGCTGTCTATTAATTTTTGCATTCCTGATATGGCAGGTTGATTCCTTTCAGCTGAGGGAATGGAATAGAGGCTAGGTATGTCTTCTAAAGTTGTTTGTTCCCGCACCATTAACAATTAACCTACTAAATCGGATATAATGGGGGGGGTTGTTTTTTTGTTTTTGTTTTTTTTAAATCTTGGAACAATTCTTTGTTCAGGTTCTTATCTGAAAACATTTTTAAAGGCAAATTTACAGACTTTGCAGACTAATTCACTAAAGCAATTCTTGCTATGCAAGAATAATTTTAATCAACATTATTTTTACTATAGCACCTAGAAGATCCAATTAAGATTGCACCCCATTTGCTATCTCAGCACACATACATAGTGAGACACAGTTGCTGCCCCAAAGAGTTTACAACCTAAATAAATCACAGGGTGGTAATAAGAAATCATATCCTTTGTTCACAGAAGGGAAAGTGAGACACAGAGATTGTGACTTGTCCACTGTGAGTCTGTGACAGAACTGGACATTGAATGAGATTGCATGAGTCCCAGCCTAGTATTTATTATGAGATATTTCCCCTCCGCTTGTAAGATTTTAAGACACTGCTGCTGCAGCAATAGGCATGAAATATACTCCCAAGCAGATAGAAAGGTGATTGTATTGATTAGATATTGGGCTGGTAGGATGTTGTGATAGAAAAGATGGTTCTAACAGCATTAGAGTTAATTTGGAGTATGCACTTTTACGAGAGGATTTGGTGGGAAGCCCACTTCACTATAATCCATCCAGACAAAGAAACTCTTTTTCAGCTTTTATTAAGCACACAAAAAGCGTTCACACTGAAATACTCAGAAATGGAAAGTTAGATCAGCATTCATTTTGGGAAAGGTTTCCCTTGTCCTCCTTTTGTATTTGCATAAAGCCTGTTAATCCAGGTTTTCATTTAAAGCCTCTTGGAAACCGCATGCTGTTTGTGGGGGTGAGAAGGGGCGCTGAAGAGCTAGTTAAATATTGATTTTTGGCTTAGTCATTTTTGTAGGACATATCTTGCTGTGTAGATAAACATAACACCAAAGCGAGGTTTGCACTGAATGGAAAACTTTTTTTCTCTCTCCCTGATGTTTGCTTCGACTGTGTGCTGCAGACAGGTTACAGCACTGAGGCGGGTCAGTTGCTAACAGGTTGCTTTGCTCTCCGGACCCTCCCAATCTGGGATGACTTTGAGCTGCTGTGATCTGAAGCTTTCCCACTGGGCCTTCCCTGCACCACAGGAGGGTAACGTGGACTATTTCAGTCTGCCAGGCTGGTTGATGTGATGGTAGCATGGAGGGAAGTCTGTTCCAGGGCTGGCCAAGCTTAGACCTTGGGATAATCTAAACCAGGGTGTCAAACTCATTTGGTGTGAGGTGCCACACAGGAGGGCAGGACACTTGATGGGGGCCAGTTGGCCTGTGGGGGCCCCGCCTTGGGCTCCCACCCCGTCCCTTGCCTCTCCCCACCCCTGCTTTCTGCTCTTCCCCCGGGCCCCATGCAGCGCCCTGCAGACTGTTGGCAGGATGGGGAGCTGCAGCCCCCCAAAACGTGGTCCTGCTGGCTGAGTGGCAGGCTGCTGCTGCCGACTCTGAGCAACCTGTCTGCCCATTCCCAGCCCCTGAACACCCTGGGGCAGGGCAGGAGTGCCACAGACTGTGGGCTCTGGCCCCGTCCCCCACTTCTGGCTTCCTTCAGGCCCTGTCCAGAGCTGAGGGGGGCCAGGACCATGGGCCAGAAGCCGCCCTCCTTTCCTCCCTGCCAGTGCTGCTGTGCGTTCGCTGAGAGAAGCAACGATCTGCCCCAGCCTGCCCCTGGCTGGTCCGTGCCAGGGGGTGGGATGGCCTGGCATGTAGCTGGGGCTCTGCAGGTCCTGGGGTGTCCCTGGAGATCCCCAGCCACATGCCAGCCAACCCGCCCCCTGGGACGGACCGGCCAGGGGAAGGGTGGGTCCAGAAGAAGGCTGCTGCGCCAAGAGGGAGGGCGGCCCATGGCTATAGCCCCCCACCAGCAGCTGGGGTTGTGACCACTCAGCCTTCTGGCCCATGCAGAGGGTGGGGAGGGGTGCTGGGTGGTGCCCGAAACAGCCGCCTGGGCTGGGACCCCTCTGTCCCAGCTCTGCAGCCCTTCAGCAGCATCCTCCTCCATGGGGCACATGGGGGGTGAGACCCCCTCCTGCACTGTGTGGGGGGCACCCTGCTCCGCTAGCACGGGGGGCCCCACATAGGCTGATTGGCCCTGCACCCCACCCTGTCCTCCCAACGACACGGTGGGAGCCGTCCCTGGGGCGAGGGGGAGCCCAGAGGCTGGGGTTGCTGCACCCCCAGGGGCAGGGCAGGCTAGCCCAAAGGCTGGGCTCCCCACTCCGGCCCCATCCAGCGGCCTAGGCCCTGCACTGCCGCAGACAGTTGTCCCAGGGCTCCCCACCCGTTTCCCAACCATGCGGGAGCTGCCTGCTCCTTGCCTTTGGCTGACTGCCGCAAGCAGCGGGGCAGTGTGGGCCCCTGGCACTCGCCCCACCAGGGCAGCAGTAGTTCAGGGGCTGGATCAAACATGGCCACGGCCTGGTTTCTGCCCACAGGCCAGGAGTTTGACACCCCTGATCTAAACAGACCAGCAAAATGTTACGGGTTATAGATTCATACGTTCCAAGGGACCATTGGGATCATCTGCTCTGACCTCCTGTACGACCCTGGCCAGAGAACTGCCCAAAAGTTTTGTGACCACTTTCTGTCTGGGGAACTGCCTTGGGGAGGGAGGGTGCCGGCAGGGCTCAGCTTCCCTGGGAACTGGCTATACCCAAACAAAGTCTGTTTTGTGAGCCAAGAGATTTGCCTGTCCTCAAAGCCCTGGTGAAGGATGTGTGTAACGTTCAGATGGCAGACACCTGTCTTCAGGTAGTTAGGTTTAGTGTTTGGTGGCTTTTTGTAGCTTGCACTCCTCAGCCCTGGGAAATCCTCTCTCTCCTTTCTTTGGGGGTAACAATGACATCACTGGGGCAATGGGAGCAGGGCAAAAAGGAGCCAGACTTCAACACAGTCAGTCATTTGCAGTTCCTTTCTTGGCTTAATTAGCAGCACCCCGTTGTCCTACTTTCCCAGGAGAGTTTGTTTCTTTTGGTAACATTCAAGTCTCTGGCACAGTTTCTTTACTGTGCTATTTGCGTGCACTGCAAGGGAAAGCTATAATCCGGATTCATTAACCTGTCCAAGTTTTGCTGCCCTTGATGTCTTCTCTCTTCAGTGCTCTTTTCTTGAGAGCAAGGGCCACACCTCAGATGCAGTACCTGTGTTTTGGTCATGCAAATCCATAGCGACACTCCCAGTAAATCAGACAGCAAGAGATGGTGAAAGACCCTTGCAGTGCAATGCTCTCCTTCCAGGGGCATTCTTGATGGTCCTTCTGCAACCAGCTTGTGCCACAGTGCAGAGACACCCTAGCTGGGGCTCATGGTATAGCCCAGCGAGTGTGAACACACATTAGCACCACCCTGGTTTTTGACTGCACTTTACCCTGGGAACAAGTATTCCCATGAAGAGTCACCCTGAATTAATCAGTTATCAATGTGACCTAGGGGTGTTGTAGCTCTGAATGAGAGACTTTAGCCATAGCCATGTTTAGGGAGGATATTCACCATGATATCCTCCAACAGCCCAGTTTTAAAGGACAGAGATGAGAAATGGCCAGCCAGTAGGTTAAGTGCCAAAGATTCCCAATCCTTCAGTGCAAGACACACCTAGACAAAGAAATGCATCTTGCCTGACATCCTAAGGACCAAATACTGAGGGGTGCTGAGAGCCTTCATCTCGTATAAGAATCAACGGGCTTTCCAGGGTGCTAAGCACTCATTGTTGAAAATCTCAGCAATCGTGTTCAAGTCGCTCTTGACCAGGCTAGATTAAGGATTCCTGGACTGCCCAACACTGTGGGCCCCCCACGTTGTGCCCCAACTTCCATCATGGTCGGCTGTGGGTGGGCCAGCTCTGGGGGTGCAGGTCCTGGGGCTAAGCCTGCTCAGCCCAGCTCAGGAGTCGAGCAAGAGTGGAGCCTGGTCTCTGGCCCCAGGGCTCCACCAGGCTGAGCAGGGAGGTGGGATGAGGGAATCACATAGGTGCCTTAGTGGCTGGACCTTCAGCCCCTATAGCTCCTAACCCTAGCCCTGCTCTTGATTGATGGTGATATTTTAGCCATGCAGCCACTGAGCTGTAGAAATCTCTTTCTCATGAGCTTACTCGGAGCTAGTTTGGGAAGCTAGGTGCTTTAGCCTGTGTACATTAGTTGCTTCCCAAGAGTTCGGCAGATGGGATGCATGCAGGTGTTCACATCACAAGCCCACCATGAACTGGCAGCCAGACTTGCCTCCATCCTTGCACTTTCAGCAGAGATGCCAGGGGGACTATAGAAAAAAAGCTCTGTTTTCCCACCACTCAAGGAAGACGCCACATGGCCAAAGTTGGGACCTTATGGCGCAGCGTGGGAGAACACCGCATTGCTGCTGCCCATACTGAACCGTTTTAGGCAGCCAGGTCTCCACGTTGGTTCAGTTTTGGTACTGCTATGTTGCATAGGGGCATGGTGGTTTTAATTTAAAGAAACAGTTATGTGCATCCATCCTGCAGTGCATTACACTTTACAGGTGTAAGGATGCCTTATGCCGGTATAGCTCATTTTCCTACCTTTCTGGGAACGTGCTGTCCCAGCATACACACCTTGTCTATAAACTGTCCTTGGGGGTGTGTGCTGGTAACTTTACAGATATACAACTTTTGAATGTAGACCGGTCCCTTAGTGGAAAATGTCATTCCCCGGGGCTGTGAATGCGACACCTTTCATTGACACTAACCCAATTAACACTGCGGAGGCTTTGGCAGCTGTAGATGTGTGGGGAGGAGGGGAGGGAAGGGAAGGCCACGTGGAGTCTTGTGGCACTTTTCTTCTTATAACATCTCTTGATACGACACGAACAAGATTTGGAACAGCTGTATTCTATCTCTTCATGACGCCTGCTTGAGGTTTCTTTTATTTCTTTATATATGGACACAGATTTGTCTTCATGTTAAGTGGCACAAGAGACCTTTTTTGTGTCGGTGGGGTGGTTTTGTTGTCACTATATGAGAGCTTACCTAGATGATCATAATAAGTCATATAAACTAGAGGCATAGTTAGGGTTAGAGACATACACCAAAAGGAGGCTTTAGATCTTTGTTTGAATAATATAGGGCAACTTCCCTAACTGTGCAGCACTTAGGGTCCAGCCCTGGGAAGATTTAAGAATGCGCTTAAATCTAATCTTGTGAATAGTTCCCATGGTACAAATAGATTGTCTCACATGAGTAGGTTCAAGCCTATGAAGAAACCTTTGCAGAATCAGAGCCTTTTTTTTAAAGTCCAGTTCCTGTTCAGTCAATAAGAATCTTTCCATGTACTTTGATTAGGCCCAAAATGAGCTCAGAAGTACTTCTGTTCATTATTTGGCACTATAAATCCTGTATAAATGGTTCCTTTTGAATTTTTGAGGGGGGTGAGTCCAATTCTCCCTCCCCTTGCAATTAAGTGAACGATTCTGAGATTTAAGAGTTTGATTCACTCACCAAGAGACTGTTTGAATGTTCTATTATGTCTGATAACTCATTGTGGCATAGCCAGATACTGTTTTAAGATAACTTGTAACTCATAAACTTCTTAATGATCTGACAGTTTTCTTTGGTCAGATGTAGCCTTGGCTCTATGTTTGTCTTATAATTATTCTGTGATAGTCAGGTAGCCTTTAAAAGTTTAGGTAACATTTTTCACTTTTGCAGACTACATATGGTTGGATGAAAAGTCTGAGCTTTCATAATCTTGCTATGAAAAACAGAACAACCAAATTACAGGCCACAGCCTCAATTAGAGTGGCACTAATTTACACCTGCTGAGAATCTGGCCCTAGGCTGCTAGATCTAATTCAAGATGAGCAACATCCTTATTGCAGAGGTAGAGTTAAAGTTATTTGGGTGCTGATCACTGAGGATTTTTTGCATGTATAGTCTGTGTGCCTGAACTGTGTATTAAGCCTTGGGTCAGAACTGTTTATGTAACTTCAGCTTGTGAGTCTTATTTTTTAATCTGGGGATTTTTTGATGGCCAGGTTTCAATGGAGATTCTTTTGAAGTGCTATACTATGACTAGATGAAGTTTGTGGTTGGTTAATTGTGACCTCTTTCTTACCACTCAAGAATTTCATGGTATACAGCCATGGAGTTTGATGGCAATTGCAAGAACAGAGCTCTCCTCTTCCTGTTTCAGTAGCACATGCCCTCTAAGACATGTGATAAAATGTAATCCTCTGCAACTGTTAACAGTGTAAGGCCCATGATCCATAGCTGAGCAGTTCTTGTTCCATCCACTAGAGGTCAATGTTATACATACCTCATTCAATTTCTGAGCAAATTTAAGGCGTTATTGTATCTTAGTGCCATAGATGAGGGAGCATACTGCCTGCTCTCCTCAACAGCTGTGAGCAAAGGTCACTGCAGCCAACACCAAGTTCATTAAAAAGCCATTAGTCCTGTTAAATCTTCTGTTTTCTCCAGCAAATATTTGTAAAGAAGCTATGAGTTCCCTCATCGGTGACTAACATCAAAGCAGTATTGGGTAGAGGTTTGGATAGTTGAGGTAACCCCCTCAGGATTCATAGGCTGATCTCAAGCTTATCTGAAATCTGTGCTTAAGAAGTCAGGTTGGGAACCTATGTGAACTGTGTTTCTGGTTTTTGTCAGCTAGATAGGAAACACTGCAAAAACAGCATCTGTTAAGGTATTTAACGACAACCACATTCTTCGGAGAGGACTGTTATACACTCGTCTGTGTTCCCAGGAGGAGATGCATCAACCAAAAAGGGTTATATAGTGAGGTAATTAGTTTTAACCACAGACTTCCTTTCATGGGACTTTGTCAGGGAAAGGACTGAAAGGTAGAAATGGACCAAAAATTAGTGCTGGTCAGCATTTTTTCCAAACAAGCCTTTTTTTGCTTTAAAAAATTACTTTTTTTCAAACAAGAAAACCTTTTTGCAAAATATTCATCACTCTTTTTAGTTTTTCAATTTCTTTGTGCAAATGGTGTGCCTTTTACTCTGATTTTTTTTATTCAAAAGATTACAGACAAATTTCAAAATGTGTTGGAAACAGCCTTTTTTTTTTTCAGTAAACGAATGTCAGTAGCCATTTTGATATCAGTCTTCATCTTTCCAATTAAAATTCCAGAGGGAATATTCCCATTTTTAAAGAGTGGGTGGGTGAGAAGAGGTCCCTTTCAAACACTTCAAACCAAAAGCATCTTTGCTGTTCTGGAATGTAGATTGTTTTTTCCAACCAGCTCCACTAAAATCCCTGGGCTGGATTCAAACATCTTTACTTAATGTGAATAGCACTTTACTCCAAGATAAGTCAGTGGAATTGCTCAAGGAGCAAGGTGCTGCCCATGCAAAGGAAGAGAGCGGCATCTGGATGCAGGAAGAACCGTTGATGTGATATACCTTGATTTTAGCAAGGCTTTTGATACAGTTTCCCACAGCATTCTCATTGGCAAATTAAGGAAGTATGGGTTGGATAGGTGGACTATACGGTGGATAGAAAACTGGCTAGATCAACGGTTTCAGTGTGTAGGAATCAATGGTTCCACGTCTAGCTGGCAACCAGTCACGAGTGGTGTGCCCCAGGGGTCGGTCCTGGGACCAGTTCTGTTCAACATTTTCATCAATGATCTGGATGATGGAATAGACTGTATTCTCAGTAAGTTCGCGGATGACACCAAGCTGGGGGGACCAGTAGACACATTGGAGGGCAAGGACAGGATTCAGGGAGACCTAGATAAATTGGAATGGTGGGCCAATAAAAATCTTATGACCTTCAATAAGGACAAGTGTAAAATCCTGCATGTGGGATGAAAAAACCCCATGCACTGCTACAGGCTGAGAAACATTCAGCTAAGTAGCAGCAGTGTAGAAAAGGACCTGGGGGTCATGGTGGATGGGAAGCTGGATATGAATCAGCAGTGTGCTCTTGCTGCCAAAAAGGCCAATGGCATACTGGGCTGCATCAAAAGAAATATTACCAGCAGATCAAGGGATGTGATCATTCCCCTCTATTCTGCACTGGTGAGGCCACATCTAGAATACTGTGTTCAGTTTTGGGCTCCCCACTACAAAAAGGACAGGGACATGCTAGAGAAAGTCCAGCGGAGGGCAACCAAAATGATTAAAGGGCTGGAGCACAAGCCCTATGAGGAAAGACTGAAAGCATTAGGCTTATTTAGTCTGCAGAAGAGAAGATTGAGGGGGGATTTGATAGCAACCTTCAACTACTTGAAGGGATGCTCTAAGGAAGATGGAGCTCGACTGTTCTCGGTAATAACAGAGGACAGAACGAGGAGCAATGGTCTCAAGTTGCGGTTAGGGAGGTCGAGGCTGGATATTAGAAAAAACTTCTTTACTAGGAGAGTGGTGAAGTCTTGGAATGAGCTGCCGAGGGAGGTGGTGGAGTCTCCATCTTTGGAGGTGTTTAAGGCCCGGATGGACAAAACCATGACTGGGATGGTTTAGTGGGAGTGGTCCTGCCTCTGGCGGGGGTTGGACTAGATGACCTATGAGGTCCCTTCCAACCCTAGGATTCTATGATTC